>BJKM01000072.1:1070470-1415470 GCA_015082035.1 Chaenogobius annularis | reverse complement strand
GATTTCAGCTCATTTGCATCTCCTTGCTTCGTACAATCATTAATTCCTCTTTACCCGTCCCATTTGGTTGTGTGTGCCCAGTCTTGCAAGCTCAGGGAGAAGTAGCTGGAAAACATTCAGACATTAATCACCACGACGCCAGACTAGGGTGACATCACAGCCCCCTGCTCTATAAACACATGTGTGGGACGTCCCGCAAACTTCTGGCCCCGGACCGCAGGAACCTGACCTTGGCCCGGAATGGGATAAACAGGTAATCAGTCCACCGCCGGACGCTAATTGGTACTGTCAAGAGGAAGGGACAAGTCAGTTAAGTTTTTTACAGACTGGTAAGTGGAGTTATAATTCAGGTACGTTTTCATATAGAGTTTGCGCTTGTGTGTTTCCAGTTAGCCTTACGTCCCAATGGAGATTTTAAGATGCTAACTACTAAACTACTTAGTGTTCATTCAAAAGTATTCAGACGCTATAAAGGGATAAATGTATTTAAAAGTAGTGACCCAGTAGTTTATTGGGTAGTTCCACTGCACGTTCACGTACTTTTTTTTAAATGTTTAATGTATGTCTATGGACGTTTTGCACTGCTGCCAAAAAAACATGGTGGATTTTGTCAATAAAATGTCAATCCCAAGTAATTTATTTTTCTTCTAAACATGACAAAAGGTTTAGTTTGATGTTGTGTATGAAAGTGGGGCAACGTTTTCTCGTAATAGAGTACACTTTGTTTTAGAACGTGTTGTAAAACCACAGCACGTCTCAATCCAATGATCATTTTAAAGTATTGTAGGTTTTTCCCGCACTGTCTGAACCTTATTCAGTTTCCTGGTAGTTTTTTTTTTTTTTTTTTTAGTTCCAGTCCCCCGTTTTCTCAAAGTAGGATCTAGGGACTGGGGCCACACTTTAAGGACTTATTAGGGTGTGCTCAGACCAGGAACCTTTTGCTAACATAAGTATATTTACATTTTTCATTCATTTTCTGACTTAGAGTAACTCAAAAATACAATTCTTAATTAGTAACATTTAGTTCTACTTACTAATTAAGAATTGTATTATTGAATAACTGTGGATACTGTGTTTTATTGTTAATGTCATTATTTGTTAGTGCTTTTTCTGCATCACGTGTGCGGTTTACAGTGCTCAAAAGGAGTTGGACGAAGGGGGGAAAAAACCTTTGTATTCCTAACTTAAATGAATATTTTAATGTTCTAATTTTAGACCGGCTGTCAGCCTCTGCTGCCGTGTAATCGTGCACAAGGGGGGCTCAGCGTCCTCTAGACTCCTTAGACAAGACACTTCACTCGCCTGGCCTAGTATGAATGTCATGTGCGTGTCAGTGGTGGTGGTCAGAGGGGCCGACGGCGCAGATTGGCAGCCTCGCTTCCGTCCATCTATCCCAGAGCAGCTGTGGTTATACAATAGTAGCTTACCATCATCCAGAACAAATGACTAATGCAATTTAAAGCGTCTGAGGGACCAAAACGGTGCTTTGTTGCGAGATGAGAGCGCGTTAGCTGTGCGAGGGCGGTCCACCCTTTGCTTCCCAGAAAAAGGCAGGGCACATGATGGCACATTGCTAGAAAAACGTTTTAACTGTGATTTACTTACAGTTTTAACTACTTACCTCTTCTTGTCAGTGCTTGAAAATCAGGTTCCCCAGCTTCAACTACAGGTCTTTTATTTAATCCCCAAATTGTTAGTCTTTCATTTGGAAACACAGAATGTATGTTTCACGCCTCTCTTTCATGCATATATCAGACTTATTTTTAACTTTGACTTGAGTAATTACACACCCATTCTCAGGGGTGGAAAGCAACTAATTACACATACTCACATTACTGTAATTGAGTAAATGGTATTGTACTTTTTGAGTAGATTTTTAGCACGTAATCCTAATTAGACATGATTACATTTAAAAATCGTGTGAGTAGTGAGTACAGCACAAGTCCCGATCGCCCCGTTCACGGTGGTCTCACAGCTGTATCCTCTTCTTTCCACATTTACAAACACTCAAAACGATACTGCAGCGCCTGCTCCGATTGACCAAAGTCAATTGTTGTTTCAAACGACTAAATTCAGTTCAAAATATTGACCAAAATTGCAACAAAAATTTTGTTAAAAAGTAGTACTTCTAGTAGTATTTTTCTAGTCAGCTTTTTACTCAAGGACAGTTTTGGCAGATGTACTTCTACTTGTAATTGAGTACTTTTTTAGCCATGTCACTGTACTTTTACTTGAGTACAAATTTGCAGTCCCTCTTCCACCTCTGCTCCTTCTTTAGCGGGCTACATTCGTCAACTCTACTCCGGTCTGGTCCACTGTAACCATGAGGTAAAGACACGCACCTTACTGAAGAGGATTGTGGGACAGAACCATAAACAGTGGTGACTTCATGAGGGTGACCTAAGAGCGTCCTGGAGGGGAAACGGTTCCGTGCCAGGAGAGTGGGCACCCCGCCATCACAGCAGTCCTTATAATGGCATCACGGCACTCACTGGATTACTGTTAAATACATTACGACCAAGGAAAATCCATGCTTGTCTTCACTTAAGTCGTCGGCTATTTTTCAACTGTTTTGCGAGAAATGGCCACAGGAGTTCTCAAGCGATGCGCAGAATCAAAACAAACTGCCAGAATGTTAAAATTATAATGTAAAACTGTCGAGTCTTTGTACTACTTGGGAACGACAATGGTGCAGCCATTTCACCCGCATAAAAACATTTATGGGAAGAGCTGTCAGTCTACATTTTTTATTTATTTTTTGTCACGTTGTTGTGTTTATTTTTAGTTTACAGCCGCATTTGCCAAATTTTGGAAGACTATTATCGAAAGGGGGGACCAAACACTTTTTTCTCGTGGTGGGGAAATTAGCGCCAGGCTTCCACTGTGAATGATCCGCAGTGACTTTATGAACGACAGGCACAGGACTTGATCAATAGGCCTAAATGTTATCGACGCTACAGTTCATACACCAGATGCGCGGGCGTAAAAACATATCATTCAAGTGGTATGGCATGAAAATAATTCACATTGGTCTACGTCACACTGAATGAACAAAAAGGGAATTGAAGACATTGAAGACATGTTAAAGTGTCTTTCAAAGCATGCAATATGTTTAAATTGGTTTAACAATTTGGTTTATTGGTGATTATTCAATTTATGATGATTTGATTCATTTTAGTTAAAAAAAAAAAAAAAAAAAATTCCATTCATACCTACTTTTAATCAATGCGTAAAACTTTTGATTATATTTATTTAAATCATCACTGAATATCCACACAAACTTTAATTGTTTTATGTAATTTACTATGCAGCTTATGGAAAAGACTAGCTAGTGCGAACACATTGTAGCTGCAACTAAACATACCCTGGTTTACTGCTGATTTTCTCTCACACAACCAAAGTGAGATCCCGCCACAGATGTTAACACAGACAGTGTTCAGAGGGGCCGATGCGGTAAAGGCTGCTGTTGAACAAAGACACCACCCTCCTCCTCCTTCTCCTCCTCCTCCTCCTCCAGCGCACCCCCTTCTCCAGTGACGATCTGACAGGGATTATTTCATTACGGGACAGAAGATTTGGGGAGCGCAGGGACACGCAGACTGCCGTGCTTCTCTCAATCCCAAATGGAAAATGCTTTGGAGATGAGCGCTTTAGATGTTGTGACAGAAGCAGACACAAAGCACTAAAGTTTACTGATGGTGCAGTGGAAAAGAGACTTTTTTTTGAGGATTTTAGGCTATGCAATGCAAGTCTACAACGAAATCAGTCCAAATTTAGGTACCGTATTTTCCGCACTATAAGGCGCACTTAAAAACATTTATTTTTCTCAAAAAATGACAGTGCGCCTTATAACCCAGAGCGCCTTATATATGGATTAATTCTGGTTGTGCTTACTGATCTCGAACCGATTTTATGTGGTACACTGTGCTCAAAAATCCGTCAAAATGTTTTATCACAACTTTGGTAAACTACAAAGCCGCACCACTTCCAGCATTACGGTTACCGTAGCGAGGAGCGTCGCGGGAGTAATACTGTGCTTCACCATAACATTACAGTGTGTGTATAAGGAATTTGAAGGATTTTTGGACGAGAATAAACTGAAAAAGTGAGTGTATTATGTTTTATTTACGTGATATAGTGTTAACTGAACAATTTTGAGTTATTGTGAATACGCCAACGTTTAATTTAGCGTATCTGACTGTTTTTTTTACGCGGTTATACCTGAGCCATTTTGAGTTACTGTGAATACGCTAACGTTTGATTTAGCGGTATCTGACTGTGTTTTTTTACGTGTTATACCTGAGCCATTTTGAGTTACTGTGAATACGCTAACGTTTGATTTAGCAGTATCTGACGTGTTTTTTTACGTGTTATACCTGAGCCATTTTGAGTTGCCGTACTGTGAATACGCTAACGTTGTATTCACCGTATCTGACCGTGTTTTTTTACGTGTTTATACCTGAGCCATTTTGAGTTACTGTGAATATGCTAACGTTTGATTTAGCGTATCAGACTGTGTCAGAACGTGTTTCCATTGAACAAGGTTGGGACTGTTTTGTTTAGCTAATGCGCCTTATCGTCCGGTGCGCCTTATATATGGACAAAGTTCAAAAATAGACCATTCATTGACAGTGCGCCTTACAATCCAGAGCGCCTTATAGTGCAGAAAATACGGTACATTTGACCATAGTAAGATTGAGAGAACAAAGAAACATATTTGCAAATTAGTTTAACTGAGGAATGAGGAAAAGTATTAACAAATATTAATTTTTCAAACCTCTTTTTACAGGTCCCTAATAGTAAACAAACGGCAGCCATGCCAAAAGAGTGCAAAAGTCACTGATTTCTTGAGCGCTTTTTTATTTTTATCTTTTTACGTAATGTTACAAAAGTTTACATATTAGACACTCCCAAGCCTTTTTTATTTACCTTAAGCATTACGGATCTGTGCCTACTCTTAACCAGACACGGGGTCTATGGCAGCACATTCACGGACAAACTACATCTAAAAGGTGTGCAATAATCTTTATACAGGTTAAATATATACATGTGTTTGGGAAAATGTGTTTTAAACAGCTAAATAGCAAACCAGAGTAGAGATGATAAAGTTTATTTGTGATTAAAAATGTCTTGGTGATTAAATTAAGTGCTTTGCCATGAAAAAAAATACGAAATCCTTGATATGAGCTTTACCACCTTTAATAACATTTAACAGACAATGCACTAAGGCAACAAAAAAATAAAAAGTAAACTAATAAAAGGGACATGTTGGTAAGTGTGACATGTGGATAGAGGTCTGCAGCCCAATGTTCTATTTCCTGGACAATCGGGGTCTTTCTAAGTCGAGTGTGCATGTTGTACCTGACCATAATTCACGCTAAGTATCTGGAGATGAGTCTCTGAATGTTGCATTGTGGTCATCATTCTTTATGCGGGCAAATAAACGGCATCACTGGATCACCACCGCCATAAAAAACGTTTTGGAGACCGGCCATATTTACCCCGCATACGCATTAGGGCTTTACCTTTGAGCCACACGCCCTGCACATATTGTACACTTTGCCGGATTGAACTGCATGTATATTCTTTATAATTTTCTTCTTCCTCTAACCTCATCTCTTTCCCCTCCCGTATTTTCAGCCGTTACTGTAAATCCCTGCAGTACAAATAAACAGTCTGGGACCGCCCATTCACCCTGAGCTCACCTCATTACCTTTGGAGGAAGACGAGATCCTATTTAAACCATGTCATCCTTTTACGGCACAGCTTTGAGGGGCCAGGGCTGTGTGAATGAGCCTTAAAACGCCCATATTGTGTTAAATATACGTACGGTAGAGTAGTGTATTATTCATAAGCATGGCAAATGAAGATGGCACTTAGACACTGTAATGCTCTGATCAGAGTAAAGGAAAATGGCCGCCGGCTACGAGCGCAAAAGCAGCGGGAGGCGGCGAGAGATTGTCAGGGTTTGTACAGTAAGAAGTCCCACGGCGCTTTGTGCCACGTGTCAAATGGCTGATCGTTTATAGTTAGCAGAACTGACATGTCAATTATGTCAACGTGGAAATGGGTAGGACGGGGTGACAGTGTTTACACTTTAGAATGCAGACAGCCTTCAGTCTTGAGAGGAGGTAAGAGAACACTTGCTAAAGTACTTGGTAAGAGTTTCCAAAAACCTTCCAAATATATATATATTTTTTTATTAAGCCATAGAAAGATCCTCTTTTCCTTGGGCAAGATATTTAGCCGATTTTATGTGACTATATATGAGAGTTAGCCATTCTGTGGAACATTCCAGGAGACCAGGTTACATGCCAGGTCTGTGACCCAATCCGCTCACAAAAAGGATGCATATTTTTGAAGGATTTTTTGAGCAATGAACCATAATTGCTTTAATTTTGGTCTGGATGTAATATTAACCGAAATATCTCACAATAATATTGTGGACTGTCAATATAGATTTGTTTAAATGCATTATTATCTTGCGGCAACAGCTAAAGAAATAGAGGGAAGTACATAGACCATGATTCTTTGCTCCATTTTATATCTTAATTTTTTGGAATATGACAGAAGTGTTTTTCACCTGTCAAGGAATTTTAAAGGACAAATAGTATGCATAATTTTTTATTATTATTGGCCTTTAAATGGACTTAAAAACAGCACAGAAGATTCTCAGAGCCACGTCACACATCGAGAAAACGTCACACATCGGAGAAATTGAGAATGGAGTTTTTTTGATGCTCGGAGGGGAGTAGATTTCATAAAACTAGCATGATTGAACCTAAATGCAACTCCAGGATTCATCAAACCGGCGTGATTGAAGCTAAATGCAACTCCAGGTATGTTTTTTATGAGGGAACGTTAGACCAAAAAATCTCCAAAAAGTCAATTTAGCCTAATATGTGTCCTTTAAAAGGAAAAGTACATTTTCTACAATTCTGTAAGCCTACTTCAATTGATAACTTGCATCTCTTTACATTCCTACTATTCAGCAAATGTTACGCAGTAGGGCTTTGTTCATTTTATTCCATTTATCCGCCTTAAGTGTTTGTGTTAAATATCTTCATGAATACTTGTATAATGCAACACACCCTTAACCTTTGTAACAATGAAATGGGATCAGTGTTTTGAAACTGTCCATTATCATACACCATTTTCGTGCTGAATAAACATACTTCCCCTTGGCTCCCTGGTTGCTGTGAGTGAGAAATAACAGGCCAAATATATATAACACTTTGGCAGCCGCTGGGATTGGGGTCTTAATCCGTGTCGGGCCCAGCAGCCAGGTCCCTCATAAGGGCCCTTTCATGGGACGGAGGGGCCCTGGAGCCTTGGGTGAGGGGACAAACTACCCCCATCCCATTACCGAAAACACATCGTCCCGCTTTTCTTTGTGAACCTTTTCCACTTTGATTTCATGTTCGCCCATCTCCCAGCTCTGAGAAACGGCAGCAGGGGCCGACCACAAAGGAGGCAATGAGATAGAGTTCATAGCAGACTATACCTGGAAAATGGAAATGGCATCAAGAAATATCCAAGGTTTTACAAGAATTTACACATTTCTACTCCAATCATTGAGTAGTTGAGGATAGTAAAGTCAGGGTTAAGGTACACTCGTCTTCAAAGGGAAATTAGTCACACATCTGACACAACCTTAAATGCCACGGGCGAAACCTGTCAGGAGCAGTGGACCCATCACCAGATCTTTAGAAGGTCTTGGCCACTACCTTAGCTTGAGGATTTTTACCATTTCTGTTTGTTTCTGGTTGGGGAAACTGGAGGAAACCAACCCAGACATGGGGAGAAACATGCAAAGTCCGCACAGGAATCTTGAATCTTGTGGCTGTGTGGCTGTGGTTCTCAAATTCTTCATACCAACAACTTAAGGAAATATGTGGCGTTTTGAGCACAATCAGAAGAATACCAAGTTTAATCTAAACCAGTTGGAAGAAAAGGAAGCCATTGCTAAAGGAGTTCTTAACACGAACTAAACCAGGACAAAATTGACCACAGAAAAACTACAGATGAGCCTTTATACCACCAAAAGAAGCAGACTGACCCGTACATTGGAAAAAAAACTCAAATAAATTCTCCTCTGTCATGCATCAGTAATATGACAATGGACAGGGACACTGAAAGTAATGAGTGACGAAAACAAACAACTTCAGACATATTTTAGCCGAGACTTGGCTCTGCACTCAATGTGGACTTTTTCTTTTTTTTTAATTCAGGGATACACGAGTCACTCAAGGCTTTAACCATTCCTTTTAGGTGAAGATGTAACTTGCTAACAGGCTAACAAATCAAAACTTGTTGCGCAAAAACTTGTTGTGCGGCAATCTGGCGCCAACTTGAAGGTAGGGCACTAAATAATTATTTGGAGATTCTTTGATGACAAACCCATAAAAGTTTCCAAGCCACAAAGACGTCCGTGACAAACCCAGACAACTGCATCACTCGGGGTCCCCTCAGCTGTTGCTTGTCCCAGACTAGGGTTGCCGTGTGGGGGTCCCGGGGCGTCTTGGTGGGGAGCCCCTGAGCTCGGGGTGTTAGTGTTGCCACTGCGGTTTATAGACTCCCCGCTGAGAGCTTCTCCTGGGGCAGACAAAGGGGGGCATTTATCCCGGGGGCGCCCGAGCTGACCCTCTAAACTCAGTCCCCTAAATCCAGCGGGATGGGACCGCGGCTCCTTTCAGAGCGCCTCACACTGGGCCCCACAGAGCACCCTGTCCCATAAGCACGCCTCATGCATCACCGCTACAGACTGCATAAAGAGCATTGCAGATGTAAGCGAGTGTCTGTTACTCTGTTTAACCAGCAACAAGGAATCAAATAAAACACGCTCAAGTACTGTATTTCAGCACAAAACAAAACTTCTAATGAGCTAAGAAAAGTAGAATTTAAAGTGCCTATGACAAGTTAGACCTCTCATTTCACTAAAACACCATTGAGATAAATGTTTTTATTTTATATTATAGTTGCAACCATACAGGATACTGGGACAAACCTGGTCTAATTTACACAACATTTATTATTTGACAAATTAAAACATCTCAAAACAACTTAATTTGGTCACATCATGGTTTGAAGCCTTCCTCTTAAATTGTCCCTGTATTTCTGAGTCTTCCCGAAGCTGTCATCAATATGTTTAAGAACTCAGTGCCACTTCTAGTGTTTTTCCAACTTATTTTCCTACATTTCTTTACAAACTGCCACTTGAGTGACGTAAAACTTTGAGAAATATTTCATATCTTGCCAAATAAAGCAATTAAAAAGACTGAAACCCTGTCATATACACTTCAAGAAGAAGTATAGCATTTATTTATAGTTGCCAGATTTAACCAAATGATGTCATTATCATAGATTTCTATTCTGCTTTTCTGTCACAGTAAGCATACGGACTAATATGATGTATGTAGACAAAAATAGGAGTTAAGATGACTTCATTTATAGTAACAACATGACCCTCTTCCCAGCTCCAGGCGGTGGCTTTCTGCTCCTCCATCCTCGTCCCCTGTCCGCGGCCTTAAACCCGCCTTTAGTCTTTGAGCCACTTCCTCTCTCAGTTTGTATTGTTGTTGATCCCTCCTCTCTCTTTCACTCAACACTTTTCATTCCACCCCCATTTTTCTAAAACCCGGCTTGGCTTTAGAGGACGCTGGCTTCAGACTGGTGCATGTGTGGACCAAATGTTTGAGTTCTGGGCCTGCATCAGAAGCCAACTTGTGTCAGGACAAGTAAAGATAGAAGAAAAGACCATACATATGAGCCGAATATACTTCATCAAGGAAAACACGCACAATAAACTAATCCACAGCTCCTGATCCTGCAGCATTGATGGGCCAAACAATGAGGACAATTTCATCTACATGGACAATAAACTATTTACACCTTAACTGCCATTTGATATGAAAAATGTACTCGCAATTTCAACTTGTAAATATGTATTATTATTGAACAACATTTGTGTTCTATTCACTGCAGGATTGTCAAAAGTATGAAAAACCAGATACTTATCGACTGTCAAAACTAGATATTAAGTAAAAATGACATAATAAAGGACAAAATGTTACCTTTTGTGAACAGTTTTAGGATTATAATCAGAACTAGTACAAGGAAACATGGAAACCTAAAGAAAGTATGATTATTAAGTGTTGAAAAAATGTCATTCTATTGTTGAGAAAGGGTCATTTTTGCTAGCATTGTGCAGTGTCGGAATAGTTTGAACATTTTGAATTGTGACTAAACTATAATTTCAGTTTATGAGCCATTACATGACCATGATGTCTCATTCCGCTATTTCGCCAGCATCTTTTGAAGAGCATTTCAGTTTGCCTTTGTTTATTTTGATGGAGATAGACTTGAATCTCCTCTCAGTTCCAGTTTATGTGCGTATCCTTTCGGGGGGGGACGCTGGGATGCATGGAGGAGCTCTTTCATCCGCGTTTTGCATTCCAATGAATCCTTTAGACTCTGGAGCGGCGTTAAATGCGCAGAAAATAGGTTGAGACCGCGGTGACTGATAGACGTCTGTGTCTCTGCTCTCAGCATTCTTCTCCTCTTCTTATTTTCAGCCATTTCAAGCTTTGAGAGATGTCACACTTTGGGAATTTAGAGCCTGCTTGAGGCCTGCCTATCAAAACTAAAGATCTTGGTCGGCATTGCGGTCTTGTAAAACCAATACTAAAAAACCATATGTTGATTTTTGATCACCTACTTTGTAATGTTAGCAAAATGTAATGACATAAAGTTGAATACAAATTTACAGGATACAAATAGTACCTTTTGGTTTGTGCTATGCAAAATGAGTAGCTATTCTAGGCCTTTAAGCTAGCATCAAAATTAAAGTAGGTCTGTAAGATTTATCACAATCTGATCAAAACGATTGATGATGTGACTTTTAATGATAGCGGGTCCACCTGCTCGTCCGAGATGTTTTTGTTTTTGGCCAATGTTCCACAGCACATTTCTCTTGCATTTATTTTATCACAAAATGTGTTTTTCTCACTCAAAAATACTTTAAAACGTGCATTCTTACCGAACCTCTAAACAAGCAGCTTTAGAACTATTATGTAGCTCTAAATTCACTCGCTAATCTAGTTTATTTTAACATTTGAACCCAGAACTCATTAAAGTGTTATTATTTTTGATAAAAATGTTTACCCATATTTGACAGGATTTGCTCAAGAAATTGCACTAAAATAGATTTGGCTTTTGACAACATCGATACAGAAAGTTTACATTTTAAGCCTTCGACATTTTTTTTCCAATTAACTCTTCTAGGAATCAATGACTTTAATATCAGAATGTTAAATGTATCGTTGATTATAATGAAAGGCCCTGTCCACCATCTGGTTCTATTTAAAAGCTCAATGCCCAAAATTAGCTCCATTCCTTTCCCGTTGTGTGACCTTTGGGTAATTTTGCTTCGCTTTGAGGTCGGTCTTTCTAACAACCAGAGCCGTCGACAAGTCCAGCAGGGCCCGGACCGGCGGTGTTCCTGCCGTGCCCCTGCCGTGGCCCTGCCGTGGCCCTGCCGTGGCCCTGCCGTGCCCCTGCCGTGCCCCTGCCATACCCCTGCCATACCCCTGCTCCCCGGCACCTGTGAGAATGCAGCGAGAATATGTTTTAGCCATGACCCAAACTGTCCCAGGATCAGAGCCACACGAGGGCCGGTATGAGGGGCATGTGAGGGGCAAACGGGGCGGGCTGCAGAGGCAGGTGGAGGGGGCACGGGGTTAAAACATGAGCAGGTTTGTGCATTGTGGTGGACAAGTGGCACAAAAACGTCTGAGGAGTGGTGGAGAGTCGGGTCAGAAAGGTCTATGTGGGTATGTGCAGCGTGTGTGGTGCACTACACATGTGGTATGTGGGTCTAGAGCGGAGTTAAAGGTGCATTATGTCACTTTTCTGATTTCTGCTAGTCTCATATGTTATTGATTTGCCTGAGGTGTTCCACTGTATGATATTAAACAAATGTATCGTGGCATTTATACAATTACAGGTGCTCTTTGAGGAAAAAATTAAAAAATACATACACAAGATCAATTATTTTTATTATTTAGACCAGTGTTTCCCAACCAGCGGAACGACCAGCATTTGAATATGAAGATGTTCCTTGTAGTACATTTGATGTACTATTTCAGTATGATCATTTTGGCATGAATATCAATAAAACCACACGATATAATAGTGAAAAGATTGTAGTAAACGGATTTCTAATAACAAGATAAAGCAGTAGTACACATTATCAGGGTGGACACCTGATTTAGACCAGTGGCTTTCAAACGTTTCACAACTCGTACTACTTAGGATAATATTTGGCTTAATGAGCACCACCAGATTTAAACCAAGACTAGTTAAGGACTGAAGTAGGGCTAAACATGGCCTAAAATGAGGCTAAACCGAGTCTAAAATGGCACTAAACCATGGATAGGCATAGTTATTAACCCAAAGGTGGACAAAAGCATGAATAGATTTCTCTCAAATAAATACTCAAACTAAAGAGTGTTTTTTACTTTAAACAAGAAATGAAAAAATAAAATGGGAAATGTATGACTTTACAAAGACATTCAGTGTGAACCCACAGTTATTTAGTAAACACACAGTCAAATTAATTTATAAGCAGCGCAGCGCAATAAATACTAACTTTTACAGCGTGATTTTAGAAGCTTGTAAAAAAAAAAAAAAAAAAAAAGTTTCCTCTCCTCATTCAGCGTCACTAAATAACAGCCTTTGAAACTCGTCTGAAGCTAATTGCTTAATCTGCAAGTGGAAAGATTTTTGACCCAAGACCAATTTTTCCAACAATAAAAGTGTTATAGTAGACACTTAAATATTACAACTCTGTAGGAGTGTTCATGCACTTAGCTATAATGTACGGAAAACAGGATGAATACTGAGCCATAGAGAAAGTGCAGCAAAGTAGCAAATATATGTACAAAATACATCCTACTATCACTGATACTGCAACTACTAATATTCTTTGTCTTAATTTCGATGCTGAAAACTAAATATTTAGGGACTAACACTCTTTTTCTTCAAAGTCATCCTTTAAGGTGAGACGAACGAGAAAAAAATCTTAAATGTAGAGATATTACACAAATGTACGAGGAAAAATGTCATTTTGTTGACGTATTAAAGATGTATGAAATGAACTTTGGAAATCCTATCAAAAATAAAAATTTCCCCAAATTGTTTGCTGTTTAAAGTTGAATAAATCAGGCTTAGAATTAAATATCAACAAATCCGTCTGAATGATCCATCAAAATCTGGTGAGAGACTGTAAAGTTTGGTGTGTGTAGGTGCTACCTTTATGTCTCTGTGGGAGAAAAATGACCTTTTCAGTTACAATGTTCCACATAAATCTATATCTGAAGAGGATGAAATGAAAATACACTTAAGTGCAGTTTGGACTATTTTGTTGTTTCCACATGAAAGTTTACACGAAACCTTCAAACGTAAGGTGCAATAAGCTATTATTGGAAGTATTATTTATTTACTTTCCTGACACTTTGAGTTACTTTGCACTTGTTGGACGGCCCATTGTTCCACAGTCGCGTCCAGATTATGTCCACAAGTGCCTTCATAAAGCTGTCTTCATATCTAGTATTTCATCTCCAGAAGCAGAAGATATAATTTATACAACTGTAACCGGAGCGTCTTGGGAATTCGGGTTCAGCCGTAAATCCTTCAGGAAACAATGTGCGGCCCGAGCTCAGCTGTCACTCAAATCACATGACCAGAGCAGACTATACCAATACTGGATTTAGAGTTGACACGATGAGGACGGCTGTGGAGATATCGTTTAGCAACAGTTTGTACGACGTCTGCATGGTTTTATCATCAATGCATAGTTGAGGTGATTGAAGATATTCTTATTAATTATTACAGACTTTGGTTCATTTTATTTATTTATTTCAGTTTTTAAATCTATAAAACACATCAGGAAAACACAAAAAAAACTGCAACACAACCAGAGAGAGAGAACAGGGAAAAAACTAAATAAATAAAAATGTTGAAAAGGAAAATTAAAGCACATTTAGTCTAAAATAAAAGCCGCATTTGGTCCAAAGTCTGTCAATTTTGTCTATTTTAAAATTAAGTCAGAATGTGATTTTTTTTTTTTTTTTACGTATGACTCTGTCATCAATGTTTTCGCCTTCTTTCCCGCCGTCAAGACTATGCTCCAAGCGTATCCATTCACTGTGTCCGTGGAAGGTGTTTTGAGGCACAAAAACACAGTTCTGAAGTCAAGTGGAATGGCAATGTCAAAAACAGTCCGCAGTGCTTTGTTTATCTCAGTGTAACATTTAAGGACAACAGTCCTAAAACACACGTGGCAATATGGAATGATGGGTAACTTCTAGTGCGAACACCTTCAGATCGAGAGCTCTAGTCACGGCCTGGTCTGGGCTGAAGAAGAAGAGTGAATCAATGCCAAAGTATCAATACTTCAGAGACATGTGTTCATTCGATTCTGGTATTTTGTTTGGCATTCTTCTACTCCAGACCTGTGTTTTAGTGCTGTACCTCCGCATGTTTTCGGCTGCACTCAGAAGGTCACGTGGATGTTGGTGACGCAACTGATTTAAACAGATTTTGACACTAAAATACACGTCTGACTGTAAGAATCCTGATAAGTGTTTTTGAAAAGTGAAGACCTACTGAACCAAGAGGATTCTGGCACTTTTGGGTTTTTTTCAACTTTTATATACTACAACTATACAGAACAAAACAAAACCTTTGGAGCATATGTTTGGCAGCAGGGAAAAAGGTAATAAAAAATAAAAATAAAAAAGGATGACACAAACTGAACCAACAATCATGGCTCTGGATTAACAGTAATTGATATTCAACTAAATGACTTTAACCCAAAAGGCCCGAGAATCAAACTTCTGTGTTGCGAGGTGCCACAAAGAGTTACAATTTTAACCTATATTTAAATTGTTGTAGATACATTTCTTGATTATAAACATCCTCCTTTCAACTGCAGAAAAATGTTGCCGTGTTTATTCCATCTGCACTGGCTCTGGTCTCCAACAATCTCCTGTTTATTTCTGCTCGTTATTATTTCTCAATTAACACTATTTATGACCTTTCCGCTCATATTTTGCAATCAGTAAACCAGTTCTCATTTTCATTCAACTCATTTCTTCGGTGCATGGTTCTCAGCTGGGGTAACACATGGACTGTTTGGCAAGAAGAGCTGTGTTTTGGGATTTTAATGTGGATTTTATAATGGGGGTATCCGTATAGTCCTTAGCTAACCCTTCTTTGCTGTGATCTGAGTAGCGGGACAGCACGTCTCATTAGTTAACTTAATGAAGATCCACGGCCCACTTTTGTGTTGGCCTCAGCAGAGTGGTTTGATCCAGACGCTGGGTGCTTAGTGACATAACAGATAATCAAGGAGAGGCTTGAGAACATTTACACTTTATTAACATAATACCACTATCTGATCTACCCACTTTCTCGGAGATGAATGCTCTGCCAGTCTGGGAATAGAAAAAGGAGTCAAGTCCCAGCTGGTTGAACAAGATTTTTTTTTCTCTAACCATTTCCTTTTATCCTTTACCAAGAACTATCCGCTCTGCCGTTGCTCCTGTTTCCCTTTGTTGTGTAGATATTTCATGTCATTTCAAATGCAGTGAATTTGTTCGTAAGGAGTGAACAAATGCCATGCTTTCCAGTGTTTAGTGTTTCTTTTGCTACTGTTTAACTAATACTGCTGCTATAACTAGTGCCGCACAATATAATCACAAAAGTATTGCAGTACTGGCTAACACAAACAAACAAAAAACGACATCACAGCAAACTAAATATATCGCAATGACATCAAGAAGGCGCTCCAACTGACAAAAAAGGAAAATGTTAAAAAAGGTTGATTTTATTCATGATTTTCTTTATTAAGTCCCAATTAGACTTGATTTTGTCTTGGTTTTGTCTGTTAAATCTTTATTTTGACACATTTTGACTAACAAATTAAGGCATGTACGTTTTTTTTTTTTTTAAATTAGTGTCCAAAAGTGTTTAAATATCGCACTTCACAGGGTTATCGCAATCATTTCCAATATTTTAGCTTTACACTCTTTTTTTGACAGTAAATAAGTACAGTTAAAAGTGTAGGGTGTTTTTGTAAGATTTTTGTACAAAGGAAAAGGACAATGGAACGGAACTGAATAATAGCAGTTTTGTAATCTTACCATGTGCTCTTATATTAGTTCTGATGTTGTTCCAGACCATTCCAAAACAATTAAGAAACAGACCCACATTTTTCCATTTTAGGGATTTTCAAAAATGATTGGTAAACAATAGATAATTGTTTGAATTAGTAAGTTTCCACATGTTTTAGAATTTTAAACAACCCTAGTAGGCTTGAATTGCATTTATGTCAATAGAAATGGGAGTAAAATTGGTAATAACTAAGTAGTCACAGTAGATGTAACCTTATTTTGCTGACACCTATGGAATTCTACATTGTATTTTATATTTTATACATATAATTGGCACCTTGATCAAGCATGTAGTTACAATAGTAACAGCAGTAGCATTTGTGGGCCATTTTCACTTCATCTTACTTATCTATATTTCATAATTGAAGGTTACTTATTCCCAGCTCGTCTTCAATTCTACATAATTACAGCACATTACCCAAATCATATGAAAACTCTCCAGCTCGGAAACCCAAAAGTACCACTCGAGTACCACCCTCAATTACGTCTATTAGCACGTATTAACCGGGCCCTCCTTGTCTTCCTGTGCGCCCCTCTCTGCCGTCAAACCAAGAAGTCAACTACCTCGGGCTAGTTAGCAGAAAACATGTGCTGAAGCCCCCGCCCCCCCTTTGCATATGTGCGTGTGTGTCAGTGTGTAATATATCATCTCAGCATGAATAGACCCCCAAGCCAGAAGTTAATGATGCAAAATGAGACTTATTAGCAAAAAAGCTTTAAAGTCATTGACAGGCAAAATGTGCGGAAATAAAGAAATTATTAATGACAACAGCGACAGGGGAAAGGCACAGAGGGAGTGTCGGAGCAGGTTGTGTGAGGCTGGAGGTCTGGAAATCTTGTTTTCTCCAACATTCAGCCCCTCCCTGTGAGTAATGAGCACTTTGACATGGTGTTATTAAAAAACTAGTCACATTTTTCCAACAGAATTCCTTCCAAACATTAAATGTTGTAGTCTTCCACTGTGAAGTACACATTTTCCCACTCCTCGTCCGTCAAAACAAAATGACCCTCTTTTTCCCATTTAATTTGAATGTATTTAGGAGCTTGGTCTTCCAGGTCATTAATGCATTAATATACTTCAGATATTATTCCCCTTGAAAGTTCTGATTTGTATGCCCTAACAACGATTTCAGTCAAATATATTAATCATTGCTTTGTTTTATTTCTTGATTATAATAACTTCTTATGTGTAAATACCTATAAAAGTCTTGTTTCTCCGGAGGTCTAGAAATCTAAAGGCAAATTCTCACCAATAACAGCTATGCGACCTCGTGAGTGAGTCAAGGTGACAACTCGTCCCCCCACGTCTCCTCATGTGTGCAGCCACCAAAATACGAAAAACAAAATGCACAGAGAACACTTTAGTGGATAAAACTGTCAAAATCCACGTGTTTGACCAACATAAATATCTACCACAGACATGACATGAGCCACACATGGGTTCACATAAATGGACTGGATGATAAAAAATACATGAGAGTTGGTTTAAAGTTGAGTTAAATGCAATTGAGTGAAGAGAATTTTGTGAATTTTTTTGAAAAGCAGATTCTAAAAAATCTTTCAAAAACTAAAAAATTAAAAAATCCCCCACAAGCTTCTCATCTTTCCTCTGAGGAAACACTTAACGTAATCGCAGATGGCTGGTCGCTGAAACTTAACTGACCAGTTCGGACTGTAGATTAACTCAAGCAATCCAATCTGATTAATGTAAAAATGTGAAACAAACTTAGGTTACATTTTTGTGTTGCTTTAACTGTTTGAATTGGTGTTAGACTTGCTATAAAGGTGGAAATATCTAGATCATATAAGAAGAAAGAAAGACATTTTTTAAAAATGTAATAATTTACACAATCTGGTGAAAATAAACAACATGTGCCATACATTTAGTTTGCAATAGTTGTGATGGTAAACGTATTTCCCAAAACCAATGATGCCAAACCATAAGAAAAGCTCCAGTTTGAAAAAAATTGCATTGAAAACAATCTTAGGTTCAAATTTTAGCACAGAAAATACACAAAAATGTTTAGCTGCATTCACACTTCCACATATGGATGAACCTTAGAACTAAACCCAGACTAAACCAGAACTAGAACAAGACCAAACCAAGCCTATTAGAACTAAACCAGGCTCAAACCCGGGCCAAACCAGTACAAGTGAACACGGCCAGAGCGACTGAGTTTACATAGTTGATATCATAAGAAGACCAGATCAGAACAATCCCATTATTCTAAAGAAGAGAGAACAAAAGCTTCAGAATTAATAGTTCAACCAAGGTCTTAGTCAATCCTTTGAAACCAACACCACCATTTTCCCCACGAGGACAAGATTCCTTGATGTCTTTATTAAAACAATTGACCTCATTCTGGGTCATTTAATCCAGGTAATGTCTGCTCTAATCGGACAAGAATGACCACTTATCAGGCTGCTTACTGCCACTCCTCATCAGGTAACAATGGTTCATCCAGGGGGCAGTCCCGGAACGTCCCAAATGAAGCACATGACCGGGGGCAGAGCGGGGGCATCCTGTTCCAGCCGGTACCTCCGAGGGGTCATCCAGCAAACAGCGACACTTCACTCATCACTGTCCAGATTTGGAGGGAACCATTACGCGGGCCGATGTTGTTCCTTGTGCACAGTTACCCACCCATAGCAAGACAAGCTAGAACTTCTAAGATATCACATTTCCATCCTCTGTCTTCCATTCTTGTAAAGTTAATGATTGTAATATAATAAAGGATGGTTCAGACATATCACAAAAACAATTATATTTAAGCAAAAAACATAAAGGTTACATTACAAATCTTGCATAGTTTTTCTTAGTTTGCACTTTACACTTTACTTCCTGGTTGGACATTGGAAGCATAAATAGAAGTCATTTCATAACTGTTACCTAGCAACTATACAGTAAACAAGGGCCAAAATAGTTATGATTTGACAAATTAAAATGTGTGGCAATAGCTTTATTCTGTTAAATTAATGTCTAAACTGTCCCCGCATTTTATTGTATCGAAAACATAGATGGAAGGATTCTTTTTTTTTATCTTTTTAACTGCCATGACTGACGCTACATATATAGATCAGGTTTCTACCCCTCTATGCGGCCAGCCCCAGGGTTGACCCCGCGTTCTGGAGGTGCTTTGAAGCTTGATACATCTGGTTGTCTTTGTCTAAGGGGCGTTCGCAGAGGCAAGAGGTGTTCGGGCCAAACCAAAAGTAGCCTCCTGATCTCTGCCCTCCTCCGGTCGGGATGCTAACCCTGTGTTAACCCCCATGCTGTTTACTTTTGGGGTCATTAGGACTTGGCCACTTGCTGCAGACCTGAAGTGACCTCCAGATCCAAAACTAACAAACTTTGGATCAGGAAGGCTTTTGTGGGTGTGCGTGATAACATTGTTTATCTGGTATGCTCAGGAGACCGAGGGGATCCGGGTTTAAATCGGTACCACCAAAGCAAGTCGATGGCGATGATTAGCTTTGAAGAATTGAAGAAGACCGGCCTCTTTTCAAATTCTTCTATAATCCCAACTCATTTGTATTTTAGATGCAATTCTTCAGGTTTACCCTCCGCCACCTGCTTGTCTCCATGACGATGTTATTGCTTTGCCTGGATTATTCCACAGTAAGGAGCAGGTGATGTCATGCCACGATGACAAGTTAAATACTGTGGAATATGATTATGATGATTATGATGATTATGATTATTATTATTATTATTGTAGTTGTAGTTGTAGTTTATTTAAAATATTTCCATGGAGACAAGCAGTTTGTTGACCAAAAAAGTTACATAGTGCACCTTTAAGTGTTTGGATATAGGATCTGATATGTGTTTTTGAAAGTAATGAAACAGAATATGAAGTCTACATTTTGAAATACAGTATCTCCAAATAATAAAAAGTAATGAATTTGCCAATTAAAACATCTACGGTGGCACTGGCTATATACGAACCCTTAATGAGATAGATATGCTAACAACATTATTGCACACAGCAAAAGCAGCAAAATATATTTCAAGTAAACTCATTTTAACATCGCAACTTCTTCCTTCTACTACTTGTAGAAAAGGATTCAAAATGCAATCAGTAATATGGAAGGGTTATAACTTGTGACATCTTTTCTAGGAGGAAGCCAAGACAAAAGATTACAGATGCATTGGAAACACTGATGTCTTTTATTTTCCAACTCTGTATGTTCCAAAGTTCATGTCTTAACCTCTCTCTGACAAGAACCCCAACTTTGCCATTTCAAATCCCCATTATGATAAATGATTTAGCTGCCCCCAAATAACTCACATTAGAAGAGGGGACGGTCTGACCTAAATCCTTGCCTTTGCCATTCGATTTCATCCCAAGCTTACATTTTTAAATAACGTGAATGCGAACAAGGTGGAGCGTGACAGCTAAAGAGCCAAGATACTGAAGTAGAGGCGAGATGTGAAGAGTTGCCATAAGGTAAGTTTCCAGTCTGCTCCGCGGAGAGTGAGGCACCATGGGAAATGTGGTTTGTCTGTTGGTTAGGGGCTGCAGACTGCCTTCAAAACTGCCTTTGATCACCATTCATCACAGACGTAGGAGAGGAGCTAAGGGGATGGCATGAATCACTTAAACGAATGCCGTGTGTTTGTATTCTTGATCATGGAAAGTCTACGGAGCTGAAAGGTTCGACTCAAGGCCTGTAAGTGTCATTTAAAGAAGATGATGTGAACCGTTTCTTAGGTTAGTATGCTCATGTGGCTGTTTTCTTTCATACTTAAAACGTTAAAAATGTCTAAATTACTATATCGTAAACATGTGTGTTGCCAGGTTTTCCAAAGATGAACTCCCTCTACGAACAGTGAATTTTTTTTAATTGGTAATAATGTTGCTGAAATGCGTGTCCAAACGACTTAATGTCTATTGTACTATATATGTATTTTAGAAGTAAGTAAATGTATAATTTGGCAGCACTGGCAATCATGGACATGCCAGTGAAAAGATGCCTATTACATTAACAAATACTTTTTTTTTAGTAGAGGTTGGTTGATATATTGGACCGATAGTGGCCCTTTTTTGCATGTCATCCATCACTCTTAAATGTCGCAGATTTTTTGTTTGGGGCCAACCAACTGCCTAAAGAATTGGCCTGAAGCTTTACGTGAACTCTTTAGTGTGAAAATGGAACCGCATAACATTAGGAGAGTTTATCGACCACTAACTAAACATTAACTAAACATCACGTGTAGTTATGGGAGGTATGGTTGGTTGAGGAACAGTTAAAACGCTTTACTTCATAACTGATTCTTATCTTATGATACTTGCTCTACATACCGTACATTGGTAAATCGCACCACTGGTACATATATTGGAAAGTCCAATAGTCCAACTTACACCTACATGTATATTCCTACACGGGACATGGGTAAAGTACTATAAAGAATGGCCAAGAACAGTATTTTAATGTCCGGCTATGAATCTCCAGCTAACTGTACTTTTATTACCGCTATGTCTCCATGTCCCAGACTCTAAGTACCAACCACTGAAGCCTTGGGGCCACGGGGAACAGTGGATTTCTGGGGGGAGTGGTGGGACTAAGCAGGAGGTACAGTGGTGCCAGAGTGTGAAATAGCATCCATGCATAGAGCAGATGCACCATACTTCATTTGGGCATATGATAATGTGGAACTTTTCGACGAAACGGCTCGTACTAATGGGTTTAAAAAGTGAAAAATGAATCGTGACGTCTACAAAGAGCCGGGGCCAGATTTTTGACCATTTTTGGAGGAAAAGCTCTTTGGGTGGTCGGTAAAATTATGGTAGTTCCAGACTGCAACTTTTCAGGTTCATTACAGGAGCAACAATGTGTCAAAATAAATATTCCTGCTGTAATAAGTATCCCCAGATGCCGTGAAATATTTCTGTTACGAGCCAAAACCTGAAAATGTCCAATATATACTTCTGTTAGAAAAGAATGAAAGATGGATTTTTTAAAATTTCTTCTTTGTCTGCGTGGCAAAATTCTAGTTTGTGACAGTTAAGTTTATGCTCCCACCGCCAAGACAAAGGTTTGTGGGATTAAACCATGGAACTTTTCCGCTGATCTCAAAGGTGGTATTGCGTTGCCAACCGTATCAAACAAGTCAATCTTGCATTCATCCAAATACAAAAGTTTTCACAGTGAGTGGTGTCATCTCTCCACTGAGCTGATTTGGCCTGGCGGCATAACCTGCTTGTTTCCATGGTGATAGATAATGCCATACTCTGGAACATGTCATGAAAAGCAATAACATTTCCACGGGAACCAAGCAGGTGGTGGGTGCTCCAACAGAAAACTTACATGGTACACCTGTAAGAATAGGTTGTAATATAACATTTTCATTGTGCTGTACCTGTTTTCGCCTGAAAAACAGAACTACAGTTACTTACAGTTCGCGGCGATTATTCCTCACTTTTCAAACGCATTCCAGGCAACCGAACGCAACCGAACGCGATAAGCTTGTATAAGGGCTTGTCACAACTTTCAGAGGCCAGAACGGAGTTTTGCCGTCACGGTAATACTAAAAACAACAAGCAGGCTAACAGGCTCACTTCCTGGTTCGCAGAGGACACAATGCTCTACAACTAGATGCAGACTGCACACAGCGGACTCATTTTGACCAAAAGAACTGCCTGTACAACACACAATTTTTACTTTAGTACTTGAAAGAAATGTGGGTATAGCGCCTTTAAAGTAATAAATAATAATAGTAATAAAATTGGCCAATGGACTAACAGAACTGTTTTACTTTTCCAAGGCATTTTTTTTTTCTATTGCTGCTGTTCACGTGCACTAAAGGGTCTTTATTAACAGGTTTTACATAAATAAGCATTCAAACCATTATCTGAAGGTACACTAGCAAGGTGGCGATAACGGCCAAATGCGTCCTTAGGCTAAAGTTCCCTTGAGGTCGTTGAAAGCCAAATCAAATGGCGGGTGCGCGGTCGACTGATACAACATGAATGAACGGAGGAGACAGCCAACAACCTTTGGAGCCACTGATACTGCCCCGAGTCCTTTTGAAGTGGCTTCCTGAAGTAAACACGGGCTAATTGTCTAGATCAAGTCGAGATCCTTATCTTACACCGCCTGGCCGCTTCCCCACAACGCCTCGATACATTTCTTTGGCTTGTCAGGCCCAATCTACTTCCTTGAGGTACTAATGGATAATGCTTTTGATTCAGCTGCCATTTTGGACATCTGCGACCCCAGCGCAAATATGTGGTGACCTTTTAATCCAGCAAGCGTGGTGCAAGATTAATGAAAACTTGATAAGAAGCAAGTTAGTGCAGCTTCTTTTGGAAAACATTGTATCTTGCCATATCTTTTAATTGCTTGGCGAGAGAGCTTAAAAAGAAGTTTACTTTGGAACTTGGAAGTGCATAATCAGTGCATCTTATTGAAGAAAGACATATGCCTCAAGTTATGTTGTTTGTTAACTTATGTGAAGTTGCAAATTAAACTGGATCATTTTATACGGTTCTAAAGAATTGTTCCTATATTGTTGTGGCATTACGACATTTACAAATACAGCCACAAGGACCAAATGAACAGGGTTGTTTATGAAAGGGCATCTGGCACATTAACCTTGTCAAAATGCAAAGTAAACAAGCTTCTAAACGGCTTTGTACCTATGATAAAAATACTCCGATGATTGATGCGAAACATATATATGCCGTTTATTGTTTTAACTTTATTTCAATTACTAATCCATTATTGTAATTGTTTTTTTTTAAATACATTTTTTTACTTATTGTATTGGTTTATTTTCCCTGTATGCCATCAAATGGATCATAAATCAGGTCTGCAATTGAAATAATTTGATTGCCAAAATCCCATACAAATACACATTACGGATTACTTTGCGCTTCATTTTTCATTGCAAAAACAAACATAAAAAAAAAAAATCTACAACCAAACTTGAAATATTCTATGTTAATAAGGGTAGTTGATGAGCAACAAAGACCAGGCCAAGAACATTATTTTTGACACATCAAAGTGAGCTTTAACAGGGAATGGAATACTGTATGTTCTTTTAAAGTCCCCAACTGAAATACTTATGTTGTTATAATGTAATGCGTGACCCTCTTCCAGACCTCCCTTTCGTCTTCATGTGGATCAGGTCCTCAGCTCCAGACCGTCACCGGAGTCTCCAGGGGCAGTTAAATCAGACACTGCAAGCATGACTGGGTTTGGTTAGGTCAGGGGGAATTTATGTTGTTGAATACTTCATTTTTCAATAATAGGTTTTTTTTTTTGCGTGCGTTTGTTTTGTTTACACGTTCCTATCTTGTCATGTAAAAACATTTCAAATTACTACGCATACACCCCAAAAATAAAAAAATACAGTAAAATGTAATGTCACATGCAAAATACCCCGCATATCTTGCAGTAAAACATACATCGGAAAAAAACAAGGGGGGCTTTCACCACAACATGAAACAGAATGTGAAAAATAAACATAAGGAACACACACAAGCACTGGAACGAAAAGCAGAACAAGAACAAGAACAGTTAAAGTCTGCCATCTCAGACCCCAGCAAAAGGGAAAACCACACCACGGATCGGGACAGAGAACAACAAACACCACCTCTGGATAAAAGAGGCAGAACAGAGATCTGGAAATGTACCCCTAAACCGAGATGAGGGGGCGTTGTTACTTTCTCACACAAGAAGTCTGACTGCTTTATTTAAGTGTCTTTCTTTGTTAAACAATTTCTGAATGAATTGTCGAACACGTGTGCTTTTATAAGATTTTATAAGATTTCCAAAGGCTATAAATGAAGTGGAAAAAGTCAATAAAATGTACAAAGCAGGTTCAGGTTTTGTTACAGTTTAGATGTGGCTCTCTCAAATCAAATTGATCCCTAACCCAGCAGTGTTTGTTGCCGTACTTTTACAAGCCCTATAAAAGTAATGTTTACAGCCCGGCGCTCACAGACCAATAAAGTGATTTTACTTCTCTAAATCCAATGTTTGTTCCATTATATTCTTTATCGGAGAAAAGCAAGGCTGCTAAATAATTCAAATTGTCCCTCCTTACCGTTTTGTTTCTACCCAATTCACTCAGAAGAAATTAAACAAAGACAGCAAATACTTGTCCAAAAAATAAAGGTAGGGCTTAACATAAATAGAAAACTATAATACAGAATGGATCAAATTATAATGACTGATTATCATATGGCATTCCATGTAAAAATGAATGTTGAGAGCATTTTAATTTTGGGTGGGAATTTAAGGATGTTATTAGCCATAATCTTCCAGGTACTCCTCCTAGATCCTCATTGTTAACCATGGGGACCATGTTGGCCAGGCTAATCACCCTCATTTTAAGGATTTGACAAGGCAACGGCCTTATATTCTTAGGAACAGACCTGGTTTAGTCCTGGTTTAGTCCTGGTTTAATCCTGGAACAGTCCTGGAACAGTCCTGGAACAGTCCTGGAACAATCCTGGAACAGTCCTGGTTTAAACCCGGAACAGTTCTGGAACAATCCCTGAATAATCTTGGAATAGTCCTGGATTTAGTCCTAGAACAGTCCTAGACTTAGTCCTAGAACAGTCCTGGATTTAGTCCTAGAACAGTCCTAGACTTAGTCCTAGAACAGTCCTGGATTTAGTCCTAGAACAGTCCTGGATTTAGTCCTGGAACAGTCCTGGATTTAGTCCTGGAACAGTCCTGGATTTAGTCCTGGAACAGTCTCGGTTTTGTGTCTATCCTTTAACATTACAAAATTGCGTACATTATTTTCTTAATACTAGATTTTGTGCATCAGTTTGTCTTGCCAATTACATAGCTTCAAGCATGAATGAAATACTGAACAGTTCTGACAAACAGTTTACATTTCCTTGAGTCATTTCTTGAGCCATTATGTACTTTAATACTATTGTATTAGTATTTTTGGAGAGACAGGACTTTTTACTTGTACTTGAGTCCATGTTTTGGCACCTCCGCCCTCCTTTGCTCTATGGCATGAGTTTAAACGCTTACACCTCTCTCCCTTGCTTCTTGTCTGTGCATTGCTGTACCCCTGGCCTAAAGTCTCCCCCGTCGCCCCCCCGAAGCTGCCAGGCCAGAGCCAAGAGGGGACTTCCTGTCAGGATCAGTGACAGAATGACAGGTGACAGGTGAAGGCAGCCACACACGCACTCCAGCATTTAGACACTTCCCATAAGGTTTAGTTAGATTGGTGTGATAGCGTCTGCTCTGAATGCAACGTCAACCGTTTTGGTGACGTTTACCTGAGGGAATGCAAGGTCGTGCTGTAGGGTTAGAATCTGAAGTTACTTATGGGTTTGAATCTGACTGAAAAATACAGAAAAGACACCGAGAGGTCAAGCTAAAATCCTCTGTGGTGAATATTTTACATTTTATTAAGCATTTTGTGATGTTTTATGTTGTTGTTTTTTTATCATTTGAAAACTCTTCTGACATATTTGGAACTAAACCTCACCAAGATTTCAGAACGGTTTATTGACTGAAAAGAAAGGTTTTGGTGTGTGCTGCTGGACCAACAGTGCTTTTCACCAGCAATAAAATGAATACAATTTGTGTATTCATACATACATGTCTGTTGACTATTATGTACCAAAGAAATGCACCAAAAACCTAGACTTACTGAGAAAACAATGAGATTTTGAATATGAATTTTCACACTATACACTATACTGAGGTGGGCCCACTTTAATTTAGTATTTGTATTGTGTCCACCATCAGATAAAAGGGAACGATTAAGCTGCTCGGCATGTTAAACATAAAAATAAAGCAGTCAAATAACCTTTCTGGGAAGAATCAGGGCCAGTTTTTACTCCAAACCTACAAATACAAAAATTACCTATGATTCCCAAAAATGTAAAAGGCCTTTTTTTTTTATCTGGATTCCACCTGGACTTTTCCCTAGATATTATTTTTGGTTAAATTAAGCTTCAGTTTATTGGAATTGTCAAAACCCAACAAATGCAGTGTCATGATTCGGACAACAGAGTTTCAGCTTCACAAAGAGTCCAGCCATTTGTTTGTACTCCAAAGGGTTTGATTACAGCATCAGTTTGAAGTGGGATTTTAATCAGGCGTTTTAGGAAAAAAATAGGCCCTGATGTTTTGTTCAAGCTTTTGTTAAGACTTGAGTTGTTGGCTTGGTCCTAGTCAAAAATAAAATGATATAGCTTATATATACACACATATTGAAATAGGGGTGGGCCATAATAATAAAAGCGGATATCTCAACATTTATTTAGGACTAATCCCAAAGGCGATGGTCGGACCGTATTCTGGCAATCCACCAGAAATATGATAAAAAATGCCTGTAAGTATTGTGGCGGAGGTTCTATGATTTCATTAACAAAATGTAACACAATAAAAAAGAAAACTGCAGAGACATCATTGTAGACCAGGGCTATTCAACATCAGGCCCAGGGGCCACATCAAGCCCTTCAAGTGATTTAATCCGGCCCACAACCCAGTTTACAAATATGAAAACAAAACCAATAATATTGTTCACTGGTTTAATTCTGGGTTATCACTAGTTTGGATCTGGTTTGGTGTTTGCTTAGTCCCTATTTAAGGAAAACAAAACAAAAAATATTGTTAACTGGTTTGATTCAGGGTTAGTCCTGCTTCAGACCTGGTTGGTACTAGTCTAGTTCAAGTTAAATTCTCGTTCAGGGCAATTTTGCAAAGCATTGTTTGCTATTTCTCACAAAAATCGAATCTATCAGTAATTATTTTATTGTATTTATTGTATTTATTATTTTATTTAACTCCATTTATTGAAACAGTGTTGGGGATATTTGTGCGACCCAAATTACAGTAGTTACAGTGACGTGTTGTGCCCCTCCGGCCCAGAGGCCTTGGTCCTCCGAAAAATCTGGCCCTCAGGAAAATGAAGTTGAATAGCCCTGTTGTAGACCCTTATTTAAAAGATTTCATTTTTCGATATCCCTCCCATCTCTGTTTGAAAGAGCCTGAATAGCATAACTGAGGTTTGAGGGCATTTTTAAATATAAATTCCTGAAATAGGTTTTCTTTTGCCAAGAAGAATCAAAATGAATCATTGCTGCCTGATTACAAAGACGTCAGGTTATTTAGAGTAAGTGAATTCCCTCTAACATGCTGGGGCCAATCCTGGATTAGATTTACAGCCGTCTCTCTGGCACTGGATGGACTTTTAATGATAATTATTGCCCCTCGTGGTCTCAAATCGAGCAGTAGATCTCCAAACCAGCTCAAATCTAAAACGTGTCGGAGGTTGCACCCAAATCATAGCGTTTGACCTGAATCTCCCATCCCATTACCCAACATTCCCGATGGGGACAGTAGCGGTCCCTCAACACGTGAACTTTGGCCCCCCACGGCCCCATCAGGAGAACAGGCAATAACGGGAGCACAGGCTATATTTGCGGCCAATTGTCCAGCTCTTTGTCTCAGAAAAGGTTCAGACGTAACGATGTCCACTGGGTTTACCCTCAAATGTGATTTACGGACGATTACGGACAAACTGACCTGAGGCTGGTTTTTCGATTAGGTTCAAGTTTACCAGTATTTACTACATATATATTACCTGTTTTGTTTGACCTAATAAGCAAAGATATGAGAGGTGTGGAAGGTGAACTACGTTTTTGGCTGAGATGACCATTTCTCGAAATGTTAAGTAATTCCTTTTGCCTGGCCAGTCAACAAACGCTTTTCCTTTCCACTATTCACCTTCTAATGCCCCGCCTTCTTTTACTTTTACTGCTATGGATCGGTACTTTGCTTGTTTGGGTGTTTCTGGTCGAATCGTTAAAATGGAGAAGTAATAAAAGTCAATAAGTCAACACCACACCATAGAAAAGTGTCAAAGGTAGTCAACTGGACAATGTTTTAAAAATCAAGACAGTTTGATTTCCACCCAAAAGTCATTTTCAGTCTGCGGAGCTGGTCTGAGAGACTCAACTTGATCCCGCTCTGAGCTGTCTAAGCCCTGCCCTAAGGGAGGAGTTTTTTCTGAAACTAAGTCGGCTTTGTTTGTCCTGAAATGTACTTTTGGATGGAAGTCAAAATGTATATGACTTTTAAAACAGATTTATAAATGTATTTCTAAATAAATCAAACATTGTCCAGATTGCTTACATTAAAACCTTTCTATGATGGATCTCTCCTGGATGAATGAGGGATGACACCAAATCAACACCACACCATTTCTCTGAGCGGCTTGACAATGGCTTTGTAGTCTATAACGTATTTGCTGTTGAGATCAGCAGCTCTATGCAAAATCACACAACCGAAAGGAACGGCACAATAAATGTCCTGGATCAATCCTGTGGCAACTTCCGGAATAAGGTGAAGACAAAAACGTGTTTTCTCAGGCAAATGAGCCAATCAGAATCCATCGCTGTCAAAACAAATAGGGCCGCTTAAGAGAAAAAAGAAAGAGAAAAGGACTGAAAAACAGTGCAAACGCAGTTAAATCCGGGGTGAGAGAAGTTTGATTTTGTTGTGAATACACAATGATCACTGAGCTCTTCTGTTTCCCACGTGTCTCTGAAATAAACAAACCTGATTGCACGGTTCTGTTTGGGTTTGGCCAGAAACGAGTGGGAAGGAATGGTGAGCAGATTGCAAATCCTACACTAGAATTCACCTGGGGGACGGAAGAAGTTAGTCGTTTTCTGTGATGAATTGTGCAATTTGAAGTCAAATTTAACATCATGTGGAGAAATGAATGCACCGTTTTTATTTAAATACTGACATTTTGGAAATAACATAGCTCCAAACTATTCAAACTATTACAATTATAATTTAATTCTAAATTCCCAAGTATTTCTACAAGAACAATAGATCTGAGCGCACTAGATGAAACGCCCTTTGCCTTTAAAGAGCGCAGACTTGGTGAAGACAATGCAACACAATGTAAGAGTTAGAAGTCTGTTTGCTCGGCTCTCAAAGTCCTGTCTGGCCTGTGGGATTTTCAGAGATCTGTGACTTTGAACAACAACAAAAACCCCAAGTTTAAGAAGTTCAGAGATGTAACAGCGGCTTGTACTTCCTCTGCCTGAGCCTCCTCGGATTTATCCTCCATACTATCAAAGTTTTTCGAGTCTACAAAGTCTTTTTTTTTCCTCCTCTCATCCCTACAGGAGCCGACATGCAGTGGCAGGTACAAGAGAGCAGACACAGCCGGAAACACAGCCGAGGAGTCGAGTACAAGCAAAAGAGAGAAGGTAGCGTATGATGAAATGTGCACATGGCTCAAGAAGAATCTAAAACATTTAAATCAATACCAATAAAAAAAAATAATTCAAATGAAAGTAACAGATAAGAAAAAAAAAGAAAGAACTAAACTCACATTTTTAAATAATCTTTTTATGATAATCAGTGAGAAGAAACTATTAGTAAGTTATATATGGATTTGTCAATTGGAGGTTTTGTGGGTCTGACAGAAACACAACACATTATGTACATTATGTCCAAAATGTGTAAATAAATGTTTAAAAAAAATAAAAAATAAAAGTACAATGTTTCTATTTAAATGTGTGGTCTATCCTGAAAAGTTTTTATCGCTCCAAAAAAAAAAAGCTGAAGTATTGCGCTCAATCTGTCAAATTTGGAGATGAAACCGGAGGCAGGTGTTTGGAGACTGTTCCCAGTTTTTTACAGCGATGAGTTATTTGTGCGTTTGTGGATGAGGCAGTGATTTGTGCGCAGTGTGCTGTGGACTTGTAGGTCAGGCTGAAGGTTACAGAGCCAGTGCTTGGAGTTAAGGATCATAAATACCGCTATGACAACATGAGCACATTTGATAGATAGTGGAGCAGGCGAGTTCTCCTCAATGCCATGTGTGCAGAGGTGCAAGGAGAACTCACTCAAAACTGTAGCGTAGAGGGTCGGACAGCTTGCGCACAAACAGGAGGTTGGCCGTTTGATTTCAGTTCAGTGTGTTGTGTCCTTTGGCAAGACACGTCCTAATCCGGCCTGTTCCAGTTTCAGTTTCAACCAGCAAATGGTATAATTTTGTGACTTAGAAACCATTTGGAACGAGCTTCTGTTACGACTATTACAAGCGGCAAGCTGTGGACTCGCTACCGACTGAAACGAAGACATTTCTGAGAGCAAAATGTTCTCCTACAAACCAAAAGTGAACCCACTTTTAAATAGCATGAGCGTGAATGAGTGACAGTGACTGAATGAGGGTTCGATGCAAAATTACACTGATGTTTTTATATTGTGGAATAATGTTTTAATGTATTTTGTATCAGCTACAATTATGTCTGACTGCACTGTCCCTGCCGAATAAATGAATAAATAATACCTCACAAAATATACAATATACTTTTTTAATTAACATTCAATTAGACACATAAACAAATATTCCAGAGTATGGCATTTAACTAACCTATCTTGCATTTATTCCATTACAGGTGTATTCGTTGCTCAGCTATATCTTGAAAAACATGCATTCATACTCCACAGATCTGATCTGTAACTTGGCTTGGTGGTGTCATCTACTGGTCTCCATGGAGATAGATAAGTTTAATGACATCCAGGCAAAGCAATATCATCTTGATGGAAAATGATTAAACAATCAATAATATTCTATTAAAAAGTGAATAAAAGTAACTAGTTTGGCATTCAAATCATCATCCTTCAAGTGGTGAAAGTTAGGAATATATAGTGAGTTAAATAGATGTTCTTCCTTTTTTGAGCAGTGGAAGTAAAAAAAAGTCTTCAGGTTCAACTGTGGGTAAAGGGAGTTAAAAGTTCATCTGCTGCTCTCAATGGGATCTTTCATAACCATTAAGACTCAGATGACACTGTAGGATATTAGGATTGATTTAGCACTGTCCCGGGACAGCTTGGCTCCCTCCTAAAGATTCATCTGTGACTTTAATGAAAGCCTTCCTGCCCTGACGTTTTTTAAACCAAAATCTGCCCATTTTTTATACCGCACTTTGATTGCTGTAATGGTTTTATTTATGAGGTCATTGGTGCAAAGCATATTTCACTGGTAGTCCTTTGCTCGTGAGAAAAGGACTGAAATTAATCTTGGAAATCTCAAAAGCCGAGGCCCATTTTTCAAAATGTGTACACTTGCCCCCAGAATCGATAAAAGAGTTAAGATAATGCCAAGTTATGATGGAGAGCACACTCTGTCTCAAAAGTGTTGGCAAAACACCAACAGATCGCAAAGGATGACTACTTTCTACAAATTTGAGCAAGTTTACAAGTGATACAAAGCCTAACAACAAAACAACAAATCAGAGAACAAATATGCTGGGCCACATTTTATTTCCATATAACCATTTCTGCTTGTCTGCTTTGCCAAACATTTCACACAGAATGACTAAAAAACCTCTGTGATTGAATTAATGCAAGAAATAAAAGTTCAATGCGATGCTGCTGAACAATCAAAGCAAAGCAATACATTGAGACAAGCGAATGCCTCATCTCTCATCAGAAAAGTTACGTTTTGCACCTTTAATAGAAGTGACAGAAAAACCATAAACTTCAAAACACTCCTCACGGCTCTAGCCATCGCCAAGAAAACTATCTTCATGAACTGGAAAAGCCGCAATAGCGTACACATTAACCACTAGAAAAATCTTATCACCGACTTCATTACAATGGAATATACACCTCCCCCCTATAATCACTCATCTGAAACCGATATCCCCCCACCCAACGCTCTCTGACCTATTACAACTCTGATTCCCTTCTCTTCTTCCTCTATCTTCCGCTTGTCACACATTTCAGTCGTCTACCAACTTTATGTATTTGTCTGTGAGCCAACTCCTACACAACCACACAACCACCACTCTGCCACAAAAACATGTTATTAACAGATACATGTATTTTTGTTGTTGTTTTATCATCATTATCATTGCCGTTGTTTGTACTATTGTCAGTGTTATTATTTGTATCACTACTATCGTTGTCACATGTCAAGTTATAACGACGTTTCTTCATCGTCAGTTCGCTCAAAGTTGTATTTTGATGTGATTTGAGCCATGCATGTTTGAGTCATCCTGTATCGGTCTGCATTTGAGGTTTGAGTGCTCAGAAAACGTCTTTTTTAATCTACCCCTTATCCCCGCCCACATCCCTGTACTTGTAATTATTCAAAAAAGTCAGTGTGGAGACTCCAAAACGCCAATGTTTGCGGCAGAAATTCCACTATGAAAAGGAAGGGTCTCTCAGCGGGAAGCCAGTGGTCCAGATTTTATTATCATTAATCAGTTTTGGACCAATATTGCTTATTTTGCTTAGAATGAACAAATTGCATCATAAAAAAGCATAATATCTTCATTATATTACATGTAGAGGCTTTAATCAAATTGAGGAGCCACATGGATTACTACAAGATGACGTAGAAGACTCTGGTTTGGTCCTTTTCTTGATTTAGTCCAGGTCTAGTCGGCGTTTCCTCTCGTTTTGGATGTGGTTTCTCAAACAAACGTGAATGAAACAAAACTTTTCGAAAAGAGAACAGTAGAAAACTCGAACAAACCCCTTTTAGCATGTCGTAACGTTGAAGTGCAGCTGCTAAAAGTCTTCATCTTAGCCTGGTTAAGATGTCAGAGAAAAAGTGGCCTCCCTAATCGTCCATAATCACCTCCGTCGCCCCGCGTTCCCATCGGCGAAGGTGTGGAGCGCTGTTGTCCAAGTCAGGGCTCGGCAAACTGCTCATTTAGCTCCTTCTGCTAAAACACAAGCGGACACGCTCTGACACTGAGGTATGAGGTTTGGCTTTCTAATCATAGCTGCTGCCGAGAAACGGGCGGCCATGTTGAGAGCGGATCCAGAGTTAACCTTTGACCCTGCGGTGATGATGACCTGCATTTCCCCATGGCGATTCATTTCCTCTTCCTTCTCCTCAAAAAGCAACAAAACACTACTGTTACTATGGGGATGGGAAAGGGGTATAAGTGACTGGACTCCAATTGGGGCCATTAACCCCAAAGGCAAGAGGAGCAAAGCCAATAGAGAGAATTGATATACTATGGGGGAAGGTGATAAGAGCTAATCGGTTCAATGTTGGCCAGAAATGTCAGCAAAAAGGCCTAAAGGTGCGACTATATTGAAGTGAACTGGCTGGAAGTGATAGGAAGGTTTATCAATTGAGCTTAGATGTAGTAAAACCAGCGAGACGGTGAAATTCAATAAGGGAGAATTGAATTTAAAGGAATAATACGTATTTAATGAAATATACTGGAGATGACCTGGATAACATGGACCGTGACTGACAATACAACGTCATACGGCTAGATCGAGCTTTTACCTTCATATTCCTTGATTCAACGGTAATTTTTTCATGGTGGAAGTGCCGCCATTTGGTCAAGCTTTGAATCCTACTTTATAATAGCTGCACTTAATATCCTTAATAAATCACACAAGCATTTATTCAGTGGGACTCTGAATTTGTGTTGCTTCCTTCCTTTTTGTCCGCCATCTGGTAAAAAGGGAACAATCAAGCTTCTGGGCATCTAAAACATAAAAAAAGAAAGGTGTAACCCACTTTTTTTTGGTCAAATAAACCATTCTGGGCTGAATCAGGATCAGTTTGTACTACACGCCCACAAATAAAAAAAAAAAGAAAATGCTGATAAGCCTTTAATAGGCCTTCCACCTGGACTTTTGTGATATTGGCTTTAGCTTTGAAAAGTATTTATTTACCCAAAAAAATCCAGGCGGGGTTTGAAATCTGATTTTCCTCTGTGCTTACCTTGTGAACACTTATAATTAGAGTAAATCAGGCTTTAGAGGCCAAAACTACTGAGTCTCAACTTCACAAAGAGTTTGTTGATACTCCAAAGGGTTCAGAAAGAACTTGCATTAGACTTGGGGCTCATTTTAGTCAGGCGTTTTAGGGAAAATCAGCCCTAGTAACAAATTACTAACATTAATTCAATATAAAGTTTTTGTTCGTGCTTCATTAAGGCTAGTTAAGGTGTAGGTAAAGTGGTAAAAAAAAAAAAAAGAAGAGCACTCAGATCAGAAAAATAAGCGTAAAACTGCACTGGATCACTTTGGAGAAGGGCGCTGAAGCGGAAGTACTTCAGACCACTAGAAGTCACAGCAACAGAGCGCCAAAGTTACAAAAAGGAACTGGCCAAATTAATCCTCTCACGCTCCGTCCAGACATGCATTATCTTCCTCAGTCATAAACTTGGCTGTGTCCGAGATTTACCACCATATTGCTTGCTCTCCCCCCCCCCCATAACCCCTCTCCTGCTAAGACCTTGACCTACAGGAATCTCGTCTTAATGAGTCTGCGGAGACTATGATTGATTGACCAAACGTGGAAGTTATATCATAAAAGTCCTCAGCCTCAAACTGCAGGATGGACAAGAAAGCCAGGGTAATTAGATAATTTCCCCCCGAATTAGGATCTTGGTCAATGAGAATTGGGATTTGGCTCGGAAATTCTCAAATCAGTTAAAAATAAACAATGGGATTCCTGTTGTAATCTCCCAAAATGGCCGCCGCACATTGAAAAACGACGTCACAGAACATTTTTGCCGCATGAACGAAAGACAAATATAGGTTTTAACGGTGTCTTTTTTTTTTTTTTTACTTGAAATGGACTTCACGGAGTTATAGGTACAGATATGATGTTTTCAAGCATTAGGGTGCGCTCAGATTAGGACAATCGAACCGTACCCAAGCACGGAAAGCCCCTACAGCACGGAACATTTGTCCAGTGTGAATGCAAATATTCTGTGTCCATTATATATACATCATTAGTAAAATAATAGATCGTTATAAGCCATCTGCTGGTTCAATAGGTTACTTTCTAACTGTTATGTATATTTTTGTCAATAATTGTCGAAGAATGATGCATTAATGTTGCTTTAGACAGGAGTTTGTTTATCTCATCTTGTGCAAAGCCTTGTGACCATTGGCAGCGCATGTGCTTGTTTAGGCCACAGATCACATCACAAAAAAGCCCCTCTTTCGCCAGTCCAGTCTGAGAGCCCGGATATGAGCCAAGGTTACAGACCGGAGGACACGAGCTGCTCTGATAAAGTCCTCCTGCTGCTGCTGAAGTGTGTGTCCTTGGCCAACCACCAACGCACTCCAGCAGCCCACTCCATTCCCTTTGTTCAAACACACTATATGTCCGTAACAAGAGCGTTCACAAGAGAAGTAATCATAGAAAAGCATGGGATCCTAAGACGGCTATTACGGAGAGAGAAAGAGAGCGCAGACACTGTTGCAGACGGAATTGGTTTATTTCCTCATTTACTCCCAACGAGTCCCTGAAATTTCATTTTGGTTCTGAGGTAATGGAAGGCGGTTGGAGGCTAGAATTGTAGAGTAAAAGGAGTGCGGTAGCGTTTTCAGAGGGTGATTACGTGGAAGACAATGGTGCTCGAAATAGATTGGGGAAATCTTGTTTAAATAAATGAGTGTTGTCCTCTTCATTTTTACCCATTACACATAAAACCTACATGAGCAAGACAATTCTCTACATCGGTCGGATCTGAAGTGTCTAGCTTTCTACAATCTCGGGTATACTCAGGCACTAAAAGCACTTCTCAGTGGCTGCTTTGACAATATCAAGTAATGTTTCCGAGCAGAATCAAAGCTTCCCCTCAGGCAGGAGTTCAGCTACAATTTGCCTGATTAGACGAACGAGGCCGGCACTTACAGAGGGATTTGGACTGATCTGTCGGCTTGAATACGTAAGACCTTTGGGGAAAGAGGAGAGGAATTTTTGGGAAGACGGACATGAGACAGGAGTGCATTTCAGGTTTCAACGTTTTTTGGCGAAAAAGGAAAGGTACCGGCACAAATAAGTTGATGTAATAGGAGAGATTTCTAGAGCTTTCAGAATCTGGGCTATAATTGAAATGATTGATTGTGCACAAATGCAAGAAATGTAAGAATTACCTTAATTTGGAAAAGGAATTCTATTCAAATTAATAAAGGAATGGTGATTTTGACATCAACGATTATGTGTTTCATCAAAGAGTGTATATCCAGTTTTCTAAATATTGTATTTTATTTGTTCTCTTAGGATTATAGGACAGTGTAAAATGGGAATGAGGAACAGGGAGAAACATTTTGTAAATTATTGGGGCTGAATATTGTGGTTTTACTCTCAATGAGTTTCATTACAGCCACAGTTGTCTGCAAATCGGTCTCAGTCTCAACCTTTAATGGTCTTACCGGCAAATCTCTTCTAGGTCTTGACCCTCAGAAGCCTTGGTCTTGTTTCAGTCTTTGGACCCTTGTGTCGGTTAGGTCTTGGTCTCGATTAGTGCATGTACAAGTACAACGAAATGATGTGGATCAGATTGATGGTTAGAATCTGGACAGTATTGTGACAATATATATCGTCATCAATCTGCTCTCCTATTTGTTTCCCCCCCCCCCGTGATTATGGTGGTCTCATCTTGACCCATGTCAGTTCTGCATATCATTTCTCTACACAAGTCCAAGATAAACCACAAGCCTTCTTTTTATCTTACAGGTTTTTTTTGAACATTGCCCCTTACTGCCTCGCTCTAGACAGCACATTTCCATATTCACGGCGGTGTACAAGCTCGCAGAAAACAGCCCGTCGTCAAAAGCCAGACTCTGGGAAAACAACATGCTGCTAATATAATGTAACACGACCCTCCAAGCCTTTTATGGTGTATGAACAACTCACAAAACATGATTAATTAATTATCCCCCAGTGACATGATCTGTGCTGCTGGATCATTTCAGAAGCAGTTAAAACATCACCACCACCCAGAGAGGAGTCACACGGGGGGGGCCGCACAGGGAGAGGGAGAGGGAGAGGGGGGGGCCCGAAACAGCAGACCCATTCGCTCACTGTTTACGTGCATCCGAGTCTGGGACGCTGCTCCACGGGGGACAGGCAGACGACCAAAAATGAGACCAGATGAAAATGAAAGTGTTTACTGCAGGCCATAATCTGCTGCCATCTTTGGGGTATTTTGAACATGTCATGGGTAAAGAATGGGACCCCCCAAAATGGCCTTTCAGCTTCATTAGTGGTTTTGGGATGTTCTAGTAAACAAATAATGAAGAAAATCTGTTTGTGATTTACTGCTGATTATTAAATGTTACAATATGTATCAATGTGAATAAAGAGGCGCAGCGCTGAAAGGTTTCCAAAGAAGTGTAAAAACTGAATTTAAAAGGCACTGTATGCAACTTTCTGGAGGTCCATATAGTTGCTCGGAAATAGAAAGTTAAGATAATACTTCGGAACATTCTTCATGCAGATCCATTATTTTTATGCCATATGGTGGAATATTATAGGAACCACATTTCCATGGAGACAAGCAGGCAGAGGCTTATCTAGGCCAAGTCAATTCTGTGGAGATGCAAACCCCATTTACAGTGAGGACGCAGCCTTTTTTAAAAATGTATTATTATTTTTTTTACCTTCATTGTGCAATAAAACCAAAGGGGAAAAAAACTGCTACTTTTTTCAAATATTTTTTGGGGGGCTAAAAAGTTAAAAATCAGTCAATCCATACTTTATTTAAATCAAAGCTGGGATTAAAAAAAGAAAGGTAAACGTTTTTAAAAGTAGTTTTTCATTATAAAAGCAGCACTTTGCAAATGTGCCGTCTTCATCCGATAAAGCGTTTTACTGATTGCCAACCTGAGAGAAAGCCGCTTGTAAGTCTATATGTTACGTTTTACTGTGAGAGCGTTGTCTAATATGCGAGGACGGTCGGCTCTGCTTTCTTTCGTTGTTCTAATGAAGCTGTTCTAAAGCTGTGCGTGCAGCCAAAAATGGATGCAATGAACACTAGCGATGCGCCAAAGGGTTTGTCAGAGTCAGGAGAAAGTTGGAGTCACGGTAACAGTTTGATGTCTATTTTCTCCTTTCACAGTTTGAAAATAATTCAAAGTCTCGAGAAAATACTGACAAGAAACTCTCCGCTGAACTTCAGGTGCTAATAAAAATGGGTAAATATCAAACTTGGATGAAAACCAGGATCAAAGCTTTGGATCAGATTTGAAACGGTCACTTCCAGATGCGGCGCTTTCGCTGTCAGCAGATGCTCCCGTCTCTGGTTTGGCCTTGTGGATGTTTCACAAATATTCACGGGGCCCATATGTGAAACTGTATCTCTGCGCTGCTCATATGGTTCGCAGGTTTGTCAGATTGTGAGGAGACATCACACTTATCTGCTCCCCACATCTGAAGAGCCGAAAGCGCTGAGGCCTGAGCTCGTCCAGAATAGCCTCCAATGTGGCCCCGGTTACAGGCGAGAGGACGCCGGCAACCGCAGCTAATCAACATGTGATGAATCATTTGAGCTGAAGCCTTTAGCTGTGGCTACGGAACCAGAGATTCCAGATACTTTAGGTTCTAGCGTCTTCCTGATTTAAAGAGATGGGATATTATTGGCTTGTGGAGTCTGATCGCTCAAATGTGTGTATGTTTCAACGTTTGCAAGATTATCTAGAAAAGAAGAGATAAGTTTAGCTAAGGTTAGAGGACATTACGCAAGAAAATTCCCTTGGCAAGTGCAGTTGTTGGATCAAAGACCAAAGAACCGTTGCCAATATGAGTTATTTGGATATGTATTTAACAGCCAGATTGGCCCTACTTTGCAACGTTAGAGTTTACAATTTGAATCCAAAATATTTCCTCAACACTTTCAGTTAAGATGGCAAAGTTAGTCTAGTCTCGCTATGGTAGAATAATGCATTGAAAATGAAAAATTCAATTTTATTTGATTTGGTCTCATCAATCAACATCGAAATGGCTTCCAATATTAATTTCCTTAACAATAAAGACTTTATAAATCGTAAAATATCTAATAATTTGATGAGATTAAATGAAACAATGAAAATGCACCCAATTTTATCCTAATATTTGTTTTAGTCACCATTTATTTTGAAGGACTTTCAGAGCATTTAAAGAAGTTTGTATATTTAATCCGGACACATTATTTCTTCAACATCTGGTCACGCATTTGATCTTTCATTTGCCAAAACCGCACTCCCGTTCACCTAAACAGATTCTCCAGCATGCCGCGAAACAAAGAACTTTCCTATGTAGACCACACATTTGTTTAAATACAATTCCAGCAGCTGTTCGCAAGTTACAGCCGTGACTCACAGTTTCTGAATGTCAAAAATGACGCTGTATTTTCTCCCGAGACCTGCTCCCCTAAATATTCCATCAACGCCAGCTTTGCCAAAACATCACTATTCGGCCAATTTAGTTTTATGCTTTAACGACTTCGAGCATGCACAATGAGTGATTCATTTGCAAATGCGAGGGACACAGGAGTTGCTAAGAAGCTGTTTAGCCCATGTCAAGCTCGCTCTATAGCAGGTGCGAGACAGTAGCAGTGGCAGAAGCGCAAGAAGCTAGGCACCGCTAAGTGGCAAGGCGACGCTAAAATGGAAACAGTGCACAGAGTAAACATTTGGACAAGAGTGATGAGAGCGCCACTTGTTCACTGTATCCAAGCCCCCGATGTCGAAGTTTGGCTCTGCATGGTCCATTTGTTAAGATGTAAATGGGGCGAATCTGTGCTATTGTAACATGAGGTTTTGGGAAAGTTGGTCTGAAACAGTAGTAACATGAAATGTTGGGAGTTAATCCAAATGAAAGCCACAAAGGGCTGGGCGATATGACAACAAATTAATCACTTTTTTTTTTTTTATTGTGTCGATCAATCATGATCCTTTTTGATTCAAACAAAGAACATGGCTTTCGTTATAAAATTATGAAGGGCTCTGAAATGTTCAAAAATCCGGAAATCACACTGTATGATTTCAAAATAGTGTTCATATTTTGAACAGAAGACTTTTTTTTTCCAATTACAGAGGTCAAACCTTTCCTGTAGTTCTGGACCAGGCTTGCACACACTGCAGCAGGGATTTTGGCCCACTCCTCCACACAGATCTTCTCTTGATCTCTCTTGAGGTTTTGGGATTGTCGCTGAGCAACAGAGTTTCAGCTCCCACCAAAGATTTTCTCTTAGATTTAGTTCTGGAGACTGGCTGAGTAAGGTTCCTAAACAGAGGTCAGGACTAGACAGCTGGAAATATAAGTCGTTTTGACACACTTTTACTCCTACATTAATAATATTTGTGGAACTCATCTTAACTTGAGCAGTACTTCCCACTTTAAATCTTCCACAGCTTTATGTTGACAAAACCAAATTGTCCACACAAGAAACCAAAGACGTAGCATTCTACAGGCTGGTGTTGTCAACAACATCAATGACTTCAGGCCACCACTGAAGGTGGTGCTTCCAGCCGTTGCCGCAGCAACCCTGTTCAGGGCATTCCCTCCTGAGCTCATTTGCATTATTTTACTTTTTTCATCTTGAAGGAGCAAAAGGATCACAGTAAAGTGAGAGGCTAAAAGGAAAAGCTTACGGAATAATGAATTGCTGTTTTAAGTTATAAATAGGAAAATTAAGGATTTATTTAACATTATTATATATTAAGTGGAATTAATTAATCTGTTGTTAAATTTTGTTTTAATGAAATAAAAAATTAATATATATTTTTTAAAAACCTATATGATAAACTCTGCATTTACAAAAACACTTTTTAATGTACAATGTCTTGGTAAAAATGACCAATGAAATAGGCCTAAACTAAATTAGGGGTAAATGCATTTTTCATTCAGTCACACATTTACACTTAAATGTACAATAGAGACAACTATAATGTTCACAATATTAACAACTACAATATTCACATCAACAGACAAACAAAGCATTTTGACACAAGTTTGGTCACGTTTTATTCATTATTATATATTTATTTTACACTAACACACTTTCTGAAAATGTAATGAAAATGAATTGAGATATCATACGAAATGAATAAAGAAGAACACCTCACTAATCAATGTTAGTGGTAATAAAGATTGGGCAAAAGCATTTAATTATAATGTTTTGCGTGATGCTTTGAAAATGGCCACACCCACCATGTGGATTCATGCTCGAGTCACATCAATCGACTTAATCAGAGAGGACACTTCAACATGTCTCATGTGAAGCATGCAGAGACGGAGTCCTAATTTGCACTTGAGCTTGTATTTTTAGACACATTATTTCTTTTTTTTCTTCAGGAAATTAAAGATTTGGGTTCGAATGTAGTAGCGACAGGATTTGGATTTGAAATGTTTAATGCCATGTTGTAGAACCACCAGAAAAGTGCAGCTTTAAGTTTGTACTTTATTTAGTATATTAAAATAAAAGGTTACACTGTCAAATAGTGATATTAAACAAGAAGGCAAGACCAGAATTGGCTAATGACCTGCTATGAATGAGAACAATGTATATGATGAAAAAGTCTTGTAATCTTGATATTGCACATTATTGATTAGCGCTGTATTCCTGTAGAGACTTCGTGTGGCTCAAATGTACCTTCTCATAATTGTCATGCAAAGCAGAGTGCTGAACTGCGATTGTCAGGGGAAATAAAGTGAATGGATTTATGCCTGTGGCTGCAGAGACGCTGTTATGTGTGTTTAAAACATACAGGGCTGATGTGTGCTCAGTAATATTACCTCAGATCAAAGGTCAGGTGACCACCAGCATAAATGGAACTCTGTCTGGACATCTGGTCATAGTATGGGCAGAGCTTTATCGAACAGTCATCATAGAATAAAACAATATTTGAATCCCGTTCATATGGTCAGAATGATTTTCGTTATGTAGAGTTTGGAGCATTTTCACTGCTTGACATTCATCATTTTGTTATTGAAGTCTATATTCAATTTTTTAGATCATTACAAGGCGTATAAGTTATATAAAAAAATATAAATTTCAAAGAAGGCGGTAGAAATAAATCTTAGAAAGCCCTCATTTAATAAATAAAAATGTTTTTTGTTTGTATGTATGTGTATGTGTGCATCAGACACTATAAGCTTATTTTCACTTTCAGCAACAAAAAACACCTTAAATATAATGTAGAATTTTCCATAGTTGAACACCATTTTACTGACAACTGCACAAAAGTTTTTGTATCCTCTTAGTGCAAGTTGGCACAATCCGAGAAAAGATCTGAGCAGAGAAAGGTATTAAACCGGGCTGATGGCACACTTTGGGGGTGGTGAGACATCTGATATGGGGTTTCCTCTAATCAGCCAGAGGCACCGCCACCACATTCCCACAGGCAAACAGGAAACTGAGCATCACCCCCAAATACTCACAGACAGAGAGACTGAGAGAGAGAGAGAGAGAGATGGAGAGAGAGAGAGATGGAGGAGACAGACTGCAGCATCTGGAAAAACCTGAACCAGATGCAGATGATGAAGAGAACATTGTGTGGACGGGGTTGGAAGAACTGCGGGATTTTTTTGGATAGTTATGACACTATGACACTAACACTGATCTGTAAATTGGTTGACAATCTGTCTCAGGCCCGTAGATAGAAATTGGGGAGGACAGAGCAAGGGACCTCAGAGAGTCCAACTCTGGGCCCGGGACAACAGACTCCTCTTCTCCTCCTTGTCTACCAGCGCAAACCAGCACAAAAATATAAAATCAACATTTTTGCTTCGACAAATAACTCTGAAACAAATTTGAATAATTGTTGCTGTTTCTCAATCCTCTGTGGTATTTTCCCCCTTTTTTCCCATGTGAGCCACACGTGTTGCTTTTTTGTTTTTTTTGCAGAAATGGACCATGTTTTTCTCTGATTGGTTAATCCACCTGTCAATCATTACCATTTGAATTTTCGGAGACAGGATATGATTCCAGACCCAAAGTCTTTGTTAAGTATTGTCAAAGTGTGTGGTCTTGTCTGGTCAGGCAAGCAACTTGGTGACCTGCTTGTCTTTGTGGAGATAGATACGTTTAATGGCAAACGGCGGAACATTCCAGGCCAATAAATAACACCTCAGTGGAAACAAGAAAAGGGTTATGCAGTGCACCTTTTGGTCATTTTTTGCACCTGTGTCCCAGCCAAGTAGTTTCAGTATTCATCTCTCCTAAGGGCCTCTCACAGTTTTAGAAATACTTTGGCAAAACGAAGAGAGGGATCAATTAATATGTACTGAGCCAATAAGACCAGACCCTGCGACTGTCTCTTTATGGAAACCATCCTGGTCCTGCCCAGACACTGGTATTTGGGGCGCAGCAGCCAAAACTAACCGCTCCACGTGGGTGTTCCTTCAAAACTAATCTTCTCAGACACACACACACACAGACACACACACACACACACACACAAGAGTGGACTTGTCTAATACGTGTCCGGACTTTGAGGGCATTTGTGTCGTTTCATCAGTATCGCTCGCATTTGTGGCGTCATCTCGAGCTCCGCTGCCACCGTCAGAGAAGACGTGAACACAAATAGAGAGAGGCTGGAGACGTGTTTCCACTGCCATTCTTCATTAAAGGCTCATTTACATTGAATGGGTGGGGGTCCTGGCAAATGCACAAGCTGCTTCAGTCAAGAGTCATTAGAGAACCAGATTTCTGCAGTGCAGGCTAGAGTCACTCATTTACCAGACATGACGATCTTAAAGTAGGATTTGAGGAACGTGATGAATAATTATTGACTTGAATTGTAATTAAATAAAAATCAAATTGGTGCAATCATAGTAATTCTTTGTAAACAACATCCTCTGTAAACAACAATACATCAAGTATTTTATGTATCGCCGCTTTAGCCAAACAAAATATTATATACAGTCAAAACGCACAAATAGTTTAGGCTTCCACAAACATGTGATTCTTGTATTAAGTAGTTCAGTGTTCTCTTCAATGTGTGTGAAAGTGTGAACATGAAATCTCAAATGTAATAACAACACAAAGAAAACAAATTACATAAAACATGGTTCAGTTAGCTTCAGTTAGCTTCAGTTAGCTTCAGTTAGCTTCAGTTAGTTAGCTTCAGTTTAGCTTCAGTTAGCTTCAGTTAGCTTTGTGTCCAGACATGTCATGCACATTTCTTTCTTCATTGTCAGTAGTCATGGCTAAAATACTAGGCAAATTTACAACAAAATTATATGTTTTTATATTTTATTTTGTATTGTGCAGAATAACAAGGCTCTTTGTCCTTAAAACATTAACATAGTGTCAGAAAACCTTTACAAAGCTTCATGGCGTGCTCAGACGAAGGCTTCAGGTTCATATGGTGGTCTATGGTGGGTGTGGTGCGTCCAGGCCGGCCAGTCTCTGCAGCACGTTTAAAGCGTTTGTCACGGCACTTCTTCAGCGTTCAGCCGTCCGCCACATCCTCGCTCTCACATGTCCCAGGCGTCAGATGCCAGAGTTGGAAAAGCTGAACCTTTGGCGAAATGTGCACTGCGTCAACCAATCAGTCCTCGCCGTTGTTTGGCTTTTAATTCATTGGCAAAACGTTCATTCTATTTTTCCCAGTACATCAACAAATATAAGGCCCACAGTGTCATGCCCTCTGATGTTGGGGGCTGTTTTCATGTTGTTGCACATGGCGAGGAGAGTCGCGTTGCGTGCCATGGCTGCTCCTGCATCAGATGAGTCATTTGCTGGACGGACCAACTCGATTTTTGTCCTAAGTGAAAGCATCTCATGATTCATTTATAACACCATATGCATACGGAGTAAATAAAGCATGAGCAAAGCTAAATGCACATAAACACAGTGAGGCTCTGGCCAGTGTCTGCGGGCGCTCCAGACACAAATAGTCCAGAGGGAAACCCAACCTCAACCTCACAAACAGAGAGGGAGGCATGTCTTCAGTTAGCATGTCATGCTAATTATTTAAAACTATAATTATAGTGGTTGCTAGGGTAGTAAATAGTGCAATAAAGTGCAATCAATGGGCATAACAATTAACCTGTGACAGAATCACATATATACAAATTTAGGATTTGTTTAATTGAAAAATGTGCATGCCATTTTTGCCATTACTTTTTAGAAACTTTCCCTCAAAACACAAACGTTTTGGGGGTCAACTCACACTCACACGTTGACATTTTATCCATGGCCAAAAAACTTTTACCCAACTTGCTTTTCCAGGGCAGCTGAATAAATAGTATACAAAAAGGGAACTTGAGAGGCTAAAAAACACTGTATATGCATGGTGCATGGAGGGGTCGCGTTTAGCCTCACAGCGAGAAGATCCTGGGTTAAATTGCTGGACTGTGTGGAGTCTTCCAGGCACACTCGGTAGCCAACCACATTTACCACAAAAACATTTACAATAGGTTTCTTTTAGGGCTTTTCATTAAAGCTACTGCATTAAAGCTAAAGTTGCTAAATTGAAAAAGTAAAGTTTATTTTTGTATGATTAAAAAAAAAAAAAAAAAAAAAAGTGAGGCTGTGCATGTGCTGGATACGTGTCCTAGATTAAACCCTGAATCATTTTGTATCGTGAAGTACATGGCAAAATGAGAAATGAACAGTGGGACTTTGCTGGGTGAATGAAAAATATGTATTTGGTCTCAACACTGGTGTGCGTGGTTACTACCAGAGCGGCGTCGTGGATTCGATTCCAGCCCTTATCTTGTCAACGCCCACAGGCCAGAAAAATCTTCAAAAAACAAAAGAAAAAATAATTCATTCAGAAAAGAAAAAAAAAGTTTCTAAAGACCAATATCCACAATGCAAAACAGCTTCTTATTTTATATTTGAGATCGAGAGTTCAGTTTGTGGAAGGCGCATATTTTTATCAGTAAATGTCATTACAGCCAAACATTCCAAGGAAACTTACCAAGCTGTTATGTCAATCAATTTGTGTGTTCTTCGATATACAGATTTTTATCCTCAACCACTCCGCTCTTCTCACCGTCTCCAGCCGATGACGGGTTGTTTGATTCTCCACTCACATCCGGCGCCCCTGTGGCCACTTAGCTCATCATGTCCACTGCGGAGAAATCCTCACTCTAAATGGGTTAATCACCTCAGGGCTCCGCTTTGAACGCACAAACAAACAAAATGGCCGCCTGGAAACAACTGGAGGAAAGTGGATGCGATGTGATGTCGTTTCAGCCAAAGCAATGGGGAGGATCTCAATTGCAAACTGCTGGCACCGTCTGCGTGGCTCAAGATTCTTGGCGCTGGCTAGCATGTCATTGGGGGGGTGGGGGGGGGGGGTTTGCGTACCCGTCATGTTAAGGTAGGCCAAGATCCATCTGAATTCAGCTCATATGCTCTTCCCCCCTTTGCTCCCGACACAGCAGCAATCTAGTGCCAGGCCAAAACACACAATCTGTCCCCATTACCCCCGCCTTTGATACTGGCCTCTGCTAAAATATGCATGTGCCGGGTTGTATCTGAGCTGTTATGACCTAAATAGACTCCGAACTAGCCAAACCAACGTCCAAGGACAATATGCAAGTAAAGCGGGATATGACAGGTTATTATAGATGGATAAGAGTGCAAAAAATAACAAAAGAAAAGAAAACAATACCCATACTAATTTGAAACTAGATAATCATTTGCAAAAGGTGTTGGTACTGAAATCAACTCTGGTAAATATGAAGAAACAACCTTCAATTTGTGTTGAAAATTACATTACATTCTGTAAAACGAAATCTGAAATTGTGACAATTGTGGATAAAAAAATCAATTATCAATTACTATTTATATTATACACTATTATATCTATAGGAATGAGTTTTTGTTGTTCAGTTTACACCCACTTGTTTATAATTTAGTCCTTTTTTAGGCCTACAACTTTGATGCACTATATTTTCCTCATTAAAACGTTAATAATAATAATAATAATAATAATAATAATAATAATAATAATAATAATAATAATAATAATAATAATAATAATAATAATAATAATATTTTATAATGATAAGAAAAATAATGATAATAACAATAATGATAATAATGATAATAACAATAATGATAAAATAATAACAATAATAATAGTAATAATAAAAACGTTTTAAAGAGGAAAATATAGTGCATCAAAATGTATTTGTTGGTTGGTTGAATGTTATTTTTGTGGGATGTTTTTGTAATGTTTTAAATTGCCACGCAGAGATTGGCATTCCTGTCGCTTCTCATGAATGTTTTCTTCACAATTTGTTCAGATGCAGAAATTACATATAGTGGATTAAAATCTTCTCTTCACATACATTTTATCAGTGAAGCCAATCCATCCATTAAAATACATTCTGGTTTGCAATCATTTAGTACAGGCAGCCATGTTGTTTACAAAAAAATGAATAGCTCCATCCCCAAAGTGCATATATGTTCATGTATTTCATCACAAAACTATAATGCTATACTAGCTATAATTTCCATGCCCAATAGCCTTTCTTAATGACCAAAAGTATCATTAACATTGAACAGGAGTTGGGCTTTGGTTGGTCATTAGTGGTCCGTATAAAGCCACAGCATGGTCTCCTGGTGCCATCTGAACTCTGAGGCCCGACCAAACATTAGCCCAGTCTGACCTGAGGAGCAGATGTAGCAGCTCCATTAAACAGCATGTCTCTAATCACCACTGTACTGTATGGAGGAGGCTAATGTGTGGCAGCAGGTGAGCAGAGAGCCACACGAGCGCTGCAGAGAGGAACGTGGAGACAGAGTGAGGGGCGGAGGGAGTATTATGGGATCACAGTATCGGTCTGATTAAAATGAAACGCAAATCTTCATGTAGGTTGTACTGGTTAAGCCGAGAGAAAAGGCGGAAGGAAACATTTCTCTTTACTTCTCTATACTAAACAATTTAAAGTTGGCGAAGAAGCGAAACATAAAATGTATAAATAAACAAATACTGACAAAAATAAACTAGTTTAAAGGGGGAGTTTCCGCCCACTAGAGCAGCAACATCTCAGTTGGTAGAGTGCTCATCCTCTGATCCTGCCCCTGACATTAAACATTCATGGTGGCGAGATCCACTGACTCACAGGTTGACCCCAGTTCCAACACATGAATACTGTTGCTTTGTCCTTGGGCAAGACACTTGAGTGTACACTTGTATACGAATGTGGTTGAGTGGTGATTTAGGTGCCTTGAAGATGGAAATGTGCTATATAAATGTGTAACAATTACTTCATCTTGCATCTTGACCTTCAAGTCTATGATGTCACTTTTCCCCTTTTAAAAAACGGAACTATGACGGATGTAGCTTGTGTTGCCCTGGCTCTTGTCTCAGCCGTTTACCTCTGCTGAATGTAGAAACCACTCAAGTGTTTGTCTTTTCCTTTGAGATAATGATGATGGCGACATAATAGACTCAAGGACAACAAACAACCTGACAAAAGCCAGTTCAAAAGGAGCTAATGAGTGACTTCAGGTCAAACTAAAGAAATATGCTTCTTCTATGTTGTTTTCTCCATTTTAAACACAAGCTCCTCAGTCTGTGGTCTCTACAAGTGCAGTGTTGGAAGTACTTCCTTTGCTCTTGCATGCTTTCATTAGTGCCTGAGTGGTCATTAATCACACTGGCTGTTGGACAGGGCACAGAAACAGGGACAGGCTTAATAGTGGTTCATGGAGGAGAGCACCATTCACACTTACAAGGGAAAATAAGGCTGTTATAGACCCACAAGAAAGTAAACAGAAGAGCAGCCCTGGCTACAGGGTCTTGTGGTAAAAGTACTTTTAGGAAACAGAAAATCGAGCAAAATGGCAACAATGTGCTACTGCATTTTAACTCCTGTGTTTTAAATGAACTAACTTCCTCCAGTTCTTCCGGGACATAGTCCCTCCAGTATGTCCTGGGTCACACAACATGGCCAGGAGGCTCTGAAACAGATGCCTGGACCACCTCAGCTGGCTCCTCTCCATGTGGAAGAGCAGCGGCTCTACTCCGAGCTCCTCCCATGGGACTGAGCTCTAAGGTAGCAAGTGGAGGAAACTAATTTTGATTGGTTATTTCCGCAATCTTGTCCTTTCGGTCATTCAACTTATAGATTGAACGGGAAATCAAGCACTTCGCTTTTTGACTCAGCTCCTTCGCCAAAACAGTCCGATACAGTGACCACTTACTGCGGACGCTGCATCGATCAGCCACTCAATATCACGCTCCATCCTTTCCTGACTCGAGAACAAAACCTCCAGATACTTCACCTCCTCCACTTGGGGCAAGAACTCATCCACTGTGGTGGATCCTCTGACCTCTGACTGCACTTAGAAATTCCTCCTGATAAAAACAATGAACAGAAGCTGAGACCAGGCGGATTCAAACATGCACTGGGAACAGGTCTGGCTTACTGCTGCAATGCGAACCCAGCTCCTGCTCCGGTCACACAGGGACCAGGCAGGCCTTAGCAAAGACCCCCTGCTAAGGAAATATTTCGTTTTTTAAGACAGAAATGTATTGGAGAAATGAACTTGCAAAGGAATTCAAATGAGAAATCAAAAACATGACGAGGAATAAGGATAGTTACAAGGAATAATAATAGACCAGGTGGCCGACTTTCATTCGGAAAAGGTACATGATGCATCTTTAAATGGTCATCACATTGTTAATGCCTGAAAATGTATGCTCCAGCTTTGATTTCTTTAAGAGACCCTCCTTTGATCTCATTGTTTTTACAAGCAGTCATCTGTTTCCAAAGCTCAGCCATGTCAACATCAAGCTTTTTGGAAAGATTTGCTCCCCGTGCATCACTGCAGAATCCTGTGGCCTCTCTCCCACACCACCACACACTTTCAATTTCAAATGGAAGAGCCAACCCTAATGGAGCCATATGGTAGTGCCAAAATATCAAACATATTTTTCTATGTCAAATTGTCAATTTCAGTTTTATATTTCGTTGGTCAGACAGGCCACAAATCTTTAAGCAACATATTTTATTCATTTGGTCCAGTTTGACAGATGCATAAAGCAAGGTATATCAAGACACGTTTAGAACCCTCTACGAACATATATTTGTTAATTCCAAGTTGTATTACAATGAGACAGATGAGAAATATATTTAAATGAATGTTGTTGTTTTTTTAAACAGGGACACATTCACACTATTGGCGTCTATGATGCGAGCGCTGAGGAAATGAAGTGTGGTTTGTTAGCACTTGTTGGCAGAGTCGGCCTCATGCAGGAAATAGCAATATTTGAGTTCACATTCCTCGACTGGAATCCACCTGAGAGCCAGTATTCATTCCTTATATAACACCAGATATTTATCTGACCAACACATAAAAAGTACAGGAATTTAGAGAGTAAATACAAACATATTAACTTAAACAAATCATCTGGAATTATTAATATTTGATAACCTTTAAATACTTCAAACTTGGATCTTTGTTCAAGGTAACGTTTCTTCTTTTTTGTTTTGTTTATTGGAATGGGGATAATGCACATTAACATTTCTGTAAATGTGCCAGTATCTTGTTATACAGCTCGTTTCCAACTGTAGTCCCTTGTAGTATTTCTAACTAAGAAGAGCAGGAGGCTGGAGTCTATAGCAGTTTTGCACCATAGGAACAAACTCCATCATAGGCTGCAAGATTAACTGCAATCGAATAAAAATTGCAATTTGACTGGACAAATCTCAAAACCTGCCATTTTTGAAGCACCATCATCTCCACAAGCAGCAAAAAATCCTGTCCTACATAAAGACTGTAAACACTGAGATTTGGGTCTGGACAAACCTGTTCTGAAATACAAGGGATTCTTTTATTAATTGTGTGCCGATTTCAGTTTTTGAACATAATCCTACTATTAAAACTAGATTTTACCAAAACTGCGCCGCCCTGCCGTCAATGCAAAAACGCCTTTTTGTCAGCAATTATGAACCAGCTTTAATATCGCCATCCAAAAAAACATTCTTCTGTTTGTTTGTTCCTTTCTTTCTTTCTTCTTGAGCAGTTCAACTAACAAATGCAGGTCTTTCGATGGTGGGAGGGCATCAGAAGTAATAAAGAGAGACTCTATAATCAATGGACGGGTCAAATAATCTATCCCACAACCTCAAAAAGACTGAATCAGTAAGATGTGGTGAACCATGTTTTCCATCACACTGCAAAAAGTGTTTTAAGATTGTATGCAGATGATTTTAGAACCCTCTAAAACGAGGCGCGTTAATTCTCCATTTTCCTACACGACGCTGGTGGCGAATGGGCGTAGCGTTTGTGCGCCGTGCAAAAATTAACGCTCGGTATTTGATGGTCCGCAGTTTGATAGGTAGTAGGTGAGGGGGAGAATTTGTTGGACGGACTTCATTGCGAGCTCTAAAACTGCAGGCCGTATATTATGAGCCCCATTAAACTTACTGTGCAGAGACAATCCAACAGCACTACGCCCAGGCCACCCAGCACAAAAACCCTTCAAACTATGGAAAGAACAGGCGAAAGAACGATAGAAACTGCCATTGGGTTTAATACTGCTGTAGTTTAATGCAGTGAAGGATCCCGTTCTGTTCTAAAAGAGAAAATAATGCAAAGCAGCTCGTATAAGAAGCTGTGATGAAGATGTTGGGTTGGCTGGAGAGTCTGTGTTTTAAATGAATATTTTCTGCACACACCAGCACGGGCGTGGGTTTTCTCAGTGGAAAAAAGTGCTGAAAATGTGGTTTAAAAAAGTACATTTAGATGGCTAAAATGTACCCAATAACAAGTACTGCAGCCAAATTTGTACTTCAGTAAAAAGTACATGAAAAATACTAAGAGCGCCCTCTGCATTTGCTGACTGTCTATACCCCTTCTCTCCCCCTTTCACGCTACAAATGTCATCAAATAGAGCCAAAAATTTTTTTTAATAAAAATACTCATACTTTTTAATGCAATTTTAGTAGCATTTCAGGTCACGTTTTAATGCAAAACATTTAAATGCAAAACGTCAAAATGTCTAAAACTGAATGTTGTCATTTTAAACCTCCATCTGCGTATTCAATAATATATTTATTTTAACTCAAGTATAACTAAAATGAAGCTACTAAAAATAAATAACCCCATGCAACATGACAAACCACAAGTAAAAATAGTCAGTGAAAGTTTTTTTAATTTACACACACACAAAAGAAAACTCTCAAAGCTGTAACCCTCTTATTTCCAGTCAAATCAATCATTCTGGGAAGAATCAGGGTCAGTTTGTACTCACGAATAAAAAATTACCCTCAAATAAAATGAATAGGATTTTTACATGGATTGTTTATAGTTATAATTAGAGTAAAACAGACTTCAGAGTCCAAAACTACAGCTTCAGTTTTAAATGGGGGGGTCATTTTTTAAAGCATTTTTGAAAAAAACCCCAGCATTAGGGGTTAAATAAAATAGACGGATTGCTAAAGAAATGCTAAATAAGGCGATCATGAGTAGAGTAGACATTATTTCCAAATTATATTACTCAAGCAGAAGGAATGTAATGCACTAAGAAATTACTCCGGAGTTATAAGATTGGTGTGAATGTAATAGGAAGGACAAAAGATACAATTTTGTATAAATTCTGATATTTTCAATTGATAGACCACATAAATGAGAAACAACATCATATCACATACATTTCTGAAGGAGCGGGTGCAGGAAATGGAAATGCTCAAAAGTTTTAAACACTTACTCACAGTGGCAAAAGTAACCAAAACTTTTACTCCAGAGAACTGTTACACTGTAAAATATACAACTCAAGGTATAGAGTCTGTACAACTTATTTAAAAAAGTGAATCAAGTGAATGTAACTATCTACAGCATGTACCAAAAGATCCAGCTTTGATCTCTTAAGGAAAAATCAATCAATCATGTAAAGCAGCTCAAAGTGGGGCTTCTGAAACAGCTCTCTGTACTGAAGATGAGGAGGATGCAGAGGCCCCGTGTGAAGCGTCACTGATGAGGAGCAGCCACAACAGTGAGCGACACCCAATCCATCTCTTTTTAAACCTGCACCTCTGCTTTGAACAGCCGTCTGAAGAGAGAACTGTACTTCTGAAGGAACCAGCTGGAGAATGCCGGGGAGTGCAGGGATTCTTCATGCACTGTCTGAACAGCCACGACGTCATCAAGTTATTAGTGAGTGTCCCATGCAAATACCTGAATGATAAATGTACGGTTTAACTTTCAATCAAAGACATCAGAAATCCCATTAACCCATGTCACAGCTGTAAAGATAAACAAAAACAATAAATCAAAAATGCAGATACCGGCGACTTTGTTGTACTTCCTCATATATAAGTACTTGAAAAAACAGAGTACTAGTCTTTGAGTTTTAATTACATTTATTTGCGTATTTATCCGCGCATATTGTTGTGTATTATTTGTATATTCATTTGCAAATGTTTGCATACCTATTTGCACATTTATTTCTGAATATTTTTGCCTATGTATTTGTGTAGTTATTTGTGAGTGTATTTGCATTTATATAATATTTAATAAATTTTTATTTGCATGTATTTACGTTTTTATCTGCGTATATAGTTGCGTATTATTTGTATATTCATTTGCAAATTTGTGTATTTATTTATGTATGTATTTGCGTATTTGTTCGCGCATTTGTTTACGTCTTTGTTTTCATATTTCATCAGCTTTTTTTATTTGCATTGTTTGCATACCTATTTGCATATTTATTTGTGAATATTTTTGCCTATGTATTTGTGTAGTTATTTGTGAGTGTATTTGCATTTATATAATATTTAATAAATGTTTAATTGCATGTATTTGCGTTTTTATCTCGCGTATTATTTGTATATTCATTTGCGTATGCGTGCTTGTGTGTATTTAAACATTTTACAATAATTAACATCTCAAACTAAATGTCATTCCATTAAACATATCAAATATTGCCCAACACGTTATAATTTTGTAATAAATAAGCCCAGTATTTGTCTGTTTTTGTCATACAACGAAACCACTGCAATATTCTTCAAAGGTCTGAAACCAGTGTTGGGTTTTTTCCAGTCATTCCTTCGTTGGATGACGTGTGAATGGACTCCGTGGTTGCAGGAGTGATGATCCCCGTGAACCGTAATGGCCTCTTCTCCCCACGGACACATCGAATGAGAGTCTAATGATCTATGAGACCAGCTGAGATGCATCACGCTATGGCAAAACACACAAAGTAACCCAAATACACAAAGGAACAGACTGGATGAAATATGAGTGTTATTTTAGCCCGACTAGCCAAACGCTGGTTAGAGTTCTGCTTTGGTTACGAACACATTCAGCAACACTCGCTAACCTTAACTTTAATGGATTTAGGCCCTGTCCAGACATGGAATCGATTTATATCTGGAAGTCAATTCTTTATTCCCTTCTAACTAGCAAAAAGTGAGTAAAAAATATAAAATTCCCGTTTTCACCGACCATGGATACACGCCTAAGCAACGGTGGCGATATACGTAGGATTCCGCGGCATCACGTAGACAGAAATTGACTGCTAACTACCATGAACAGCAGTTATCCGTAGTCCACACCGCGCCACTTTTTCGTGATGATGTTTGTGATGACGTGCCATAAAAGGGCAGTTTCTTCTTGTTTTATATCCTTGTTGTGATTTAAAAATGACGAAAATGTGAACGAAAGATCCGTCACGATGTCGCAGACAAACGATGAACATGCACACGTTAAAAGGCGACATTATGCTAAAATGATTTGCAATTTTTTTTCCTTCTCTCATTTACCCCTTCAAATTTAGTGTGATTCATGCATGTTTGAGTAATCGTTACTTCATGGCTCCGAAAATCCCCGTTTCCACCGACTCCCGACACGCGTCCTCAGCTCTGTACTCGTCTTCGTTCGGTGATCATTTTCCGCAAACAGTTACACGAAGCCATTTTGGCACGAAGGAAAACAAAAATGTAAAAAAAAAAGTCACTGCTCGCTATAGTGAATTGTAGCTCTCCATAAAGCTGTCAGCCTGGCCCAGCAGCGCGGCGCTTTGTCGTCGTGACGTTTACGACGACGTACCGCTAAGAAGTCTGGCGGAAAGTTTTCAATCTGGAGTTCAGGTGACGTATTTCTTTTATTAAGTCGTTTGAGATCAATATTACAATTTAAAATGTTTCAAGAATAAATAATCAAGGACAGGGGGTGTCATAGAGCAGGGGTTACGAAAATGTTAAGGCCGAGACCGTCAAAATAACCATGCATGTGTTAAAATCAGGTTTATTTGTATTTCTTTAAGTAGTTTCTGTGATTCGATTTCCCAATTTCATAAAAAAAAATGATAACTACATCTCGCGACCCCCCCTTCTCATGTTTGTCGACCCCCCACTTCGGGAACCGCTGTCATAGACTATAACTGTGTAGCAGACAAACAGGTATGTCTTCTTTAAGTCCAGCGCTCTTCAGGAGAAATGTCATTCCGCAGATGGTTTACGCATAAGAATAACTCAATCTAGATTAAAAGAATACAGTGCAAACGCTACAGACGATGTTGGACTCGTGTATCAGTATCAGTGGTGAAATCTCCTCTTGGGAAAGTGCGTGAGGGTTTGTGGGTGGGTAGACAAGTTCTGCTTTGGACATGGTCTGTCTGAGAACTCATGGGCTCCCAAAGATGTCAGTCCATAGATCATTCCACTGCACGGCACACAGTCTGTCTCCTCCGCCTTCTTCAGTTACAATCAGGCTTTATCCTGGTGCTGTGATGGTTTACGCAGACACAGGGGCGAAAGGAACAGAAAAAGAGCAAAAAGGAACAGAAAAAGAGCAGAAGAAGGGGCAGATCTCCGAGCGCCGCAGTGGTGATACACAGTACAGCCAAAGTTTATTGCTTTTTCAAGTTTAATATCAAGTAAATATGTTTGATGATGTTGAACATGATGTAAAAGATAGTTAATTAGTCATTCATGTTTTTTTTCCAGTTACATATTAAAAGAGATATGCCTAAATAGTTCATTGTAACTTTACGTTATCATCTTTATGGAAACGCACAGCTCATTACCGTAACTTTAAATTACAAATGAGTATAAACATATATATTAAAATGTCACGGAGTCTAGCTTCAGATTAAAGCTTGAATTTCTATTTTATGAAATATTTCACAGTTACTACTACTACTTGGTCTTTTTAAGTAAAAGCTAGCGTTTGGTTGAATGAACTTCACCGCAAATGAAGTTATTAGCTTCATCGTACACATCGTTTTTGCATCTTCTGAAGTATACGCTAATATATTGGATTCAAGTCTGTTTTTCCATGTCATTCTTGTACTTTGTGGGACAAATAAAGGTTCTCGATCTCTTTTAATAATTTTTTATTTTTTTAATCATTCAAATGTTTTTATTTTTTCAAATTGAAGAACATATAAAACAAAACAGAAAGGAAAAACACGATCAGAGAGACGACACACAAAATAAAAGTAACAGAGATCCAAGGAAAAAATAAAATCATGGCCTTAGAGAACCTAAAAGAAAGAAAACGTCCCATTTTGTCCGAAGTCTGTCCAAAGTCTGTCCAAAGTCTGTCCAATTTGTCCAATTTCAAGTCAAGTCAAAGGTTCTCTATGTCAACAACTTCACAATTTTTCGTTTTTTTGCCGAGATTCTGCTACGATTTATTGCACATGTGATTGCAATACTTGAACAAAAAGTTAACCCTACAGTTGGATGCGTATGTTCAAATGACAGTACTTGAATACCCCTAATGTGACCTCTGACTCAAGTTCTAAGCACTCCCTGTGGGGATATAGAAGAAAACCAGACAGATAGTTCTTCTGCCACCCACCCATGACAGCAGGGGTGACACGAGTTTAATGGCACAGGACCCTAAAAGTGGAAGACATAATCACCACAAAAAGTACTGTGATTATCGGTGAAAAGAAGAAGCCAGTAAAGCACAAAAACCACCACTGATGGAAAAAGCATTCAACAAAAGATACTCTGCAAAATGAAAATACTCAATCATTTTCAAAATATGTCAAGTGAAATTACGATACAAAATTGTGTAAAGACAGTCTTTGTAAGAAAATCCTTTCATGGACTACCTCAGTGCTTTTTTCTTTTTTCTTTTTTTTTAACAAATCATAATGAGAAGCAAGGCCAATCCTGTACCTGTCATATTAGGGATCTTCAAAGTGTTGCGGGCTGTGTTTCTCAAAGAGGCTCAAAGTTAGAGAGACAGGACAAACCCAAACACAGATGATTTACTGATCCATGGCTCGCAGCTCTGCATGGTGTAGTTTAGCCATGAGCAGAGCGTAAGAAAAGATGAGACAAGAAGCCCAACAGTGGTCTGAGAGGAGATAAGATGAGATAAAGCGGTCTAGTCGAGTCTTAGCCCTCTTTTGTGCGGTGGGTTAGCGCGGTGTGACGGCGGAACATCAAAAGAGCTTTCAAAGAAGACTGAACATGTCTCGTCTCAAGGCTATGAAGATCACAAGGTGTTTTTGAAGGTGTTAATAGTATTCGGTTCTGTCTCCAACCGCGGAGACAATGCACGTTTACGGTTACATTAATACCGCTTTTATTGCCCGGACTTGTGCCCAAAGACATTTCGTTTGTGTGAAGTTGTGAACCTTGCTTTGAGGATGGATTGTCGTGAGGTTTATGTTCAAACCATCTTGTACGGCTCCCGGCTGATGCATTCGAGTGCACATAGTTGTAGGTGTGTAGAAGAAAGCATTTTTTTCTTTTTCTATAATATCAAAAGGTGGTCAATTGGCTGCAGTGATTGGCTAAAAACCCCCGACGAGAGTACCTCATGGTCTCGACGGAAGCCATTAGAAATTGAAAGTGGGTAGAACTCACTTCAGAGCGCTACACATGCAAAAAGGTCTTAGGCAGGTTAGTAAAGTACACATATGCACAATACACATTTCACATCTCCATGATCCATGATGAGCCTTGAAGATTACCAGCCAAAACGAATCATTTATGAAAGACTGAGCGACTGAGAGACTTCAATCAGTGGAGATTAGTGCTTTTTTTTTATTTATAGTTAATCTAAAGCTAGATTTCTCTATTTTAGCAACAGAAACAACAATATATCCCCCTCTTTACTGTTGGCGGGTCTCAAAGTGGTCAAAAACTGGCACAACTGGGACATGTCTCGAGTAAAACTGGGACAAATCAATGGTTTTGGATACATCTGCTGAGACATGTGACACAGGGCTCAAAACTGGGACTGTCCCATGGCAAATACGGACGTCTGGTCACCCTGTGCTGTATCGATATATCGCCATGAGTCATTTTTGGTATAATTTCACGAATTATTTTGCGGCCGCACTACCATTTTGTCGCTTGTTTAAAGAAAGGAAACCATTTGACATTTTGACTGATTATTAAAATGGGTGTATTTCATTTGGAGTTTGTGCAGGTCGTGGTTTAACAAAGAAAAATATTGTTAAATAGTTTGGGTTCTTTAAAAAAAAAAAAATTACATAACGTTATATATATATATATATATCATGAGCAATATATGGATTATCACATGTATCGCAAAATTGGGAAATGACCGTATCGTGAGGCGTGTATCGTTCATTGCATCGAAAGGTGAGGGACCCCAGTGAGACCCTGCTCCAGTTCAAACCCTGCTCAGACCAGTGCTGTCCTTGTGCATTTGGGAAAGACATTGCGTGCGTGACTGGTGGTGATCAGAGCGGCCGATGGCACAGACATTTGCAAAGCGTGAGTAAAGAGTTGTTCCAAGGTGTCTGAAAGAGCATTAGTGGAATGCCGAAATAAATAACAATTAATAACAATTTTGTCGGTTTAATGCCACAACACTTCATAGGTAAAAAGTTCTATTTACCTACCTATTATTTATGTATGCAGCTTTTCTACTTTAGAGAGGGCACAGAGAAGTTATTCAACTAAAAAGGCTGCAGGAAATCATTACCGAGTCAAACTTTAAAGGAAAAAGGGAAACCCACAGAAGACTCCTCGACTGTAAAATTGGCTTCAGGGGCTTTTCTGTAATTAAGCAATTTGCAGCAGACGAGACGATAGATTTTGTTTCAGAGGAGGAAAAAAAAAAATGGGTTATAGTGCGTCAATACTTTGTTTGCATTTTTAGCATTGCTTTGCACAACAATATTCCCTGGTTGGAAGTGAAAAATATTTTGCAAGCAAGAAATGTACCACAGGTCATGTATCATTTCTACCTTTTTCAGACGTTAGAAAAATACAAACATAACAAAATATGAGTTTTTATAGATATTGATATATATAGTCTGGAGTATTTACCCCTTTACTAGGATAAACTATGTCTACAAGATATTCAGATTAGAACAATTCTTTAGCAGAAGGTCTTTCTTCACTCCAGTTTTCTTTTTTTTTTGTTCATTTTGATTTGTTATGTAAGTCTTATGTTATGTACATTCTATCTTTATTTATTTTTTTCAGTTGCTCATTTAAAAGGCACCATTTTGAGTACTTTTCTCCATTCAAAAGATAGTTTTGAATCGATAATGGCCATTTCATCACTCCGAACCCAATGGATATTTAAAAAGTGCTGAATGAAACATTTTTTCCAGTTTACCAACGTCAGTAATAATTTGGTTCCAGTCTTTGATTTGATGATTGGTCCCGTTTGTGTCATCTATTTGCTCTCTATCTCTGAGTAATGTTCAGCGTTTTGACTTTTGTTTTAAACATTCAAAAGCTGAAATTCCATGTGTTTTTTGTTGCTTAAAAACACAGAAAAGCAGCTGGCAGACCCTCCAGAAATGTCACAGGGTCCACCTTTAACTCTATTACTCAACATTTCTGCAATCCCTCCATTTTATATACCTTGTCCATATGTCAAAAGAAGCATTTATTCTTTATCGTACAGAAATATGCATGTCCTCTCGTCTTCTTCTGATCTGGCGTGGAGACAACAGTATCTGGCTCCGATTCCGCACGTCTGACAGAAAAAGGGGATAAACGCTTTGAGAAAAGTGATGCTAACCTTATGACAACCGCTAATGTGATGATTTATAGCAGGCCTGGATGTGGACGCGGACGTATGCTAGGTGCTGCCGGGCTGGCTCCGTTCTCCACGTCAGATCCACTCACTGTAACGTCCTGATGATGAAGAAAAGACCTCATACCTTATTGATTGCATCGTTTCTAATGGAGCGCATGAGCTGTGTTGGGGAAACACCGAACAGCCCAATGCAAAATACAAAAATCATTGGTTGTGCCTTTAGGGGAACATTAAAAAAAGATGAGTTGTCAGTAAGAAATGTGGCTGTCGGTTCGATATAACGTCACTCCTTTTTTGAACTTAAATGTGACAAAATATGTTTTCAACTGCTACTTGTCTCTAATATCCAATTAATCTGGAAAGTATTTATGACAGTTATAGCTCTGCAAATACTAGCCCCATTGAGTAGTACATCTGCAGTTCTGGAGCAACAGTTTTGATCACATTAACGCTGGAATCTGAAGGGAAACACTAAATCACTGTCACACTAACTGGAAATCTAATTGCAAAGTTAATATACGATCATTTAGCGCATGTTTTGGACCAAAGTAATAATGCTAGTACTTTGACAGTTTCTAAAAGTGTTGTGTAGACTGAAGCTTTTCACGCTGCAGGCTCCGCCACGCGCTCGTTTCCGTGGAGATGCCAACGCTTTGCCTGGAATGCTCCACGGTATGGCATTAAAATGAAACGACTGTGTTTTTCAATGTTCAAAACCTGGATCTGAACTTGGCCTGTTGTCGTTACATGCCCGTTTCCGTGGTGATTGACACGTTTAATGCCATACTGTGGAACAATCCGGGTCGGGGAATAACATCTCCATGGAGACGAGCAGAAAAGTTACACAAAGCATCTTAAAATGATTTATACGATGCACGAAACACAGTGGTAACAGTGTTAAATATTGATTATAAATGAAACCGATTGGATTCTTTTTTGTTTGGATTGGTTTGTATAAGCAGCTGAACGTGCTTTGATAGATTCGAGTAGAAAAATGTATTCCATATTCCAACTGACGTTTTGTGAAGCGTCTGCGTGGCTGTTTTGTGACATACTTCATGACATGTGCAGATAACCTAATCAGCCTTGTCCTATAAATCACATACACGTAAACAATGTCCACTACTATTTCAGTCCAAGCTATTTTATAAATGTTTTCCCTGGGTCCACAACCCGCCCCTGAAGTCCAGTCAGATGACCTCGTTCCTTCCTTTCCCCCCGCTCTCTCACTCACTTCCTGTTTGAACTTATCTGGACTCTGATAACGACCTCTACCCACTTTCCCCAAGAGTGTAATGGACCTCAAAGTTGTACTGACCAGTTTTTTTATTTTATTTTTTTAAACTTTTATTTTTTTAAATGGTCCATATCCTGGGTTAGAATGTGTTAAATCAATCTCCTCTGGTTTAACTCTGATTTTGTCCATTTTGTTTCTGTTTGTGCCATTTTAGACTTGAATTTAAGGCAAGGCAAGTTTATTTCTAAAGCACAATTCGTACGCAAGGAATTTTAAAGCGCTTCACACGAAAATGCATTAAAATCACAAAGACATGGCAGAAATCACAACATTTTAATTTATAGAAATTTTAAAAGGTGCCATTTTCAGTCTATCCGTCAAATAATTCAAGACAAAAAAGAGAAGAGTGCAAAGAAAAACATTTCAGTCATATGCACAGCCAAACAAAACAGTTTTTAGCTTAGATTTGAACATTCCCAGAGTAGAGGCCTGTCTCATATCTTCAGGAAGACTGTTCCAGATTTTAGCTGCATAAAACTGAAACGCAGATTCCCCATGTTTAGTCCTTTTCGACCTGGTTTAATTCTTTACATTGTGGTCATACTAAAACACGCTGCATCAAAATTGGGACTAAACTAGAACTAGACTCGGGATTTGACCAGATTTAGCACAAGATTAGATCAAACACATTCGGTCTTTGTCTTCTTTATTTCAACTTAAATATGGACTGATAATGAAGAAAGACTGTTGGTTAGTTTCTTGTACTTAGTAGATTTGTAATATTCATATCAACAATGTGCCTAGGGCAGTGCAACAAACAACATTTTAATCAATTCAGTAATTTCTACTCGATCTTTTTAATTGAGCGATCTACAGCCAATCCTCTGTCAGTAAAAGCTTGTGGTTCGGCGCAGACCTTGACTTTTTGTTTTAATAGGCACTGATTATAAGTCTATCTTGTTTATGTTAAAGAAATTGCACCCTTAATCGTGGTAATTTATCACGCTAGTTTTTGTAATAAATCATTTGAAGTGACAATGAACAATGAAAGACTAGTTTTAAGTTTGATTTTGGTTGAATGTTTTGGAACAGAACACAAAACATTACTACCCATGCAATTCTGGTTCATTTCTATTGGCAGATGACATATTTTACATTATGTTTCTATTATTTTTTTATATACATTTACCACAATGTATCCCCCCCGACACTCTCTTCCCGTCTTGTCTTATCTGGACTCTGATAAAGACTCTTCTGGCCCACTTTCCCCAGGAGCAGTGTGCAGCTCCAGGTCTCCGCAGTGAACGCAGGCTGGTCTCAGGGTTTATCTCCCCTTCACCCGGAGCTCAGCCAAGGCCAGCCAGGTGGACTGGACCCTCCCAGGGCTGTCAGGACCAGGCCAACTCCCCCACTGCGCCTAAAGCTGCTTCTACCGCCCCCAAAATGTTTCCATGGATCGCCCTGCCAGCCATATCTGCACAAGGCCAGAGAGAAAGTCAACAGGGGGGACGAGGTGGTGCAGTAACATACCAAAATATAGAGGTTTAACTGTCCAAAATACAGTACTATACCCATTTAGCATGTGTTTTTTATGATTCTAGAGCGGGTGGAGTGCCTGGAGTTTCTGGAATGTTCCACAGTATGGCATTAAACTCGTCTATCTCCATGGAGAAGCAGGTGACGTTCTCCCCAGCAGAAAAGTCACGTACAGCACTTTTAACGTATTAATAAAGATTAGGATTCCGTCTCCAGGAAATCCAAGTCAACGTAATGTCCCCACAGAGCCTGGAAACCTAACATATGCGCAAAATATCAAAAAAGAGGCTTGTCAAAATGGTGTTACTTCTATTTGGGCAGCACGTTTCACAAATTAATATTCACGTCTACAGAAGTAAGCCAACTCTGTAGCAGTTTGAGGCCTTGAGAAAATTGTGAATTTGATGAAAACCTGATGCCATATAATTGTATAAAATGTTGTTTCCCAGTCTCCTGCAGGGACCAGCCATAAGGAAAGTGGGGGGCAACAGTTTTAAATTACTCATGACCATTGTTGAGCAGAACAAAACATAGACACACTTTGTCCAATCTTCTTCTGTTCAGTAAAAAATAACCCTAAAATCAAAACACAAATCAGATGATAAAGTGCTGCGGGTAGAAAAGCCTGTGTATACATGTGAGCAGAGTCTGATTGGGCCCCTGCAGTGTCTTTCAGATTAGCAGAAATATTCATTAATGATCAAAACCAATTATTAGTCTGCAGGGTAAAAGATGTTACTGCAAATCAGCACCACGTCCAAGGTGGGCCATGAAATATTTAGTGTTTGGACCAGTATCGAAGTAAAGAAAGGCTTTCTTAATTAAAGATATTGAAAAACTATAAATATAAACACACAAAAAAAACAGATAAATTACTAATTATTGGACTAAAACTACAAAATGACTACCGCATGGTGTAGAGTCCGAAGAACGTATCACACCATTGAAAAGCATGTATAGTGCAGGCCTGTATTTGAATCCCAATTGCTCTTTAACTTAAAAAAAATGAATAGATTTTGAGTATACTTACCACTCAGCGGGGAAGGCAATTCGTTATATCCGTCTTCCAATATTTCCAAGCCATTAATCTACATCTTTAGCCTCATTCAAACAAATCTAGCCTCACACTGTCACACAGGTGTTTGGGAGCGTAGCGTCTGCCACATTTCTCTCTTCCGTCAGACACCTCCGCGCTCTGACAGATGCCGAGCACATTTCAGGGCACATTTCAGGGCACATTTCAGGGCACATTTCAGGGCACACATGGGTCGTAACATGACAGGCCCTCATCACAAATATGTAACGCAAGCGGCTGCCATGTGCCGCTAAAAACGTAAACCAGACAGAATGAGAGCCACAAAGCCAGTTTACGGTACACTGTCTGTACACTGACGTCAATCATTCATGGTTCATATTTTATTAACATGTTCCGGTTTGTACAATTTCTTTAAAAGGGAAGCACAACACGCAATCGAACTCTCAATTTGAGTTGAAGCAAATATCAAATCGGAATTATTTAGATCAGAAAATGTCCTCTTCAAAGAACAAATATCTTTTTTCTTCTTGTATCATTAGTTTAAACCTCTACACACATTTTATTATGATTATAAAGATTCATGTTCTTTAGCAGAAAAAGTAAGAGATGATTAGTAATTACCTTGACCTAACAAAGACCAAGTTACCGTGGCAACATGTCAATTTAATAACAGAATCTCTTACCTATTGTTTGATATAGAACAAACAAACAACTGCTGTGCCTTCTTTCAAATGTTTATTTGCTCTTGGAGTTGTTTACAATGTGCCTTTGAGCAGAATCGTACTTTTGAAATATATTTAGCAAATTTAAACGCAATAATTGTGAGAAAAATTCCAACATTTTGAAGCCCTAAGTTTTTATATGTATAAAATTGATGCCATTGCCTAAAATGCATGCAGTAGTCAGCCTTATTATTATTATTTTTTTATTATTATAAATGTTTTAAGGTTGCAAAAAAAAAAAATATTACACACTTTATACACTTTTGTCGGTGCAGAACGTTTCGTCGACATTGTGGGTCAGGGTTAGAGAAAACGTACAGACATGCAGCATTTCAGTCACACTGCCAGCGATACCATTGGGCAAATTTGGCAATTCTGTAGCTACTGTACAAGAGGCACGGCACGGAGGAGATCAATAGTCTACAGTCCCTTAGCCAATCAGGGTGAAGAAAACGATGCACAAAAGAACAAACCAAAAAAAAAGCTCTGCAAAAAATCCGCGAAACTGCAGGACCGTGAAAGGTGAAGCGCGTTACAGCGACACAACTGTATTACAAAATACTTAACGTATCTCCATTGCAGTTTGAACAGTGTTGTTGTTTTTTTTTGTTATTTTTATTATGGCCATACCACCCTGAAAATGCCCACTCCCCTCGGATCTTGGAAAAAGGTTCGGGCCTGGTTAGTGGGATGAGAGACCAGTGGGAATACTGGAAAACTGTGCGTTCAAATACGTGAAAAACCATTCCATTTACACCCCTTTTTGACCGCTGCCATTGTCATTCTTGTTTTACTGTCAAATTGTAGTATTGACGTATTTAAATATCTGCGGTAGGGTTTTGCCACTCTTGAGAATAGTTGTATAGTAGTTGAAATGCATGTTGAATTTATTTGCGTCGCATTACCTCAACGTACAAACTGGGCAGGATGCATAACCAACCCAGGACTGACTCAGGAAACAGACCTTCCGTATTTTGTGGTCACACTTTGGGTCGGTAGATTCTTGAATGAAATGCTTCGCTCCTTCATTCCTCGCATTTGTTTACTACCAGCGCTGCCAAGCTCCAAACTGCTCCTCGCCATTGACCACATAAACGGGCGGAGGTGAAAGAGCAGCATTTTTATGGTTTTGTGCCACAGAGAAGCTAAAAAAAAAAAAGTTGAGGAAGACGTTAGACATTTTCACTGGAATTTTCGAACGTTTTACGACATGCCGCAGACAAGCGCCAATAAACTGTAACCGTTGGGAAAAACAGTGCATTATTGTACAAGGGAAAGGCCAAAGGATGGATTTGATCACAGCACAATCAACAACCGCCTTCGTTTTGCCGCCCTGTTCTTTTGGGATTGTAAAAATGTCAGCCTAAAATCAGATTCAAAAAGACGTTATATGGCTCCCAAGAGGGCTATTTTGGGGGTCCCTACACCTGCTTAAGTTTATCACACACTGGGAAGAGTAACGTGGAGATGGAACGCAACAAGACGACAATTATACAACAAATTCAGATGTTAAAATGTTTAGCAGACAGATTTTTGGCAAAGATTTCAATGCAATTCAGGAGAAGCATAGTCATTGGAACGTCGATGTCAAATATGCACGGATAAATAGCATGAGGAATGTGCTAAAATGTGGCTATTAATGTCTTGGTTGAGGTTGAAGTGATGTGAATAAACCATAAAATGACTCACAAAAGGGCAGAAATATCACTTTACACCTTTGTTTGGAAGGAATACACTTGACGTTTTGTTCCATTTTTAGTTATTTTCCGCAGATTTAATTATGAAACACGTGATATTCAAAATGGACTTCAAAACAACAATTGCGATTTTATCTTCTTTTTTTTTTGAATGCATATCTGCCACTTCTAGCTTTGCGGCACTCTCTCAGCTCAACTCAGACCCTTAGAGTGAAGTGTCTTGCCCAACGGCACGACAATAGGTGCAAACGCCGGTCAAAGCTGGATTCGAACCGCCAACATTCAACTATCGCCTGAGCCACTGTCGCACTTGGAATTTGGCCTCGACATTCAATTACAACTCTAACACCCTTTCACACGAACAAGGTCGACGTCTTGCCCAATGACACCATGGCAGCATGAACTCGGAAGAAAGGGATTTGAACCACCCGTAAGCTCTGTTTTACAATGTCATCCATTTGTCAAGAGTAAAGGTTCACTAACTTTTCTGGTTCACTAACTTTTCCGCCTGCTTGTGTTATCGCTTTGCCAGGAATGTTTCACAGTGCGGCATTAAACGTTTCTTTCTTTTATTTATTCAAAAGGTTGCAAAATTGAGCTGGAGGTTAGTCAAGAATTCTATGGTAGAATTAGTTGTTTACCTGTCAGAGTGCAGATGTTTGGACGAGGGCTGGGAATCACGGGGTCCCTCACGATTCCACGCGATACACGATACACGCCTCACGATACGATAATGTCACGATTTTGCGATACATGCAATAAATGCGATAATCGATATATTGCTCGTGACGGATCACTATCTTATAAAGAACCCAATACATTTTAACAACATTTTTTTTCTTTGTTAAACCACGACCTGCACAAACTCAAGATGAAATACACTCAATTTAATCATCAAAACTGTCAAAATGTCAAATCTTTCTTTAAACAAGCGACAAAATTGTAGTGCGGCCGCAAAATAATTCGGGAATTCATGCCAAAAGTGACTCATGGCGCTGTATCGATACAGCCGCCCACGATATCGATACTGCACCACCAAATTTTGTATCACAATATATATATATATCGGTATTTAGATATTTATCCCCGTTTTCTCTATATGAAGAAACAATCAAATGTCACATATCTTTTTCACAATAGCCTCAGAATGTGGGGTCATTACGGTGATTGTTGTCAGTTAAAAGGACTTTAAGATATGAGATCAATATTGCAAGTTTGGGGAGCCAATCCTACACAAATAATGACAAGGCTCAACATTTGTGGATGTCTATTTCGGGGATTTCTTTCAAAAACTGTAACTCTCCCATACAATTACATAGTCACCATCCAAGATTATGACATTATCAAATTCTATAATGTGAACGCACCTTATTTCAGATGTTTTTATTGCTCAAAAATACCTCGAAAAACATGTAGCCTCTTCACAAATCTGACCTGGAACTGGGCTTGCTGCAGTCTCCATATGTTTAAAGACGTACTGTGGAACATTCCAAGCAAAGCAACGACATCACCCATGAAAACAAGCAGGTGGCGGAAACCCTCCATCAGTTTGCAACCACGGCAGACGATTAGACCATCCTCACATGCTGAGATGAAGAGATGAGAAAGATGAAGCGAGTGGAAATGGATTTCAAGACTTTTAATGGAGCGCCACATCTGGGCATTTGATTGACAGGTGCGGACAGGGATCAGGAGTACAAGTGGACTGTGGTTACTCCGTGCGGGCCGCGGTCGGGACAGGAATGAGTGGGGCGGAGGGGGTCCCTCAGCTGTGACAAATCCAGGCACCTCCGGAGTTCAAAAGGTCTGCACTCGTAAGAGAAAAGAGGACGCTTTTTTCAACGTCTGTGAAGTGGAACCGAGCAGATGTGGGTCCGAGCAGGAAGTGATTGTATTTCCTTTGAGGATGTACAAGCTCATCTAGAAATGGAAGCATATTTTCACACATTATCTTTTGAAATGTGTATTCATCAGCATGATCTTTATTCAACTTAGAGCAGACTATTTCCAACCATCAATTCATTCTATTCAAAGCTTTTTCTGTTTAAAGTTGCACAACTAGACTCCAATGTAATAGCTCTATATAAAGCAGCCTTTATTTGGGAGCAAGACAATCATATGTGATCTATATTTAATCAGTCATTTTTCTTTTTTGAATTATTAAGGGGATAACATTTTATAATATTTAAAAGTTTGATCAATCAGTCATTTGTCTTTTTTGATCCTGTGTTAGTGTGAAACTGCTGCAAATACATTTCTCTAAGTCTATTGTAATTCTGTTGAATTTCATTGTTTACTTGAAGTTTTTTTGTGTTTTTTTCTCACTGTAATATTCAGTGTAATATGAGTAAATATATTATATATATATATTTTTGGTAAAGAAAATAATAAAATTTATAGGACACATATTATGCAAAATTGACTCCTTTATCTTAAATCGCTTTCGTTTAATTTACCTTGTTTATGAGGTTGTCTTCTCTGCTCCTTCTTTGAGCCTTACAAAACACTCAGTTTATGATGCCTCGATTTATGAAAAATTTGTGAAAATTGGTAAAATTGGACTTCTACGCAGTTTTTGAGTCCATAAATCATTGCCCGACTTGCTCTGAGCATTTCTGCCTTCAAATCATGTACATTAAACTTCCATGCTTACATTAGCATTTTGAGTCAAGCTAGTTTTTGTTTGTTTCCAAATGGTAATTCCCCCGTGTGTGCAAACACCAAATGTTGACAAGGAACGCATAACCAATAAATGAAAGTGTGCTTTTTCCATGTACACATTGCTTTAAGTTCTAGAACATGAAAATACCAAAGCAGAAGTACTCAAGAACATGTTTAAAGGCCAATAACAATACAAAGAACGATCATATTCGTAATTTAAGACACAATGCATAAAACAAAAGTACCTGATTTATGAGTCTAGATACAATCTCGAGTACAAATCTTTAGAAACATCTTTTAAACCACAGATATAATATTTCACCATTGGGTAAACTTAAGTCATGTTTTTTAGTTTTGAGTTCTAATCCAAACTCGCACAAGCGTAAGTCTATTAAGTCCAGCTCACATTTAATCATTCTGTCCCTCTGCTCCGATAGCATCAAAGAAAGCAGTTCTGCACATGCACCTCATACCTCTCTGACAAAGCAGTACCTTTTGAAATGAAAAATCAGCAAATATCTGAATCATGTTTTCAGGCAGTGAATTTGGATTACGTTTCTTTTTTGTTTTCTCTTGGCGGGATGGCCTTGGTCTCGTTACAAAACCGCAAATACCTCAATGTGTGCTGGTACGTGCTAAGGGAAGCCAAAAACCCCAGAGGAGTCTCCTGAGCGGGACACGCGGTCAAAACACAGACTATTTAGGAAGGAATAGTCAAATATGTACACTTTAAAAGTATTAGGGCAATTATTCGACTGGAGAATTGATAAAGCTTGATAATTAGCGTTCTCGGATTGCGCCCCGAGCTAGAATGATTGACTTCCATAAACTCACAAAATATGTAGCTAGGCGGTGTGAAATGTCAAAAATGTTTGAATCAGATTTTGATATAAGGGACGCATTGTGTAGTTTACTGCTGCATTTGACACATTGAGACGCGCAGACTGTTCTTGGACAGGCCGGTATATAAAAGAGGAGTGTGGAATGGTTTATTTTTTTGGGGTTTTTTGGATAGTTGTGCGCTGTGTAATTGGCATCTCTGGCCGGAGATGAGTAGATATAACTGGTGTCTGGAGTGAGCTACTTAATACAAATGTGTAATAAGTCATTAATCTGGAGAGGAGGGGGCACTCTAGCTTTGAAAGTAGTTGTTAAAAAATATAGAAAAATAATTGCTGTTTTTGTTATTTTCCTTATACTTAAACAAAAAAAAGACCAATTTCAAAATTAACCCAAAAAAAAAAAAGGAATCAAAAACGCATGATGACTTAAGAAAAAAAAATAAATCCCAAATGATATAAAACCGGACAACAAAACATTTCTGCATCCGAAAAAGCCAATGAAGTTGTAGTGTGCGGTCTCCGTTGGATGGGCGATGTATTGTTTCAAGTATCGGTATCGGCCAATATCGAAAATTGATCAATATTCCGGGCCGATATTATTGGGGCGATACTTCAGTCATTCTCATTGCATCAGATTTGTCTTTTTGAACATACAAACGAGTAAACATAGAATTTTTACAGTATTTTTACACCCAAATGAATTTAAATCCCAGATCAATGCGTTCTGCTATTATTTTTACTAAAGTGCAAAGTGAAATTGTGATCTTTACTTCCCTTTTGGGCTTTGCTATGGACTTTAACGTCTAAATCTAGGTCAATCTTGGCACATTTCGTTCACCGGCCACAGCGGCAAGGCAAGCCAAAATTGGAAATCGGTATCGTTTCCGAAAATCTAAATCGGGCCAGCCCTAACAAAAAATATGGTAAATGCTGATAATAAAATGAGAGTGATTGTGGACACAGAAATTGCTCCTCTAAGTCTAGCGGCCGACCGTGGCTTTATGTTTCTGCTTTGGATGGTTGTTTTCTGTGTAATTGACATTTGTGGCCCGAGGGATCTTTGCACAGATAATAACTGTCTGGAGTGAATCGTCTGAGTCTGAACGTGCTAAATTCATTACCTAAAACCATTATTCAATTACGTCTCTCTCTGTGAGGACATCAATTATTTGGTACAGCGCGCAGTGGAGACGAGATTGAGACAAGCAGAGGATGTGCGGAAGACGGATTAGGACGTCCCGCTGAATAATGGGATCGGACATGAGCAAAAAGGTTACAAATGAGAGCGTGTCGCTTTTGGTGTTCCTCGGGATGCAGTATGAGGGGTGACAAATGAGGCCAGGTATAAACGCACTTCAGATGTCTGTTAGGAAAACGCATGAGTTCTGTGAGCTGTGGTAATGAATTATTGTGGTGTTAAGGCGCGTTCACACCGCCGCGGCCAAATTCGCGCTGGCAACAGACACTGGCCGCCAGTACATTTGACGGCAGCCGCCCTGAGGCGGCCAGCGCACATGAGCAGTGGAGGAGTTGTGTCCTATGGCAGTTCAGGTTAAGAGAGTGGCTTTGGTGTATTTACTTTACAAAGTCCAAAAACGGAGGCGATCGGCTCAGGGGCCTGTCTGGGTCCTGCAGATACTTCAGAGGTGAGCAGAGTTTAGTGAATATCATCATTTGCTCCAAGGGCTGCGTCTGGCAGATTTTTTTATAGGTCCAGAGTTTGCTTTGGTCCTTCTTAGTGCGTAGGTACGTCACTGGAGCGTAATCTCTGATTGGTTGCTGCGCCACGTCTGCCGCAATAAAGTTCAGCTTTCTCCAACTTTTCTGTGGCGGCCGCTCAAACGCCCAAGCCGCGCCGCGTTCGCCGCTCAAAACGCTGGATTCGCAGGTCGCGCGTCCACACAGAGTTTGAATGTAAACTGGCCGCACACGTTGCAGAGCTACTAAAAATACTTTTACTTTGTTGGGGGGAAAGTCAGTAGTATTGGTTCGTATCATGCAATGGCTGATATGCAACAAAACCCAAATATCAGTATCAATTTGGAGTGAAAAAGCTGGATTGGTGTCTAGTGAGGATATACTGTACATGAAAGTGCTCTACAAGAATTTAAGAAATCAACTGCTTATTTATTAAAGTTGTGCTCCAGTATCCAATAATAATAATAATAATAAATAAAAATGAAACTTGGTGTAAAAAGGGTCTACCTGAATATCTATTCTGTTTTTTTTATACATGTTTCTCCTAAAAATTATATTTGGACTAAATTTGAAATTGGACAAATTTAACAGACCAAATTTGGACCAAATGGATTTAATATGCCGGACTGCATGTTTGGTATTTTGTAAATTGTTTGCATGCTCTCTCTGTGTCTCAGAGCAGCTTAGCAGAAGGATTCAGAAGATCCAGGGAAGTTTGAGGGGAATAACAACCCTCAGGACAAAAGATTCCTCCGTGTCCTTCATCACCGTCAGCGTCCATGAACCAGGTGACCTCTGGAGACACAAATACTCAAAGAGTCCGTAGCATATCAGAGATCCAGCTAGCTCCTGCTACTAGATGCAGTTATTATAAAGTTGTACCTACTTTTGAACCATATGTGCGCTAGTAGTACGGATGCAATTAACGGCTAGAAAGTTGTCTGTAGCAGTCCAAACAACATAAACGTCAACCTATAAGAAACAGGACGAAGCGAAATTCAAATCAAAAGTCACATCGCCGTATTTCTCCCTAAAGACCAGGTGCTGCTAAAAATCTATATATTCAAATTTTGCAATTCAAGATGGAAGCAGCCTACCGAGTGACACCGGCCCACAGCCCCAGTGGAGAGCTCTGGTGACGGGTACAGAGGGGACGAGAGGCAGAGGGGGGCAGGTGGTCCCGGAGGTGCAGGAGCCACACAATTTCATGGTGCGTTTTGTGCAGATGTGACTTCACGCTGGTTCAGGCAGAAGGGAGGAGCGCGGCCTCTGACAGGGCTGATAGATGGACCTAAAGTGTTCGAAATACACTCACTTTCAGCCACGTATAAAGCAAACAAAGACACGATAAGAGTCTCAAAATCCCCCAGTGTTAGATGGGACTTTTACCGACGAATTGGACCAAACATCAATTATTTCTTAATCTATTCTTCAGTCAGATGCAGCGTGATCAAAGCAATAATCAATAGGACACTGATAAAAGGGGGAATTACTTAATTGGTGAGGGAAGGATCTTAATCGAAAATTCATCAAAATCACTAAATGCATTAAGCTTGTAATACATTTAATTTAGCTTTTGTTAATTGTATTGTATTATTAACATATGATGGACAGCAGTGGCTCAGAAGTACACAGACTTAGAAGAAACCTGGATTTGAATTGTGTCACCAACTATCAACTATCAGGCAATAGTAATAAAAGTATGAAAAACAAGCACGAAATACAAAATACTGTTGTTCTTGTTATTTACATGTTTATATTTTGTAAAATAGATTTAAATTTTTCTGGGATACTTAATGATAAACACTGTTAAAACACCCATTTTATATTTTGTTCAGGCAAACCGCAATTGATTGACTGAAACTGAAACGCTCTGATTCTTCAAAACGACATTTAATATATATTTACAATTTTGCTAAAAAATATTTAAAAATTCATCCCAGAAAAGCTTTTTTTTTCTTTTTTTTTTAAGTTTAGAATTTTACTTGTTTAGCTGTTTACCTGTTTGTAATTGATGACATCACACTAGGAAATTACCCAGCAACCACTGGGCCAAAATTCATCTAATGTCACAATGTTTTCAATATGACAAATAAAAACATATATATATTTTGTTGAATTAATGTTAAGAGAGTCAAACAAGTTGTTTAGTGTAAATTGTGCATAAACATAGGATGGAATGAGTGTCCCTAGTATGATGTCACTTCCTGTAATTTTCTACAGCTTTTTTTACTTTTTTCCACTAATAGCTGCTTGATTGGTTTAAAACTATCATTTATATTTACAACAGGTACAAATACACCAAATAAAGTCAAAATTAGAAAATCGTAAAAACCTTTCATACAAGCAGCAGAATTTAATTTAGGCCTACTCGTTTTTATCTTACATAAAAATGTTACGTGACATTTTTTTACCCAACATTGATTTGAATCATCTCAAACATACAGAGCCTAAATACAGGTTTAGTCACAAATACATGAATCACATGTTAAAAGCTTCTACAAGTCAATTTTGTATAATATGTCGCCAATCATCTAAAAAAAAAAAGTGGAAAAATAGATTTGTACACCAAAACTCTGAGAAAACACAACATAAAATGAAGTGTCAACTGAACCAAGTTACATTTAATTCGATCTAAACCTGAAAGTGTTTGATAATTACCGTAAATGAATTGAGAGGCCGGTGCGGACACCCGATGTATAACGGTTTAGAAAGGACAAATCGAACTCACGTTGACTTAAACCAACAGTATTTTCATTTCTAAAAGTTTGCAAAGTTCACAGTCTAATATCAGAAACACTTTCTGTTTGATGGGGCGGCTCCACTTGAATAATTTCTCCATTTACCTGAACGCCCGGTGCAATTTTCCCGAATAGGTGCAAATTTCCCCGAGGATGAGTCAATAACGGGTTTGTAACGCGTGATCGATGCGACTGAACACCTGATGAAAAACACGCCGACGTTTGGAAACTAAACCATCCGTCTTTTGTGGAACAGGAGAAATGTCGCCTTTGATTTGGCTCACTCAGGAAAAGAAAGCGTTCAAAAAGTCACAGGATTACTTCATGTTACGCATGGAGGTAATTGAGGCCTAGAACGAAATTAATACGTTTAATTAGAACTAAAACACAATTTGTCTAATTTGATTAATGTTTGCAGCGTGAGGCAGTTAATAGGTCTGCGGGGGGCGCTCTTAAAAAGGAGGTCTTCTGAGTTAACCAGAGCTCATGTAAAGAAATAGGACACATCGAGATTGTAACAGAATTTAATGTCAGAATTTGCGAATCTCAGGAATGTAAATCTGATCACTAAATATACAAAATAAAATGAAATATAGGTGCTTTGTTTTTTTTTCTTACTTATGTAAAAGTACAGATACAGGAATGAAATAATACTCAAGCAAAAGTATTAAAAAATCTACTGTAATAAAAAGTTTTGAAGTAACAAAACATAATTATTTCCTATTATTATTTCTGCGTCAAATGTAGTGATTTTGATCATGAATTTGAGCAGATCTTTGGTCAAAAAAAGGTCAATTTGAGCACATTTCTTAATATTTCTAGTGAATTTTAATGATTGATTTTCTAGTTCTTTCTACTTTTCAGTCCAGTTCGAAAATGTAATAGAGTAGAAAGTACAAATTCCTCCTCTCAATTGTAGCAAAGAAAAGTAAAAAGTATTAGAAAGCTAAAACATTTACGCAAGTATGTTTTATATTATTTTACTTTGTTACTTTCACCACTGTTTTTCAATATGTTATGGAAAGAACACAGGCCAGCGCAAACAAGAGGCTAGAAAAGAGGCTCAAGTAAAAACTCTTTATAAAAAGGGAAACAAAGGACATTAGTAGTATTTTAGGTATTAAAGACATCAGTGCTCTCCCCAGAATCTTTTAAAGGGATGGTAAATATGCCTCATATGGGGTTGACTTTTCCTCCAAGGATGGTTTAATGTACCGTCATTATTTCCAAAGGTACATGCACCATAAACATACTATTAACACTATATAGGCCGATATAATGGCCTATATTAGTGCCTAATAATATGTTATTATGTATAGGCGTGCAATATAAAGAAGGGGAGAGAAAATCTGTTCATTAACTTGACTAGACCCATTCATACAGATGACTATTTTGGAAATAAAATAATAACTAGACTAAATATTAGATGGTTGAGCTTATAATCACCTCACTTTTAAACTCTTTTTAACTATAATATCAGTTATTATAATAAGACAAGCTCCATGGTAACGCTGGGAGGAGGGGCTTGAGACGTGTTGTCGGCTCGCGCCGCGGTGTGCCTTCCCAAATTTACTCACGAGAAAGCGGACAAAATAACAACTGTAAACTCTGTGTATCTGTTTTAGTGATACACATGATGTCTTCTGACCCGTGTTCTGACCCGCATTTGATTTATCATGTTAGGGAAGACGGCATTATGCTATGCCAGCAGTCCTACTGTATATTCAATAAAACTCAATAAAACATTACATTACATTTGATTGCAATTGGTAATTTATCATGTTAAACGACTCACAAAAAACCTTTTTAAAACACACTTACTTTTAGTGCAAGAGTTTTCACCTCAAGCATTGTTTAAGTATGACAATATGTTTTGTTTCCCTGACCTTCACTAAACTTTTGACTGAAAGGGGCGGGGCAACTACAGTACACAAAATGCATAAAACCCCTAACCATAGTTTACATTTCTGGTTTGTTTATGTAAGATAGCTCAATGAAAGTACAGAATATGACTGAAAGTAAAGAAACGTGTATACTAAAAAGTTTGGGGGGCAAAAGATTTTGCCCTGCTATAACAGAGTGCCAAACATGAATACAAACTACTACTGCTACTATATTATAATTTAAAATAATTGTCGTCTGTTTGTTAATATTCTCCTCTTATTGTACTGTTTTTGAACATGAAGTCATACATTACACCAAGCTGTAGTTAAACTTAATAGTAGTTTAGCATAAATGTCCCTGTGTTTGTATTCTTTCAGCCGTACCTGTCCTGTCAGGAGCCTGTCTTTATAGTCCCACCTGCAGAAGCCTCAGGATGCCCTCCCGTCTGCCAAAAACACCACTGGGATTCCCCAAATTCCCCCGTTTCCCTGCACTTCCTACCTCAACCTCCTCGGGGCAGAAACTGGGTCGGTCCTCTTCAAGTCTGGGTTTTCTTCCAGACCTCAAACACGACTACCTCTTGGGTCGCAGACAAAAGACGTCTCTGCCAAAAAGAGAAAATGAAATTATAAGATCGGTTTGACAGGAAAGCGCCCTGGAGCGGTGACGAGCACCTGTGTTGCAAATGCAGAAACAGAAGTGTTGATATTATGCACGTTTTTGGGTTATCTGATTACATCAAACAGGATTTTGTCTTTTCCAGAGTAGTGCAAGTGGAACTGTTTTCCATCTGCTATTCACAGTGTTGATCTAAATGTTGGGATTAATCCTTAAATTACTTCTGACTAATGTAATGAATAGCTTTATGAATGAGACTGATCCAAACTCTAAAACACAAATTCCAGTGTCTGATGCACTTTATAATGACTCCGTTTGTCATTCCATCTGAACAAATTGTTTATAAAGAATGATTTAAGCTTAGTAACTGCTTAATTAAGGGGTTAGGAATTGGGATATTAATTAAAGTCTCTCTAAACTTTCATCCTTCTTAATAAACAATTTCGATATTCTAAGTATTAAGTCACGCTTTATTAAGGCTAATAAAAGTGCAGAAATCTTGTTTTAAAATGTATAATTCATTCACTCCTGACTAAACTATAGCCATAGCTGCCCTGGGGCGGCCTGACACAGACAAACCTGCACTAACTCGGTTCTCTCGGCCACTACTCACTCACAAACCACATTCTCACTAAAGGCGTGGTGGACACAAAAACAAAATGTATTGGTCAGAGTTGGAATCTAACCAACAGCATTTGGTTATAAAACGATCACTCCAGCAGCGTTTACATGCACACCGAAATCTGATCACTATCTGATTTCCAGAGTAATGAGATTATTGAAACGTCATGTAAACAGAAACAATTACATCGGATGTGAGTAATCTGATTTCTTTGTGATTGTTTATGCCTGTGCAGGTTTTGATGAGGGGGAAAAGGGCAAACCAATGTCACAAAGACAAACATCTCAAAAGGTTGAAAGTGTTACTAATACACTAATCCAGATTTAGTTTGTGCATGTAAACACACACCAAAAATCATCTTTAACTGTGGCTTATCTAATTTTTTTCTGGTCATGTCAATGTACCCACTGTTTCCCAACCTGGGGTCGCGACCGAAAATGGGGGTCGCCAAGGATTCTCAGGGGTTAAAAAGAGGAAGTAAATGGTTTGAATTATAATGAAGATATTGCACTAGCGTTGCTTAAAGTATTTCACTTTACTCTGTATTATTATTATTATTATTATTTGTTTTCTTTAAACAGATTTTCAGGTAGAAGCACTTTTAGGTATCCACTGGTAAACCAGGAGTCGCTTGGAGAAAAGGAATAGGAATATTAGGAAACACTTGTTGTGACATTTTCCATTACACACCGTTTCCTAATATTTCATTCAATCAGAATCAGAAAAAGGTTTATTGCCATTGTCGGTGAATAAGAACAAGAGTCACAAACTAGGAACTTTCTTCGGTGATAAGGTGCAACGTGAAACAACAATATCATATATATACAATATATATATTATAGTAATAATAAGGCATGTATAAAAAAATGGTCAACTAAATAAAAGATTTTTTTTTTTGTTCTTTTAAAAAAAAGTGTTATTGTTTTTTTGTTTTTTTTATGATAATTAAAGATGGCAAGACAGATTTAGACTTTGAAGATTTAGGTATGTTAATCTGCCCAATTTGTTCCTGCTCTTACAAACACTTCGGCACATCCCCTGTATTCAATTGCATACATTTTCAGAGCCCGTGCACAGGTTTAGAACACCACAGACGAGTGGAGCAGAGCAGGATAAATAACATACAGACAATTCTCTCTCATAAAACAACGCACACAGCTCATTCTTCTAGACTTCGCTGTGATAAAATGTTATGCATTGCTTTACATCAGAGATCACTGCAGCACTCTAGGATCTATGTCAGTTTTATTTGGCTTGTTTTTCACCTGAATGTTTTGGCACATTTCCCAAGACAACACAAATCAATACCAGGCTTTTATTTTCTATATTCAACTATAAAAAAGTGCATAAAAATCAGTCAAATGTTCTTTATAATTCATTTACATTGGTTTGAATATGCCCAATTCCCAAGCATCACAATTCCCATAATAAGTGCTTCAAAACGATCGCAGCTTTGGTGCTTTGATAAGACTGTTCTCTGTTAAGGCTGTAGGGGGCGCTTAAAATCAGTGGAAATCTGGGTCTGTAGAGGGGCAAGGAGACACGGTTATTGAATTGGGAGTAAAAATGTCGGATGTGTGGGCCTAAAATGACCGCTGGACGATCAAAAGGTTTGTTGGAATGCTGTATAAAAATGTCCAAAAACAGTCAAATAAATTTCCTGTTGCATCTAATTCTAGGCACAAAAGTTGAAGTTATTTATAAAAACTGACAGTCTGTTCAGATTAAGGAGCTCATAATGGACCCAACACGACTTTACATTTATTTCAAAACCAAATGACGAAGCAAATTCAGATTATTTTGGATTTAGAGTGAGTTTCCCCAGAATGTGTTATGGTGGTGAGTTCAAGAGAAACTACTGTATATGATAGTTACTCGGGCTGTAGACGATCTGAAAAAAAAAAAAAAAAGACAAGCCCTGTGCAGTGACAAAAGGTGATGGAGAAAGCCCTTAAAAATTACGATTTCACTCAAAAAACTCCAGCATCTTTATGAGCGAAAAGGCAATTTAAACTGTCGAGTCACTCCAAAACTCCAGTTACCTCACTCCATGCTTTTTTTCCTTTCTGCGCATAAATCCTTTTAATCCTAATAAAATGATTTGGTCGAGTGATAATTCATTTGGTTGTAAAGACACCATCAACTGATAAATCGACTAAAGGTTTAAAGCGTACAGGCAGCACCAGTTCCACATGGTTCTCATCCAACATATCTCTGAGAAAATACTATTCTCTGTCTCTGGCAATCTAATCCAACAAAATGCCTTTTATATAGGAAAAAATATCCTTAAGTTTAATTATGTTCTGCTTTTCTGACGCTTTTACAGCAAATGGCGTTTTCCCTTTAAGACTATTGCTAGTAGTCAAAGCTAGCCAGATCAGAATCAGAATCAGAATTCAGAAAGAGGTTATTGCCATTGTCAATGAACAAAAATCAAAACGTAGGAACTTGTTCTCGGCGCCTTAAGGTCAACATAAAACATCTGAGTACATAATAAAAAAAATATATTCAATTCAAAAAAGGGCATGCATTAGGAAACAATTTTAAAATTACTATACAATAATAAATAAAAATAGGCATTTCTATGTACACCAAGTTTACAGTTATGTTTAAAGATATAGTGCAGAAAGTGACAGTGCAGGTGAGTGGTTGAATATTGCAGTTAAAGTACAGGTGTTTTGAAGTGTTCATGAGTCCAACAGCAGAGGAAAGAAACTATATCCTTGTGGCGGGAGGTTCTGGTCCGGTTATGGTACCGTATGCCTCCTGCCTGATGGACAGGTTTGGGGTTCGTGCAAACTAGCATTTCAGGGTGAGAATGGTCAGCTGTGATCCAAGGTACCTGCCGGCCGTCCCAGAGCCCTGGAGACGTACAGGTCGCTGCAAGAGATGGAAGTCTGCAGTTCCGATTCACCTTCTCAGCAGAAGCGCACACATGCGCTGTAGTCGTTCTGTTATTTGTCCCTGGCTGGTGGCTCCAGCGTTATCTCACCACGGTGTGATGAGGAGGTGTGAGGATGAGACTCAGAATGATGGCCGACTGTTAGAACTGCACCATCATCGCCCGCTGGCAGCTTGGCTTTCCTCAGCTGCCCGCACGAAAGTACATCCTCTGCTGGCCTTCTTGGATGAGGAGCTGATGGAGGGCTCCAACTTGAGGTCCTGGTGAATGTGGTGCCCAGGAAGCGAAAGGCAGTCCACGGTGGGGTGGGGAGTCTGTCATGATGAGGGTGGGCTGGGGGCTGTGGCTTTCCTGAAGTCCGACGATCTCATCTCCACTGTCCTTCTGGGCGTTGAACTCCAGATTGTTTACGTCTGACATGCCCAGGGACAGCGCAAGACCGCGCCTTTCCACCTCCCTTCCTGTAGACGGGACTCAATCCCCGTCCGAGATGAGCCGCATGAGGGTGGTGTCTCCGTGCAAACTTGATGAGTTTACGGAGTCGTAGGCTGAGGTGCAAGCAGTTTGTGTATTACAGGGAGAAGAGCAGAGGAGAAAGTACACAGCCCTGTGAACCCTGTGGCTCGATATGTCCTGAGTGTCTGAGACATTTCTTCCCCAGCCGCACGCACTTGCCTCCGATCCGTCAGGAAGTCAGTGATCCAACCTGCAGGTGGAGTCAGGCACGTTTGAGCTGGGAGAGCTTGTCCTGAGCAGAGCAGGGAGGATGGTGTTGAACGCAGAGCTGAAGTCCACAAACAGGATCCTGTGCGTAGGTTCCGGGGAGTCCAGATGCTGCAGGATTGAAGTGGAGATGCCAGGTTGATGGTGTCGTCCACAGACCTGTTTGCTCTGTAGGCGAACTGCAGGGGGTCCAGCAGGTAGGAGGTGAAGGACTTGAGGTGGGGCAGGACCAGGCGTTCAAAATGACTTCATGACTGACAGACGTCAGCGCCCACAGGGCCTGTAGTCATTAAGTCCAGTGATCCGGGCTCTTGGAGGACAGGACGACAATGATGGCAGACTTGAAGCAGGCTGGGACATGGCATGACCCCAGGAGGTGTTAAAATGATCTGTGAAGACGGGGGTTACTCTCCGTCGCCAATGTCTTAATGTAGCGGCAGAGACGCCGTCATCTGGTCCAGCAGCTTTTCGGGGGTTGGATTTCCGAAATAGCCTTCGTGAACATCCTGTTTCCTGAACTGAGAGTGGTGAGTGGGGGAGGTGGGGGTGACCAGGTTTGGGTTGGCGAGTACAGGTGGCCACCGTGGGAGGGGAGTGGTCACATCAAACCTGGAGTAGAAGGTGTTAAGTGCTCAAGCCAGTTTTCGATTGTCTGCAGCAGGGGGGCTCTGGGCTTTGGTTGTAAGGAGCCGGAGCCCCCTCCACACGGAGGCGGGTTGTTGTCAGAGAACTGCTGCTTCAGACGCCGTTAATTTACGCTGATCTCGCCTCGAGATAAACCGCACATTTTTTTTTTGCAGTTTCTTAACAAATTTAAAAAAAAACAACATTCATGTCATAATCAAATCAAAATCAAAAGTCCACTTGGTCCAAAGTCGGTCAAATTTGTCCAATTCCAAATTAAGTCTGAATGTCTGATGTCCGTTACAACGTCAGTCCAGTTTTTTTTTTGTTTTTTTAAGTTTCTAATGCTAATTCTGTAATGACCAACTCCATGGCAAAAGTTCCCAGATCAATGCGTGGGAATGGAACCCTGTTGTGATTCATAGTCACTTGGTGATAGTTCCGTGCTCTCATCTGTAGAAATGACAAAACTGAGCCCCGAGGCTTTAAAGGAACAAATCAAAAGAAGCTTCATTTTGTTGTTTGGCCAAAAATGCTTTAACTTAGTCCAAGGCATTACGACACGGCTGCCACCTGCTCTGCTTTATCAGTCTGTGTGATGATGTATTGGCCAGTCCTTCCTTTGGCTAATACGTTGCATGTGTTCCACTCCTGTCTTCTAGAAAAATGCACACAACACGGAAAATACACGATTCACCATTTAAAACCAAAAAAATCCAATCGTGTAGTTTGTTGTCGTGATCTAAACCTTTTTACTTCACTCTGAGGTCATTGTATCATGAAAAGTTTAAGATTAAGTTCGTTAGGGTCTTCATGTTTTGATCATTTTAAAGATTCTTCAACAGAATGCAGGTTTGACTATAAGAATCTTAAAAATACAAGTAAAAAGTGGCTTCTTCGGTGAGATTATACACCCAGGAAATGACACAACAGAGTAAAGATTGGAAGAGGAATGATTATTTCTAATCCTTTAGCTTGTCTCCAAATCAAGAGGATTAGTCAGCAAATGGTAAATTCTAATCTAATGTAGAGCTGTCTCAAAGGTGCCATTAGCTAATTACAGTAGCTTAAGTTAAAACTAACTCACTTGAACATTTCCTAACGAGCTATATTGATTGAGTCCACCGTTGTACATGAGAATTGGTTTGAAACGGAAAAGGCATACCTGTTCTTTTCAAGCCCAACGTGAACATTTTCTGCGTTTAATGTCATGATTTCTGCATTATTCGGGTTATGTAGGATTTTAGACACTGTAGATCAAGACTATTCAATAAAATTTTCCTGAGGGCCAGATTTCTCAGGGGGCCGTGGCCTCTGGGCCGGATAGGCTTCTAACCAGGTCGGAACCAAGACTAACCCAGAATCAAACCAGGTCTAAAGCAGAATTAAATGAGGACTAAACCAGCAAAAACCAGCAAAAACCAGCAAACCAGGTTTAAACTTGTACTAAGCCAGAATTAAACCAGAAAACAAGAAAAACATTTCATAATATTAATGTTTGGAAGCTAGGTTGCGGGCCGGATCAGATCGTTTGGCGGGCCTGAGCTGGCCCCCGGGCCTTAAATTGAATAGCCCTGCTGTAGATCATCACTGGATCAGTCACAATTCTTAAAATGAAGTTAAAACCACGAACTGCAGCAAAGCACAAGAACTCCAACTGATGATGTACTGAAGAATGAAGCAGTTAACAGTTAAGCTCAAAGCGTGTTGGCTCCGTAGCGAAGGAAACTATCTGTCAAAACTGGGGCAAAGCATGTCCCAAACTGCGGCTCGTGTAGAGTTTTTCCTGTCTGCAGTGGTCATTATCTAACAAAAGTGGTTCAGCGAGCAATGAGTGGCGTCTGTACGACCACAGAAGCAGTTTGGGGAGCGGCCATTGGTTCTGATACGAAGAAAAAAACAGACGCCATATTTTTACATTTTAACTCTGTTTGGCCTCGCGCCACCTGTTGTAAATGTCAGCCAGGGACATCGCTGAAATATTCACGACATCCACAAATCGTTTTAAAAATTGGATTTCTGCACAAATGAAGCACTTCTGCTCCGACACCTCCTCTTGAAGGGCTCGCTAAAGCAGAAGTAACAGCATGCACTTAATAAATATTTTACTAAGCTTCACTTCCACAAGTAGTTTTCAAACTTTTCATAGACCCTTTTCAACATCCCACTCAGCAGGCAGCGCTGAATGTAGATAAGGGGAAATGCTTAAAACGGTGCATAATTTGACGCGATACCAGACAATTTCTACTTCAGGAGTTGTAGCTTACACCTGCTGAGAAAAACGCTGTGTGAACTCGAGGTGAACTTTATGCCCAGGTAAATTTCGGTTCCGAGATACAGTATTCTTCTGTTCAAAAAATTTGATAAACCAATAAAGACGTCTTTATTTTTCCTCCACGAGAAAGATTGACTGACAGACTTCTCGCTCCCCAGACACTTTCTCCATCTCTGCTAAAGAAGCTTGACGTGATTGAAAGATCTTCAGTCAGAATAAAGTATAAGTAGGTTGAAAATTACTTTTGGATAGTCAGATAGTCAGAAGTAAAAAAAAGTCTGGATTTCAATAAAAAGTGTCCAGATGACATTTGGAACATATAAAAATGAAGTGAGAATGTAGATTAAATCAAACAGTAATCTCTCCGTGGGAGTTGGGTTTTTTTTGTTCTTTTTTTACAGTAAATTATGTAACATGTCGGAGTAAACCCTCATTCGTCCAGGAGTGTTCCATTGTAGAATAAGATTCAGTTGTAGTCATCTGGACTCTGTTTTAGATAAAACAAAACATTTCGACTCTCATCCAAGAGTCATTCTCAATCTGTGAAACAAGTCTGAGAACTCAGGTTTATATCCTACTCTGTGAAAACCCTGCGTAAAGGGCGGGACCTCCTGATAATGAGCCATTGGAACTAACTAAGATGGGCCATCTACATCCTATTGTGACCTGACTTTGGCTCAAGTCAGGTCACAACAGGATGACTACAGATGACTACAACTGAATCTTTGTAGATTATTATGTTACATTTTCCGAGCCAAAATATAGATCTAAAACAAATTAATAACAGAGATGGTTAATTAGCAAGCAGCGGATTTTAACGTAAGTGTTTTGTGGTTGAAAAAAGACTATGACATTTTTTAACCTTTTGCACATGACCAATAGTCAGATTTTTTGGAATAATTGCAATTAAGTACAGAGTGGGCGGGGATAGGGGGGCAATCGCGTCTCAAATGCAGGACAAAAGAGGATTACGCCAACATATAACTCATCATATATTAGAGCAATCAAAACTTTGTGTACGCTAATGACACAAAGTTTGGTTAAGAGCTCATAAAAGTACATTTTACACAACATGTCCTATTTAAACCGGTTTCTTACTCTTTGCATCTCGCAGCAAATGTCATAAAAATTCCAAATGTTTACTACACACAATAAGTGCTGTAACATCAATCAAATGTAACCAATTTTACTACATAATGGCACAAAATTATTAGAAGTCAGAACCAGAAAACGTTTTATTGCTATACTGTTGCTATATTGTGCAACATATAAAAATGTATCATAGTAAATAAAATATAAACTCTGCCACGCATAAAATAAGACATTTAGAATAGATGTTGAATGCAAACAGATAAATAAAACATCTAAATACAGTATTAACAGAATAACAACAAGCAAGCGCGGCAAATATATAACTGAAGTCATTTAAAGTGACAGGTGCAATATACCATTATGAAAAACAATTAAATTCAAACATAAAACAATGCTTAATAGGTTTATTTTATGTTCGCAGGACTCTTTACTTTGAACATCATGGGATAAACTTCATTAAAAATAACCATAATCCACTGAAACTTCTCTCACTTCCCCATTAAATGCATGTGGAAATCCTCCTGTTGTCTCACGGCCTTTGTAAACATCCTTCTTATAGGTTTGACCTCATGACCAGACATTTAACACGCAATTGTGCAACATCCTCCTGACTCCATAAAGGATTTGGTCATAAAAATCCCGCTAATGCCATTTCAACTTCAACTATTGAGCAATTATGTGTTTCTTAGTGTGGAAAAAGGGTCTTAAATTGCAGTCCATCTATCAACACACCTATAAATCCGTGAATGCGTTTCTCTCCAGGTCGGACTATATGCTTCAAGCTGCGAAATGAGCTGGAAAATGAGAACCATATTGGCATAACTTTTTGCTTTTATTGGTTTGAAATTAGAAGCTGCAGGCAAACGTAGGGATGGTTCAAATATTTGCAAAAATGTTGGCGTTGTAAAGCAGGAAGTCCATGTCTGTGATTCTTTGTAGCGTTTGACGTTACCCCCCCCCCCCCCCCCCCCCCTAAGGGTCCAATTTTGGCTTGTGTAAAAACTGCTAACCTCTCATGTTGTAAGGCCACATTCTGGAAGTTTGATGGTACGTTTGTCTTCGCTGATGGATGGGGTTTGGTTTCAAGATGGCCTCGGGCGGTAATGGGCCCGATCGGGAGAACAGACAGTGGAGAGGAAACTTGGTCAAATTGAGTTCATAAAATGTTACACGGAAAGGAAAACTGAAGTGCTGCAATAATCGTTAACAGACAAAAGGATATTAATTAAAAACGGCAGAACCCCAGCCGACCTCTTATTGGTTTCAAAATATCCCCAGGGCCCCCCATCGCTCTCCACAAAGGCATCGGGATAACATTTTCAGACGCCTATAACCAAATTTGAGTGAAAGATGAATTTATCAATGTCCTTATTTAATTGGTGTAATTGTTTCCAGGGAAAAAAAGTATGTTTTGGTTTGTACATCATAAATTGTAGTATCCAAGTAAAGATCTTTGTCATCAACATTTTGGGGGGAACCAGCCCCAACACATGGCCCAGGGACGCCCCACGTTGAGAACCACTGGTCTAGAGCAAATAATTGCAAATTCAGCCCTTCTGAGGACTGGGTGTCCTTCCATTTTTGTACTCAAATTGTAGATGTTTCTTGTTCAGACTATAGGCCAACAAATGATGTGGTTTCTTCATGAGTAAATGAAAATGACTACTTCTATTGCTAAAATTGCTGTTGGTTACTGCAACAGATAATTATTTCCGTGTTATAAACCAATGGCTCTCAAACTTTTCACACCAAGTACAACTTAAAGAAAGCGCAATTAATCGAAAAATCAACAGGTCGAGATCGAGTCAAGTGAAATCGTCAATTGTTTGGGAGGGGCTTTTGAATCGAGCGGTCCACAGTCAGTCCTCTGTGGGTAAAAATGTAGTTTTGAGCAGAGGTCAGACTTTGGACGAAGACATTTGAATAGTATTTGTGTTAAATGGCACAAATGTACTTAATTTCATTACTGAAAGCTATTTTGCTTCGTTTTTGGAAAGATCAAATCCCAAATCGAAACTGGAGATGGATCAATATGAGAAAAAAAATCTTGATTATCTTTGTTCCATATTGCGCAGTCCTACTCTAAATATACACCAGATCTAAACCCGGTCTAATTCTAGGTCTAAACTAGGGCTGAACAATGTCTAGAATAGGACTATACTATTGTTTTACTAGGTCCAGGACTAACCAAAAAAAGAGACAAAAGTGTGCATTAAATCGACTCTAAATTCAGCAAATAATTGAACTATTGAGGAATCTACTGACCACCTGAAGGAGCTTGTGTACCACAGTTTGAGAAACACAGTTATAGGCTATGCTAGCTCCATCGAGAAACAGCACAAAGGGTCCTGTGAACCCCTAGAACTGATTTTCTTTTGTTTTACTGGAGTACGTAGACAGTAAGGAAGAAAACATCAAATATTTACATGATAATCCAGCAATCGGACCTGCGGGTTATAATGTATAGTGTGTTTATAATATTGAACCTCACCAGATGTTTTACAGTGGACTCGGTAAACAAAATACACATGCACTGCCTGGAACTGTTTGTACGAAGTCGACATGGCATAAGGCATAAAGGAGACCAGAATGTCATTAATGATGTATGCGTACAGTGTTTTAAAAGACTCCTGCCCCGAGGATCACAAGCACAATGTTTACGCCGAGTACGAAGAGAGGTTCACCAAGTCTGTCGAGAAAATACACGAGATTATTGTATATGAGCGTTGAGACGGGAAAACATTCAAAAGTGTAAAAGTATAGTAAGAGCTGGGCACAGCAGCAGTAGAAAAAGCAAGTAGTGGTAAATAAAAGGTGTTAGTAGTAGTAGTAATAAGTAGTCGTAACAAGTAGTAGTAAGTAGGGATAATGTTTTTGTTACGATTGTTAAAAAACCAACAAGATCTAATGTTTATTCACGATTACAGAGACTTTAACCAAACAACAGTGAAATCTTTAATTTTCTTTCATTCCCATTGTCTAACTTGTTACCATTCCTGAAATGTGTGACCAGCTTTATAAAATAACTTAATGATAAAGTCAGTCACTAATAAAAAAAAAAAAACAACATGGAGATTTGTCTGGAATGTTCCACAGTATTTCATTAAATGCATCTATCTAGAATGAACTTAAAGCATTTATTTCACTCCATGTGTGTTTTTATTGCTAAGAAAAATAACAAACTCATGCTTTCTTACCGTGAGTGGGCTCGCCTTTCCGTAGATCTGACTTGTAAAACCCTGCAACTTGGCCTGGTGGTGCCAGCTGCCGTCTTGATGGAAATAGACATACTGTGAAATATTCTAGGCAAACCGATGACGTCTCCATGGAAGCAGATGGCGGATCTTCCACCATTAAAAGTTACACAGTGCAGCTTTAAGATCGGTGTACCTCCCGCATGCACAATGTGGACAGAGATTTGACTCAGCTGGGTAGAAGGCCCTCACAAAAAAATGTATGACTCAAACCGCTTCGACAATTAAGGACTGGACAAATATCATAACTGAAAAACGCACAATGGAAAAAATCATCTCTGGACTCAATTTAAAAAACAATGGACAAATTATTATTATCATCATCATCATCATTATTACTATTACTATTATTACTATTGTTATTATTATATCTATTATTATTATTACTATTATTATTACTATTACTATTATTATCATCATCATCATCATTATTACTATTGTTATTATTATTATATCTATTATTATTATTACTATTATTATTACTATTATTATTATTATTATTACTACTATTGTTATTATTATTACCATCATCATCATTATTACTATTGTTATTATTATTATTTCTATTATTATTATTATTATTATTATTATTATTATTATTATTATTATTATTACTATGATTATTACTATGATTATTACTATGATTATTACTATTATTATAACTATTATTATTATTATTATATTTTAGCTCTCGTTTTTTTCCCCTCTTTTGCTCCGTTTTTGTTGTATGTTGTAATAAAAAAGAAAAAAAGAAAAAGAAATTTGACGCACGGAATCAGAGAAAACTTGGACAATATTTACAGTCTGTGGCACTGTAAATATTGTCACAGACCTCGCATATAAAACAAGCTTTAAAGTACACAGTCATGTTGTAACTGCTCCAAGAAAACTTGAAGTAGATAAAATGATACAAATAACTTGCTGTAATCTTTCAAACAAGGGAATGAGCCTTGTAACATTTATAGTTTTACAGTCTTTTCACTTTTTATGTGATACCAGAACCTGAACCAAGCAATTTCCAGGCACATTTGAGCACATTTCTGATTGATAAAAAATATGATCTTATTTTTGTTATCGTGAGAATCCTAAAAGTTCTCAAGATGCACGTTTCAGTAAATATCAATCACGCAGCTCTAGACTTGATCGACATCTTGAATCGCACAAAAGACACAAATTTGCCCTAATTGCGTGCGCCCGTCCGGCCGAGTCTCTGAGCCCATGTCCTGCACTGGTCGGCGCTGGTCAGTGCTGGGGTGGTCACTCTCCAGAGGCCCGAGACAAAAGCAGCACAATGGGCCGAGGTCGCGGAGTGTTGCCCCCTGTAGGAGCGGGGTGAGGGGGTCAGGAGGCTCCGGAGCACACAGGACAGGGGTGCGGCGCGCTCTTTTGGGATGGAGATTAATGGACAGTGGTGCGAGAAGTGGGGGCTGTGGGAACACGGCTGAGTTCGGCGCTGTCAAAGGAGACGACCACAATGAGATCAAGAAATGCGGCCTTCAAATAACACTTCAATGGAGTAGATTCAGTAAAAGTCAATACTGTGTCCATGATGAATTTGTGTACAATTTTAGCAATAAAAAGGACAATTTTCTTATTTGTTCTAACAATTTAAGATATGAATAGACATTTTGGTACCACATGATAACTATACCTTAATTAGTCTTCTTAAAGCATGAACAAAGACTTATTTTGTAAAGAACAAATAGTTTATTAAGAATGATTCAGGCTTAGTAACAACTTACTACTAAGTTTGGGTATTAATTAAGTAGTTACTAAGCCAGAATCATGTTTAACAATTTGTTCATTATGAATTAAGTCTGTGTTTATGCTTTATTTAGGCTATTAAAAGTGTATGTTACTGATATTTTAAGTCATGCTGGCAAAAGTAGTAGGGTTAGTTAGTAATTAGGGTTAGTAGTAGTAGTTTATTGTTGTAGTTTTTTCACTGTTGATGTTATTCATACTTTGCCTGTTTTTTTTCACGCATACATTTTGGCTAACTTTTATTTATTTTATATTTATTATTAACATTTAGGTTAATAATGTTAAGAAATAACAGAATAATGTTTGAATAACATATTTTAAGACTTAATCTACGGCAATGTAAAACAGGATTTAATGAGTAATTAGTCTTCATGATGTAGGATATGATCAATTATTAGCTGTAATGTCAGTAGCAAGTGTTTATTATTAATCTGTTATTAATGAGTTAAAGGGGTTACCAATAACAAGCAAACAGTATTAAAGTGTGTATTCTCACCTTGTATATTGTCTCCATGGAGATGGAAATGTTTAATCACTGTTGGAAGAAGTACTACATTTTGCAACTTAGGTAAAAGTACAAATACATAAACAAAAAAATAGTCAAAAATAAGTAAAAGTATGCCATGGAAACAGTTTAAAAAATCACTTTAAGAGTACAAAGTTAAAGTATTTTAGACATACTTTGAGAACTATTTGTCAAAAGTAGCGATTTGGATTAAAAATTGTGCTCATTTTTGTTCAACAGAAACAACAGAATCGAGTTTCAATGTTTTTTTTTTTTCTTCTTCTTTCTGTTCGCTCAAAGTTGTGACGTTGACTCAAACTATGAACGTGCTAAAAAAAATAATAAACCCCTCAGCCATTCCAGCCACCAATAACGGACACACATCATTTCTAACTGTCTGTGCTCTCATCATCTCATCGTCCCACCTGAGGAAGTCCTCCAGGAAGTGTCCCCTCTCCCTCCTGTCTGCGTCCCGATGATAGCTGTCATCACCCCCGCCCCCCGTCCCCCGCCCCCCTCCAAGGCCGCTAATGCCTCCTCTCTTTTCGTTTATGCAGCGATAACACTCATTTTCCGCCGGGACAGTCTGCAACTCCCGACTCTGGACAAGGATGTGAAATGATGAGAGGGTCCCGGGACGGCGCGGCGGCTTGTAAGCGAAGTTCTAGTCCATTTCGCTCACTCTTTAACGCCTTGTCATTCAGAGTACACTTGAGCTAATGCCGCGCTATATTCTCTTCTCTTCTCTCGTCCCAGCTAAAAATAAAGCGTGCTATCCTTTGGGGACGCGGTGTGCAAGTTGCAGAAGAACGAAAAGCAGTTGCGCGATGTAAAACTTTGCTTGTTAAAAGGAATCGACAGGGAAAAGGTAAAGCCCGAAGCAAGAAGTGACAACGAGATTGCGATTTTGAAGTAATCAAGCTAAAGTTTGTCCAATTCAAGTCGACAAAAATATCGCAAGCACTAACTATTCCATGTTTTTTTGTTTTTTAAATCATCAAACTCATCAAATGTTTCTGTAGTGCTTTGAACCATTTAGGATCCAAGCATCTATAAGAAGTAAAGACGTAAAAGAGACCTTGTGCGATAATAAAGGAATAAAAACACTTCAGAACACATTACTTCATGAAAGAAACCCTGACAGAAAAGAGAGAAGCAAATAAATGCAACACCGTGGCAATCATGCTACTATAAGAATGGGAGAAATACAGAACGTTTTTTTTTTTAACAATGAAACATCTACTCTGCCGAGGTAGAACGAACAATGAATTGAAATCACTTTTCTGCTTCTAAAAACTTGTGCAAATGCATGAATTTATATTCACTTTTTAGATGGCAAAGGGGAGTTTTTCCATCACTAAACACCAACAAATGTAGGCTCCTTCTTCCAGGTTCAGATTAGTCAAATTAATTGTTCGATCCAAAACGCTTTTACAGTATTTTCTATTGTGAAGAAAGATAAAAATATGTTGGAAACGTTGAGGATCTATTACTTTTATAGTGAATATGGATTGTCAGGATTAAATCATAAAAAAATTTAATCGACACTGAAAAACTAGTAACACGACTAGACACTTCCAACCAGATCCAGACTGCGAAAAAAAAGTCTCATAAAACTCACGAATAAAAGAGCTCTGTTAAATAGTTTTAGAATAATCTTGATTGTAGAGGACCAAACTTAAAGCAGGGACAAAAGGTAAAAAAATAATGAATACAACAAAGGCTCAAAAATGATTTAAATAACACAAAATGTAAGCCAAACAAAACCATTACTATAACAGAAACAAAACAGACATTCACCAAACAAAGACGGGTTTAAATACACCGACCAAACCAAAAATGAAAAGGAATTCTACTAACGAGAAATAAAAAATGACTAACTTAAGCAAAGTAACAATGAAATAATAAATTATAAGAACTAAACAGAATACAATAACAGTGATTAGCAAATCATTTTAAACCAAAACTAAGAATACTAAATTGGCAGAAATAAAAGTAATTGTGTTCTGACAAATTCAGACAACAATAAGTGTGCACACAAATTAGGAAATATCTGTCTAAATAAATTGTATTAAATTAAACTATGTGTGATGTGACTAATAACGAAATGAATATAAATAAATGAAATACAATGTGATAAAAAATATTGTCGAGGCATCCACCACACACATCTACACAAAATATCAGCACAAGTATAAGCCCACATGATAAACAAACTACTATAATGGTGCGTTTCGTATTTAATCATCATTGTGGTATCGAGTCTTCTCCTTTAATATCGAAATAGGAGTTTGAAATGTTGCGATGACAGTACCAGAGCCGCGGCGGCGCACACGCACATCCATCACGGACAGCGACATGACAGATAGGCCCGACGACACTTGGAGCGTGGACAGTGAGTTAACCCTCGGTGCTCCTGTTGACCCCGACTCCGCTGGAGGTCCTGCCCGTGCCACTCACATCCGCCTCTCCAGGGGGCTGTCGACGTCACTCAGGCTCAGGCCGACGCTTTGAACTACCAGCAACCCGCCAGCATAAACTACGGCCGTAAAGTACTTTTGTGAGCGAGCGATCACCTTTACTTTTCAATCACACGGAGGAAATGGTAGGCTTTCTAAATGAGCAAAATGAAAGTATTTATTTTACTTTGAAGTAGGGATGTCAAGATTAACCGGGTAATCAATAATCAGGATTATTCAGGTCATAATATAATCTTAAGGACTAAAAAAATGATTTTAGAAGCAAAATTATGTCATTTCTGTTCAATCTAGACCCCAAAAAGTACAGTATGTATATAATGTAGAGTTTTATGTGGCAGTTTATGTCACAATAACGTTACTTTTGCATTCAGAGAGCTTGATTTCATAAAATGTGTCAAGTTTTAATGGAACAGTGATGATGTATTAGAATGAAAGCTTTCATTTTGTCACGTTCCAATAATCGTGAATAACGGTTAAATTGTGATGTTTCTTCTCACAATAGTCGTAACAGTAAAATGTGATTTTGTGACATCCCTACTATGGAGAGTATTGTGAAAGAGTCTGTAAGGTATTTTGTGGTTGAAGTACTTTCTGAACATGCATTATAAGGTTCATTTATTTATCATTCCAACATGCGAATGGCGTTTGCTCCTCAAGGTCCAGTGACGACTTTACTACCTAAATTATGCATATTAAATAATAGCATTAGACATAGGAAAAGTAGCAGAGATGGCAGCAAAATAAATTCATTAAATAAATAAAAAAAATAAACAAATAGCAAAAACAAAGAGAAAAGGTCATGCGCATACTTTATAAATATTTTGAATTTGGAAAGTATATATATTTGTCCTTATTATTTTAAACTTTTGCAGCACTAAAACTATGAGAGTTGATGCTTTCTAGACTTTAAAAACGCAGAGGAGCACTTCCTGGTTTACCTCGTCACATTAGCTGTTTTTGTAAATGCAGAGGAAGAATTCTCCCACGAGGATGAATAAATAAACCTTTGTTGAACGCTTTTTTAAACCTGCCATTTGTGATTTTCAGGCAGTAATTCTCAATCCGTCCTACATTTATTTAAAGGCTCAGTACGTAACTTTCCAGCGGTGGCCAGTAATTTGCACAATTCCGTGTAAATAGAAAGCTAAAACCAAATTTCCGAACATTATCTATGCAGATAGATAAGTAAATGCCATTCTGTGGAAAGTTAGTCCAGGAAGAGTAGGTTTTACTTTTGTTAAGCGTAATGGGATCTAATAAATTAATAAATAAATAAATATTATAAGAACAGCATAGGTTTTTATACATTTTAGTGCAATAATACCATCCAAAATGTTTGAGTCTAATTTTGCCTAACGATGAATGTGCTCTTTTCCATTTCGATAACCAAATTCTGAAGCGGCTCAGTAGTTCGCTCTTATCTCTCCTCTGTGGTGACGCTCCTCTCCCGTCTTCGGGACGTCCCGCAGTGATTTACAGACCTGCTCCTGTGCTGCTCTTGGGTCTTGGCCTGTGAGGTTCGGGGTCGGTCCTGGTCTTGCGGCCTCTCTTCGACAGCTGCTCTGTTGTTTTAACTCCGTCCATTAGCGCCGCTCTCACCTTTAGCTTTGCTTTAGCCACGTCTTCACATTCCCCATTCACTTGCCCCATTACTGGTATTTACTACTGCAATGACTTGAAACTGCTACTACAACTAGGTATACTACAACTAGGTATACTACAACTACAACTACTGAACATGCTACTAGTTTACTTTTGTATGTTTACAACTACTATAATAACTACTTAACTACAATATGGTTACTTTATGCTAAACATCCAATGGCAGAGAGAATATATATTTTTAACAAAAAATACAAAAATACTTGTAAAAATACTTCAACATTAAATCCATACTTTTAACTTAGATTGGTGTGTAGGAAAGGAAACAAAATGTAAATTGGCAACAAAAGATATGAAGTGGTGATTTATAATACGTCTTCCTCAAAGTATATGAAGGTCAGTTGGTATTAGTGGCTCTTTAACCAAACAAACACTGAATGACAGTGAAGTGTCTGAAGCGACCACAGCTGTTGGCGCCGGTTTTACTGGGACGCTCGTGTTGCAGTCGCTGTTGTTTTAGGAGGTAATAGGTGTTTAGTTAAGATAAGTTAGGCTACTTCAGGACACCGTTGCTACCACAGCTAAGACAAATACATATGTAAAGTGATACCATAAGTGAACCAGTAACTTATTTGTAAAATCTAAATTGTAGGATTAGTGATGGAAGAAGTACTTAATTTTGTTACACCAGTGAAAGAATAGGTGAGAAGAAAATAATGTAAAATACAAGTATCATTTTTTTTTTTCGTAGCGTAAAAAATAATTGAGACAGATTTCGGAGTTGGTCGCTAGCTAGTTTGTTTGGTCAAAAGGCATAAACGTTCCAAAAAATAAACAGGTCTAATATCTGAAGAAAAAATACTATTATTCAGTGATTGTTACAGATGATATACGTAAAAGAAGACTTTGTATTCAGCACAGTGATACACCATTTTAAATATTACTGTTGTAACAGTTAAGTTAAAAGTTATGGTCAATTTTTTTACTGTGTTCATTATTTTATTTTATTTTTTAAATCATCCTAAAATAAGTTAAATGTAATTTGGCACATAGCAAACATGGCAAAAGTTATTAAAAAAAACAAAAACATACATGTGAATTATATTTCTGAAAAGCATTAATTTGAGTTTAAAATAAGTTTACTGAAACGCACTTGAGGATACTACTTCTTGGTAAGGCTAGCAAAAATTATGTATTGGATAAACAGAGTTAGTTCTATTATTATGAGTTTTTAAATTAGAAAATATTTGACTGTAAAAGTGATTTTATGGCAGTTTATGGACCTCACATCAATTTTACCCACTTATAACCCATGCCCACATACCCATTACATCCCATATGGGGACCATACTGCACTACTCACATGGGACCCAAGTTGGCAAACACAGGGGGGGCCCCACATACAGTACATTTAGCCACTTAAAACAATTGCCCACATACCCCGCTTATACCACACATGGGGCCTATACTGCACTACCCACATGGGGCTCAAATGCAATATTTGCCCAAATGTAACCTATGCCCACATACCCAAATATCCCATGTGGGGCCCATGCTTACAAGCACAATTGGGTCACACTATTGGCCAACCCAAGTAGGGCCCACCTGAGTTTACACACTCACAATATATGCGAACCCCACACTGCCCAGACAAAACCCATATAGGGCCCATATGCAATGTTGGCTGGGGACCGTCCACTCATTGATTTTGAATCTTTTTAGCTTGTATTCTTCTTGCCTCACGTGTATTTATCCACTTACATCCAAGTATGAAAGAATCCAAATGAAATCATTGAACCATGCAGGTCTTTGTTCATGTGTCCATTGTATTGTGGCCTGCGTTCGTTACTTGAGTCAGCTTTCCGTGCAAAAGCTGCTGTATATTGATCAGATGTTTATCCGTCAAGCTGTTGGGGTCCAGCGAGCAGGTCTTTGGGGGACACAAGCAAAAACAAGAGCACCGTCCCAAAGGAAATGTGGGATCTGAACCAGGTTGAACAGTAGTGATGTTTAGGCAGCACTACAGATGCTAAAGAGGTGGACGATATTGACCAAATCAATCTGTTTTTTGGAACTATATTTGGACAATATTATGTTTATCTAACAGAAATGTGTTAACTAATACATTTACAGACATGCTTAAGATTTAATTATCAAACAAATATGAAATGTTTGTTTTGAATGTTTTCACATTTCTATCTCTATAGACAATAAAGCTGTTCTCTGTTCTGAAAGATTTGTAGCTTTTTTTACTATAAACAATAGTCATAATTCAAATTCTGCCTATCTTCAAAACAAAAATCATTAAATTATCTACATTTCAAACATATTGCCCACACCTCATGCCAACTTTTAGAAAATAATCAATAGTATGCCTATAATGTACTAATAATAATAATTCACCTTTTAGTGCTTCTTACTCACTCAAGGTTGCTTCATATTGCATTTTCCATTCACTCACCAAACAACTATTTCTGTTGCCATAGTTTCCCAAAGGTTAACAGAGAAACTTGCGACAACTCCTCACTCAACATATGCGTGGAATGTTCCACAGTGTGTTGAATGGCATTCAATTCAAAATTCAATTAGTGTTTAAGGTATACTTGTATTTTTTCTCGTAACAAATGAGTAATCACAGAGAAACTAAATGTGAAAGTCATAAGCTTGAAGTAAACCTACCAATCAATCATTTCAGGCAACGCAATAACATCTCCATGGAGACAAGCAAGTGGCGGACCCTTTACTGTATAATACAATACAAGACAACGTCTGTCTATCTCTTGTCCAATGTTTGTGGTTCGTCAAACACGCGTCAACGATGTGATAATTAGCTCTGTCAGATGTGCTAAATTCTTTGAAAACAACAATACAACAGCGGGGTATAACTGAACTTTGACAATCATCTCTCAATCCACTCATATTTGGCCTGAAAATGCAAGTTGCTGCTGGTAAACAAAGGTTGCGGCATACACATGAAAGGGCCCCGTGCCACTCTGCTGGGCCCTTCTCAGCGTGGCGTCTCTCTAATGGAGGGCGGAGCAGATGGAGGCGATGGAGACACATGGGCGGCACTACCCCAGGACTGGTGGTATTGTCACCCGCTGCCCTGGCACCGAGCAGGGGCTTTGACAGATCTGGAATGGCGCTCAATTATGGAAAAGGTCGCCATAAAATGCAGGGTTGTATTTTATGTACTATGTAGTTGAAGCCCACGTTTCAATATTGTGCCGAAAATAAGTTTTAATTGGAATAATTTGGCACTAATTGTGGTTGACTCAGTTTGCAAGGCATAATGCTTTGTTGGTCTAAATTCAAATGAGTTCCTTTCTAAACAGTGAACCGCTCACCGTAGGCGATCGAGTTGTCATTTACTTGCCTCTATGTTGTGAGACTGATTTCATGGCTGAATGTCTCTCCCCACTCTTAAACCTTATTTGATGCTTCGTAATGCCAAACAGGGCTACAACGACTAATCGACTGCGGCAATCGACAAACGCGTCGACTACTAAAAAAACTAGCGTAGTTTTATGATCATTGTAACAGTTATCTTGACTATACAGACTCTGAAACATATACAAATTATTTTTTTGTAACAATGACAGTGTTGTTATTAAATCAGAATAAACAAGTGTAAAGAATTTCTGCATTTCACCAATGAAACACTTTATTCATAATTATTCTCCATTTAGAAGCCTCTAGTCACCAGATTGCAACCTTTATTTGGTTGATAAAGTATTTAAAGTATCAATGTTAAAAAGAATAATGGCTGACTAGTTGACAACTAAAATAATCGTTAGCTGCAGCCTCATTTCAAAATTAAGCCTATAAAAACCACGAAAAAACTGAGCCATTTGCTTTTGTATTGAACATGCACCAAGTCAAAACAGCAGGAGAAATGTTTAGTCCGACCAACCTGCTGCTGCTGTAAAGATGCTGAACAATAAAACTTTGGAGTAAAACTGCTGGAATGTCTTTGAAAGTGTCGAGAAAAGAATCCCGGAGACGGAGGATATAAAGCACCGCACAGTCCAGACTTTGCACCTGTCCCATCTCTGTCGAGGTCCCAAGACAGCGGCAGACAGGGCTCGATGCCACACACACAGGCCTCATAGACAGCGAGCGGCAGCTGCGTGTGGGACAGCAGAAGGGGCCTGCAGTTGGACAGGGGCAGGCTGAGGTTCACCTGCGTCCTCTCAGGACAGTGGACAGTGGAGCAATTAGGATCAATGGTATTTGTGTAGCTGCTCACGTTGGTGTTTGTGGAGTCGGCGGCTCCACTTGTGTCTGAGCGAAGACAGCAAACGCAGAACAGTCTTTTGGCTAAACGGTGCGTCTCAAACTGTAGCATTGTGAACAAAAGGTAAAGAGGAACGCCTCATGAACCTCCAGGCAGTAATGGGAAGAAGTCAAAATGGTGAAAGAAGGGAATGTCTTCTAGTATACATGGGTTTCAGAATGATGAGAAATTAGGACCGTGCCATAGCAATTAACAATTTAAGACTAAATATTAAATATTTTCAAAGATAATTTAAAATGTATCATCTGAATTCATGAAGAAAAATTACAAAAACAAGGCTTTAAATGCCTTTATTATTGATGGCATGTGTCAATCACTGAGCATTGGTAAAAGAAAAAGAATTACTCTTGCAAACATTTAAAATAAAATCAATAGATGAAACGGTTTGGGCAATTGTAGGTACAACCCCTTAAATACAGGCTAGCAATGCACATTCTAACAACAAAAAAATCACTCTTGCTTTTATTCACCATGGAGACTTGGCATTTTACGAATTCCACCACCATTATACGACTCTAAAAAGTAGTAACAATCTAAACAGCTGACATTTCAAACTAAGTGAACCAAGCTAATCTTTGAACCATTAAAAAAAAATAAAAAAAATCATGTGACTTCACAACCTCTCTTGTTGGTTCTACCTGGTGCCCACCCATCAACCAAAGTCATGCAACCATTAAAGTGAATTTGAAAAGGTTCAAATGATATTGCAATTACAATATGCATTTTAAAATGTCAGATGTTTGGGTCAACAACTATGCGACAATATGGGGGCCACATTACATTACATTACATTACGCAATGTACATGAAGAATCACCTCTTAAAGCTGGGGTACCCAACCTGAGCAAATCAACTTCTTTCCACCCAGAGAGTATACTATAGGACCAGCAATTTGTGACAAAATGAGGCCGTTGTGTGCTGTCTGCTCAAATAAAGTATTTTATCTATTGTGAACCCGAAGGTAAAAGCTGTAGGATTGACTGTGCTTTGGCATTCCACCCGTTTCCCTTCACCATCGGGAAAAAGGTACTAAAGATGTGGCAAGTGCACTTTGCAGACGCATTGCAAGCATCCTGATTATTCATCATGACGAGCTTGTGCTTTTCACACCTTTCAGATTCCAGAGCAGAATATTGCCGTCACGGTAACGCTAACAATAACTAGCATGCTAGCAGCACACATCCTGCTTCTCGGATGATGAACGCTTCAAGACTGAATATCGACCGCGCTTCATTTTGACCATAAGAGCTTTTTTTTTTTTTTAACAATACATACTGGGGCAAAACAAAATGTTCTCAAATACATGGACGATACTTTAAATGCATGTGAATATTACCAACGTGCCAAAGGGTTTGTGAGCGCTAGAATCTCATTTTCTAGGATTTATTAAAATACATATTTCCTTTTGTGGTTTGAAAATCAGGCATCCCAGCGTTAATGCAGAGTAGTGACTTAGACATAATATCATACATACTATAAATAAGAAGAGCATTTTGAGAACTTATGAGGTCTTGCCGACTAGCTAGCATAAATTCTCATTTTAGCCATGTCCTTTCGCACTAAGCCACCTTCCCCCTCTCCTCCTTAGCTAGGCCTATGCCTCTTTATGTCTGCCCAATCAAGCCAAGCGACGATCCATGACATATTCCACAGCAGGCCAACCATCACGCTTAGCATTTACTGTAATTAGCATCTTAGCATCACAAAATATTGATCAATTTATTTATTTACTTCCAACTTTCAGTCCTTAGCACTCTTTTCTCCAGTTCTGCGGTCCTATATAACACCAGGGATCTCTCTCTCTTGCTCGCGATTTAATAATTCATGAGTGTTCGGGCTGCTGCCGTAATCCTGACTGACACTAAAAGTCTGTCTAGATTTAGCGCCATGAAAATTTCATCCGCAAATGTACAGAGGAGCTGTGTCTTCGCCTCCCAATCTTCCGGATTTTAAGAAGCACTCTTGCTTTTACCATGAATCTCCTGCAGCAGCCTACCACACCAAGAAGCTATACGTTCTCTCACTCACACTCTTGGATGAAACATCTACGGATAATGCGCCAATGGAGACAGACTGGCGTGGTTTGACAAGGCGATTTACAGAGTTGTGTTCATTTGTTAAACAGCTGAATAGAGAAGAAACAAAACATGGCTGTCCATTTAAGTGTTGACGGCCCCCTGGAGATTAGCACGTTATGTCAGCGTCTTAGCAAGGGTTGCAATGCAGAGGGGAAGGCATGATGTTGACAAGACGTTGCACGCATGCACTGTACATGTTGTAAATACAGTAAATGTGCAGAAGAATGTAAGTGTCAGATCTGTTGAGAGGCGGCCCTGCTCAAAGAAAGAATGCATGTTTTTCCAAGCCATTTTTAAACAACAAAAACGAGAAGTAAGTTCAATTTTTATCTTAATAATCGTCTTTGTAAGTCCCTGTGATGGTTGAATATGTATTTTCGGAGTGTTTGAAGTGTCTCTCGTCACCCCCTGCTCTCTCTGGGTGGAAAACCATCCTTGCAGCATTTGTCGACATCGACCCGAAGACAACTCTGGTTCTTTTAAAGACATATATATTTGGCAATGGTAAAGATTTTGTACGCCTCTTATTTTGATTATGCACGAAAAAAAGAAAATGGGGAGAAAAAAAAAAAACCTTTTCTGACCATACATTTTCACAAGGGAGCTGCAGTTGGAGCCCTATTGTCAAAGTAAAAAAATAATGCGATGTTACTAAAAAAATCTGTAATTTCTCATGAAAACAAGTCGTGTCTAAAATGTCAGATTGGAATCGGATTTAGTGGTTGTATCACGCATCCTCCAAATTTACTTGCTACTTATTTCACTAAACCAATTGGATAGGATGCAGGGATCGGTGAAAATCTCCTTGAGACAAGATACGTGAACCATTAATTGTCTAACAATGGGGAAATTTTGGTATTATGACATAAGAGCATAGCCTAAATAAAATGGCCTGATGACTTGAAGCACCCTTTACTTACAATGCATGATTCGAGTTTGAAAATAGGAATAATAAAAGAATAGGATAGTTATTTTATCAGGTCCTACATAGTCAAGAATATTCACAGAGTATTCTCTTGTGGTCTTGTCTTTCTTGCTACAGATAATTTATTTAAACTACAAGTCACATTGCATAACTGAAAAATCACACAATATCTGCTTGAAGGACTCTGCCCTTTTAGAGACACTTGCAATTACACACATTCGCAGGATTGTATGACGACTTGTTATGAAAAAAGACACCTATATTTAAGAAGGAAAGTTAGATGTTTGAGGTTGGGGAAAATCCCTTGAGTCACACTAAGCATCCGTTGAAGCACAGATTATTGTAATTTTGAGACAGCTCTAGATTCCGCCACTGTAACTCTTCCTTTCCTTCATTAAAAATGCACTTGATCATTTTAGTGAGCACTCAGCTGATAAGGCGCCCTCAGTATAGCCTCTTGTGATATCATTTAATTCATTTTGGGCTAAAGAAAGAAGGGGACTTGATAAACTTCCACATTTATCTTTGGTTAAGTACTAGCCAAAGTATTAATAGCAGTTTTATCTGTAAAACGGAAAAAGGGTTTTTATTGGTTGCTTTGGCAAGTCCATGCTATAAAACTCATCAACATAAAAAGTTACGCATTTAAAGAAGATTTGGCGATAACCCTTGGATGACATGACAGCTTGTAATTACATCCCACTTTTATAGCTACTGCTCATGTCTTCTACTCCAACCTCCTCCAGGGGCATACATCCTTCAAGAGGGGCAAGTAAACCTGACGGAGTAGAGAAAGCACTCAAACTAATGGACAAGATAGCACTAGTTGAAAAAATTGTTTAAGATGGAGATGGAAGATGAATCCAAGGTAGTCGTTGTATTGGTTTTCAATGGCTTGGGCCCAACGGCGTGCATGGAGCATGGATCTATATTATGAACTAGATCAGACACTCCCCCTCTGTCCTGAAGCGAGTTTTGTTAGTGGCCACTCCACAGGTGCTGAACTTCCTGGCCCAGAGAGTGCTGCTGTAGTTTTTGTGAACTCAAAACTGCTCGTGTTCAGCTGACGGCATATTGACAATTTGAAAGAGGACTCCCCTTTCTTAAAATGTGTAAAAGATATCATTGGTAAATTAATCCACAAACATAAAAAGGCGAAATCCACACTTTAACCTTTACACAACAATCCGTCAATCAAGTGCTGTTCAGTGAAGGTGACAATGACGCAACAAGTCTTCAGTGTTCCACCATGCATATTTAATGTCAGCTTTGTAACTGGCTCTGTTCCTTCCAGTGACGCTGGATTTTAAGTGTTGCAGCTTGTAACTTTAGAAGTACGTTACATTTTAATGGACTGCTTTTAAAGATTACGGGAATTATATAAAATTCATAAAGTGTAGAATTTCCGTAACTTGGAAAAACATGTAGGTATTATAAAACGCCACAACAGTGAATGAGGTTGCTTGTGTCCATTTTAATAAGTGCTAATAAAAATAAATGGGCTAGACTCGCTGTTGCGGAGGTGAAGGACGGACCAGTACTCTTCTTTTATATGTGTCTACACAGAGTCTAACACACAAAATGGAGGCCTGTCCAAGCTTAAATCAGTGGTGTTGGAGCGCACATTTTATAGCTGTCTAGAAGAAGAACGAAGAGTTAACAAGGGTAACTTCTGGGTAGAGTTGGTGCTTGGAATTTGGGGACAGTTTGTTCTTGATGCAGTTTGAGACCAAATACACGTTGCAGACATAGTTGTAACCTTACTATCCATGTACGTGTATATGCTAATTGGACCAAGCACTATGGACATTGAAAGTGTAAAAAAATTTTTTTTAAAAAGGCATTTTTGTTGAAATATTTACAATTCTCCTATAGAACAAATGTACAATTTGTGAAATCAAACGGGACAGTTTTTAAAAAAGGTTGGATTTTGGAGGGATTCTTTTCACAATATTTTCTTTGTGCGCAAATCTTCAAAGCTTTGTTATGGTTAGTCTTGCCTCGCTCCAGCCTATGGAAGTTTAATTTCAAGATATTATATCATACTTTTTTTGTACTTGTAAAAAACTATAACATATTTGTAGGTAATTATTTTACATTTTGTCTATTGTACATTAAAAAACAGATCTAAAACTACTTAGTAATAGAAATGGGACCATTGACTTCCTGTTAAAAAAAAAAAAAAAACAGCATTGATAAAAACAGATCTACTAAACTAATAGAATAGAAATGGGACAGATCTAAAACTACTTAGTAATAGAAATGGGACCATTGACTTCCTGTTAAAAAAAAAAAAAAAACAGCATTGATAAGCCTTTTCATTAGTAGTATTTCACCATAGCAACTATAGTGGATTTACAGTTACGCATTTTAATTTTCGAAAAATTGCTACAAAGTATTCCAGGACGTTATGTGTATGACCAGGAATCTCTTCAAAATATGAAAATAATAAATACGAAGAATTAAATACAGTTAGTACAGGGAAGTGGGTGGGGATAGGGGGTCTGTGAAAATCAACCTTTTTTGAGCACTGTGTTTTTTTTTGCTTTGAAGTCTATGAGGAGAACCCAGGGTCATTATGTTGTGGGTTTTTCATGATGCCAAAGTGATTGGGCCAGCTTTTTTTGTAAATAAATACAATAATGCAGAGGCCAATGTTTCTATTAAGTCAATGTTTCTATTAAGTCAATGTTTCTATTATTAAGACAACTCTTACTGTTCTGCTTTAATATTTTGTCAGCACATCTGAACAATTACATCAGTTCCCATATACAATAGAATTACTAAAATTGGTCATGTTTACTGTTATACCTTAATAGAGCTTAATGACCAAGGTTGAAAATAATCCCAAGATTTTACCGTGCCCTCCCACCTGAACCACCACGTTACCAATACATTGCAACCACCTTTGAATTTCCACAGCTTACAACATACTCTTCAAATGATTTTCCCAGCGTGGTTCGACTGCAGCAATATGACGACTTAGTTACAATACAATATTCTCAAGATTGTGCTTCAACTCCAAGTCGCTCACTCTCCTTTGCGCCGTATGACTATATTCTGTGTCATGCAGATACAAAAAGCATGAAAAATCAAATGCATAATTCCCATTTGATTTTATTTTGTCTTTTGAAGGCGTGTGAAGATACCAAAAGCCCTCAAGGATGTAGCGGCAGTGAACATTCGAACTGCATGCTTCAAAAATGGATAAATTTAGCCTGGTGAACTGCAAATGACACCCAGCATTTGATCCGAATGATAACTAATGATATCGCATGTGTGAGAACGGCCTTTTATGTTGCCTGCATACTGCGGGGGCTCGGAAACGCAGCGCCCGGCCTTGATGCAATTATAATAAGCGTGGGGAACTATGGCGACATGGAGGGTTGGGGGTGAAAATAAAATCGAGCATGTAATGAGAAGTTGGCATGTTTCATGTGTTGATGCTGGGTTACATGTGCGCCCATTGGAGGGGAAAGAACAACATTAGCGATGGAAAGAGCTGGCCGTCACGCTGTGTAAATGCAGGTACGGGGTGGCGCAGTGCTAAGCTAATTTGTGTATTTCAATTCTGCGTCAACAGCGTGAAAACAGAAATTAGCTTGTATGTGCAACAATGAGAAACACATATGATTGTTGATGTAGAGGGAGATGATCATCGCGCAATTGTACAAACACAAGACGTAATTAAAAGTGATGTTTTCAAATTTCCATGACAGGAAAAAGGCTATGAATAAAATTATTACATTGAAATTCTACAAGCGTAAGTGAAATTGAAAGATGGCAATGATATGATACAATGTGGAATATGCATGTGACGAAAATGACCTCAGTATTTACATCATACCGGCAATATTCAGGATGCAATTGGTGCACCTGCATACTGCTATAGCTGGTATGACCGCAATTTCAACATTTCTGAGAAAATTACATTATTTGAGAACACAAAATTCTTGGTTGCGGGGATGATGTTGTTTTGAATAGTTCAGAAATTACTTTGATTGAATAGCCAAATATGACCCTCTTTCATAGACCTACTACCGACATGTCCCAGGTGGATGGCATTTACACATTTGAACGGAACCTGACCAACCGTTTGGAACGGTGTTGGTTGAGACTTATTAAAAGATGTCTCATCACTCTTGCTTATCATTAACCTTTTTGCAAGAAAATCCCCCAATTCTTGATAAGATGGACAGCCAAAGAACTTGCTTCTCATTTCCCACTTAGGGATAGGACAATGAACAATAATATTGTTAATTGCGGAAATTGTTTGTGGTTCATTTGGTTCATGGGACAATATTGAAATTTTGTTTCACACTTACCATGACATCAATAATTGCCGATAACGATAAAATATCACAATAGTTATTAAACTATTAATATAATAAACCAAATCTTCTTCTTTGGTAGTGTTTTATGGATACCAACCGCAATTAAACACTACCAAAGAAAAAGTCTGTTTTATATCATTTCAATATCGTCCCATGCCAAAAGCTACCTCAAACGCACCTCCTCCATTAATCCTACTCTGTTTATAACCTCACCTACAGGACAGTTTCATAGAAGGAAGTTCCCAGTTCAGATAAGAGAACCTGTATTCGTCCCACAATGGGGAAATTCGGAATGGTTTCCAAACTGAGGGCTCGGACCTATTCATTACACAACACTGGAGGCATTGAAATCTGTTTTGACATCACCTAAACAAGGATGAAACCGTTTTGGTCGCCCTCAGGCACAAAGTAGTGGTTGACGGTAATGCCAGAGCAGAGCCAGATGTGGAAGTGCTGCTGGGCGCACATCTGCCCACAAGAGCAGAGTTTTTTTTTTCTTCTCTCTTTGATTCACAAGCGCACGCAACATCCAACCACAGCCAGATTTGTCAAAGGAGAAGAGGATTAAGCCAGGAGAAAAAGTAACCCACAAGCTCCTCAGACACTCCCTGTAGTCGGCTTCAAAAATGCATTTATAACTACAATTAGGTAAGCTCATAACACCCGATGACAGAATAATTAGAAGAATGTAAGTAGTAGCAGGTCATATATTTGTTTTTGGATGTTCAGTAATTCATTTTGAAGCATTTTGTTTATACAATGTTATGATTGATGCATTTACGTTTTTATAAGATAGCAAGCATTTTTTAGTTATGCAAAAATGGACAAAATAAATTATAACATGTACAAAAATTGCCTTGTTAAATGTATGTAATCAAGCTATTCAAGAAAGGCACAGCAAAAATGTGACAAATTGGAGCAAGGTGAATCTGCAAACCAAGAGGCTGCACTCTTTTGAGCTGTCCCGCACTTCCCTTCTTTCTGTCGTTCCCCTTCCTTGGCGCCCCAATCTAAATGGATGAATATTTTCGTAGATTTATGTACATCTGAATTGTACTCCCATCGAGAGTTTTGTACAATGTGTATGCCATTAAAAAAAGGAAAGAAAAGAAAAAGATTCGGTGCAGGGTGGAACTAGCATTCTAAAGCCCGAAACTAAACCAAATGAACTGTTCCTAAACCTAATCCTAACACCTAACTATACCCGAATTGTAAAAGAGTATATTTGCTGGAAAAATGCAAAAGGTTAGAAAGCCAAGCTCTGCCCCATGGAGCAAAATGGCAAACTTTAAGAAGGAAAAGTAAAGATTAGTTCCCTAAAAACCCCATAGCCATAGTTCTTATTAAAAATAAATAAAAAGGTAGCTGTAGAATGACATGAATAATGTGTTTTCAGTTTATCAGCAACCACTCCATTCGAAATGACTGATTATTATTGTAAGGAGGTTATACTGTCTAAAATGTATGTACTTTACTGAAATACACCTTGTAGCACTGGTCTTAATTTGCCTATTTCTACAAAGTAAACATGGAATAAGACGGGTTGTTGAGCCATGAGAATCACTAACCACAAAGCAAAGTTTGAGTGCAGAACATCTCATTGTGGTTCAAAAATGGAGTGGAAAAGAAGTTGCGCAAAGATCAGGTTTGAGGAACAATGGAACATTACAGAACAAGAGAGCGAATGGAGAGTTGGGATGTACTACGTCCTTTTAAGTTTTCGAAAAGTCCTTTGAATCCATCCAAAGACAGCATGTGGAATGTCACGATGAGCTACGGAATCCCAACCAAAGTAAGAAAAACAATCGGTGTGAAGGTAAGATATCCAAATGGTTCAAGGTGAAATCAGGAGTGAAACAAGGATGTGATATGTCAGCATTTCTGATCTTGTTGGTTGTTGATTAGACCATGAGAAGGACAATCTCAGACAAGGAACATAACATACAATGGAACACTACAAATGTTAGAAGATCATGCTGGATTCTAAAGAAAATACAAGCAATTTGAAAAAATAAAACGTCCCCCACCAAAATATGTCAATATTTCATGAAAAAGCAGACTTTTTACTAAATCTGTAATTTTCCCATTGTCAAACTAAATACTAGCCCTGACTAAATGTGTTGTCTAAATTACTTTATTATATGTTCATTCTTTACATAGCAAGGCATCTGATTCTAGATGATTGTTCCTTGGAGGAAATCACCTGGCATAAAACAGAAAAAAGCACAAAGAATAGTTTTAAATGTGAATCAAAAGAGTGTACCAGTAAAATATATGATTTTTATACTTGAGTTAGTTCAGACTTTTAGTTACACACAAAACTACCCTGAAATTATTCTGTATTTCAATGACCTACTTTTAGATTCCAACCAACCATTTGAGAACCACCGCCATAAAACATTTCATAGCTCCTTTAACTTTTCATGCAGACACTCATTTACTATAATCCTATACTTTTCCTCCATTTGTACATTTCCTCCCACATGCTAAGCAGACAAGTGGCTTTAAATAATGTACAGATTTTGACACTGTGCCGTGAATTACAATGGCTTCTACTCCACAGTTAAGTATCACCATCCTTCTCCTTTCCACATGCTCAGGGCAACAGCTGGGCCCACACCCCGCTGACTAACCGTGAGCTATAGCCTCATCTTAGCGCAAACCCTTTTACCATCAGGAAACCCATCTTCTGAGGAAAAACTGCAACATTGAGGGACCTCCCGTTAATAATCGCACATTACGGTACTCCTTCACGCACTTTGCTTCCAGGATGGTGCTGAAATGGGACACTTTTGGGTGGGATATTGAAACCATTTGTCTGTTTATAGCTTGCAGACCAGACTCAGTTGGATAGCTGTACCCAGAGGCAGAGCTGCTAGTCTGATCCCATAGCTGTGCATGTGCATTATTGATGATAGCGAAAGGGTTGGCTGTCTGACCACGGTTAAGTGTCCCAGCGGGAGGCAAGCGAGCGATCAAAACACACAAAAACAAATCAACAGCAGATCCAAGATGGCAGTTGTAAGTGGGCGTTTTCATGTAAACAAATGCAAGCAGGCGTTCACTGGTATGACTGGCAAGAACATTACTGGATACTTTGTACTCACTAGAACTGCGGTCGATCAAATCAATTCTTGGTCGACTAAAGACTTTGCATCGAAAGAGCTTAAAGAGCTGTCAAAACCATTACAAATTTCCATAAGCTGACAATATATTTGGCCTGAAATGCGCAGAAAAGATCATACGATTGTGTAAGTTCTCTCGGTAACAGCTTGCATACAGAAAAATATCAAGAAACTGCATTTAATAGTAAAAATAAACAATAAACGGTTCAGTCTTTCCAAGAACTCCAGCTAACTCTTCTCCTTGTTGTGGTCCATAAAAATCTATAAAACTCCAATAAAGTAACCAACCAAGTCGACAAGAACACAATCGACCGATTAATCGACTAAAGCGGCCAAACACGTACAGTGCTCACTGGAAGGTTGACCAAAAATGAGCATGAATAAGAATAATATCATGGAATTGTAACCTATGATCAGGTTGAGTACCTTGCTTGAAAAAAGTTTGATGAGTCAAAAATGCCATAATATCACGCTATTATCATAGTTTAAATGAACTTTTCACCATTAAAAAGATAACATATTTTGTTTTAAATTGTTAATTACTATGCCGGTGGTCTTAACTTTTCATAATTTTGAAACCCATGAAAAATCAATCATCAACTATATATCAATCATTCCGTTTCCTGTTTACACACCGCGCATTCAAAGCATCACACATCCATCTGCTGCAAACAAAACAAACATGTTTTTTTTGAACGTACAAACCAGCAATATTTACACTGAAACATCTGCACATTTATTGAAGCCACCCTCTAATTAATCCAACCCACCTGGACCACATGTCATCGTTTGGGGAAAAAAAAAATAAAAAATGTCCGCCCTCATTCTCCTCCACAGAGACAGGTGTGAACGGTAAACAGTTCGTGTCAGAGGTGTAAGCGGAGCAGGAGATTTACACGTGCTGAGCCAGTCTTTCTGTCACAGTCTGTGTCATGAGGGGGAAAAAAACGTGAGAATAATGTCGGAATAAATGGGCCGTGGGAGCAGAGCGAATGACAGAAAGCACCACATCCTTCAGTTTGTGATTCAGGAAATGGGGTTAATGAAAGATAAATCAGTGTTCGGCGCAGGTTTTCAATGAGACGGTGCACGGGCGACCTGTAATTTTGCATCATCTTATTTAATACATCTTTTGGATTGAAAATAGGAAACTAACGCTGATCATTGACTGTTAGGAATGAATTAAGTTTGTCTTCCCACTCCTTTTCGAGCTTGACTAAGAAACAAAATTCTAGAATTGTTTTGGTGACATGTACTTCTGTATCAACTGACTTGCAAAATAAAATAAATAAAATAAATAAAATAAATAAAATAAATAAAATAAATAAAATAAATAAAATAAATAAAATAAAATAAAATAAAATAAAATAAAATAAAATAAAATAAATAAAATGGCACATCCATTAAAGTGTATATTAACAGAACTGTATATCATTGACAATGTTTTTATGAGAAATCTGACAAAATTGTGACTCACAGGCGACACTATAGCAGCAATTTAATAGATTTCATGATGGGAAATAATTTTAAAAATTACATAAATTGACCAAAAGCAGTTTCAACCAGTTTTCTGAACAAGTCTCTGATTAATCCATACAAGACAGGGCTAATCAACATAAATCAACACAAATCAGGCCCTTCAAGCGATTTAATCCGGCCCACAAATATATAAAATTATTTTTTTTAAATCTTGTTTACTGGTTTAATTCTGGGTTAGCACTAGTTTAGACCTGGTTTGGTCTTGGTTTAGTCCTTTATTTTATTTTATTTCTGCTTCAGACCTGGAAAACTTTGCAAAGTAATGTTGGTAAAAGATTTGTGTATTATTTCACACAAAAATGTAATATATCAGTAGTTATTGTATAGTATTAACTCAATTTATTGAGACAGTGTTGGGGACAATTTGTGCGACCCAAAATGTTGTTACAGTTCTGAAAAATCTGGCCCTCGGGAAAATTAAGTTGAATAGCCCTGATATAAGAGATGATAGCCATTACTAATTTCATGTCACATTTGGCCACAGAAAGAATGTTTGACATGTCGTTACCTCTAAAAATGCAGTGAGGTTTTTTTCCCCTCACAATTTCAAAAAGGAATTTAGAAATGCACAATAGAAGCACTTTTCTTGGTTGACATTATTGCCTTGTATAAATAGCCAGAGGTGACGGAGCATAAGAAAAGGACAAGTAAAAACATGAGCATTGCTTGAATAAAAGACCCCAGACATGGAGCCGTTTAAGAACTGTATGTACCTCAACTTACTTTAGTTCTCTGTTTCATCTATTGTTAAGCTTTAAATCGATTTTACTTCAAACTAGAAAAATTCAAGCGTTTACGAAAAGGTCAAGCAAAAATTGGTGCAAATGTATATCTGTAAGTAGCAAAAGGAGGTCATTTTAATCTTGTCTGTCAGCTTTAGTTCCTGTGGGGAATTCCACTGAGACAAGCCATCTCTAAGGTGTCTGTTCAAAAGCAATTTCCACAGACACATGTCCACTGTTCTGATCAAAGAAGATATTTTTAGTGCCACTTTTAACATAAATATAAGTTTGGATGTTTTGTCTAATATTTGCTCATCTCATAGGGAGCTGTTCTTTGATTCTGTGTCTTTTTGTGTGAAGTTTTCACATTTTTCATACATCTCCGGTTGGATTTCTTTTTCTGGATACGTAGTTAACATGAAACATAATTGGGCACCGCCGCGAATCCTCCAGCTAACGAGAAGCAGCACAATATTTGAGGAAAAGGTCCTCTGAGCTGTACTGCTCATGGTTTTATCCTAGAAGCATTTTTTTCTTTTTTATTCCTGTATTGAACACCTACATGTGAGGGTACATGTGAGACTGCGTGTGTGGATGGGAATGTCAATGCATTGGTAAATGTTTGAAAAAAGAGGAAATAGAAATAATAATAATAATAATAATAAACAAATAAAATAAATAAATAGCCCGAGGGCATTATTTACATCAGTGGCCAATGCACTGTCGCTGCCCGTTTCCACTGGTGCTGTATCATTTTGCCTGAATAATTTAATTGTTCGGTAATATTCTTTTGCTTGGAATGCTGCACAAGGCAATAAACCACCTGTAATTGAATAAATGCAAGATTTTGATGCCATTCTCTGGTACATTCCAGTTAAACAGTTCACCTGTAAACACAAAAAACAAAAAATATGGGGGACCTTTTTTTTTTAAAGAAATGAGTCACCAACAGCAAAACGATTTCAGGTTTTTTAATAATTATGTTTTTTATAGTTGTGGCATATAGTTTTTTGTATGATTGTTTTTATCTTTACTTTTGCTGATAAAGTTGCATGTTGCAACAAATGTGTCGCCTCAGGGAAGGTTTTTAATTGGAGGCACTTTAATGGAAACAGAACATGTTACAGAGTAAACATGGGACATGTGACACTGTGTAAATGGAAATATAGTGTCTGGTACAGAGTGGAGCGCGCTTTAAACCTGTCCTGATCCTCTGCATGTGCAGGTACAGACTCGCCTCTGGTCCAAAATCATCATGGATATTTGCCACTGATGTAGAGTTGGGTAATTGCTCAGCTGCTGCATTGAAAGACACACCTGAGAGAAGAGGAAGACAAACAGGATGTGGTTTAGATGGAATGATGAGAGGGAGAAGAAAGAGTGGACCAGAGCCAGGGTTAACTCCACACTTAACCCAATTAACTTGTCTGAAAGCGGACAAGTACACACAGTAAACATTAGATTCAGTGGTGCGAGTAACCATAAACTGTACAAAAGGGTCTTCTCACTATCACTATAAAAATTCTCAAAAAGAAAAAGGTAGTCAACTACTTTGTATTAAAATTAATTCATATTAGTAAGAAAATTAAATATGATTTCAATTCAAAACAGACATAATTAAACAAAACATGAAACCTGTAGGATGAGAACGTACAGAAAATAACACATTGAGGACTTAGAAACAACTTTTAAAATAAAGAATTAGCCTATACATAAGATGCTTTAAGTAAAATTGTATTCAAGTAATAATATGCTATATTCACCAAATAGACGGAGCCTTCCTCCTTTCTCACACCTGGGACACCCTACTCCAGAGACCATCGGGCGACAGAGGACGTGGTCAATCTTGGCGACGTATCAGGTCCGTCAGCTGATAAGTGACATGTCCCACCAAGATAGTCCTGAAGGTTCGCAGACAGCAGCCGAAACATGTCGACAAGGTAAAATACATCTCAAAACCTATCGTTTGTGAAAAGAAACCTAGTCTGTGGATTAGTACCCTTTTTTTCCTTACACCGGTGCAACAGAAATGACACGGCAGCTAAGCAAGGCCATCTTGAAGAGAATGCTCTGTTTAATTAACAGTAATGTGAACTGACAGCAGGTAATGGTTGCGATTGCTGATGATGTCTTATTGTCATGGTTGGTGCCGAGGGGCTGAGCTGGGCGCCGCTTTGGGAAGGGAACAGACACCTGGCAAAACAAGAAAAAAAAATATTTTTGGCACCTCCTGTTTGCTGTATTCTCCTTATCCCCAGACAATGCAGAAACAGGTTGCTATGTGCATGTTTGATTGTATTAGCTTCAAGCGGATTAAAAGCAATTGAGCGATAGCCAAGAAGTCTTGTCACAATAGCAGGAGGTATATGGCACGGGGGCGAGAAGGGAAGGGGCATTAATAATTGAGCTGTCTGCCAGGAGGACATTTTAAAGGGTACAGTATGGGGTCCTGCTGTGTGGCTGGATATCTGACCCCTAAAAGTTCTGTCTGCTCTGGAAAATGGGGTTTTGTAGGTCATTTCTTCAAGATTTCTAATTCAACCACTATTAAGAAATTGTTGGGGAATGACTTATTGCATTGTTTAGCCTATGCAGCTTATATGCTTGTTATGTCCCATTTGGAGCATTGCGCTGATGCATGGATGTTCTTTGTGGTTGTTGTTTTGTGTTCACACTCACTGTGACAGTGATGCAGACACCAGAGGGACAAGCCACTCAGATATGGAACAGCAACCTCCCGGGGGACCACCAAAAGAAAAACAATCTTTACAGGCTAAAATTAACTTTGGAAATCTGGATCAGTGAAGCACCCAACAACTTACAGAAAATAGAAAAGGGGCTGAAAGTAACCAAATACAAGTACTCACATTAATGCATTTGAGAACTTTTTTGGGGGTAATTGTACTTCTTTGAATATATTTTAAACAAGTACTTGTAGCATAGCTGAAATGAAGTTGAATTTTAGCATGCACTTGTGATTATCTACAAACCAGAGGAGTTACTGAGCAAAGCACATGTCCCAATCGCCCCACTCACTGCTGTCTCTGCTCCTTTCAGCACCTACAAATACACAGAACAGCATCACCTGTTCTGATTGGCCAGAATTGAGAGAATATGCAGATTGAGGATTTAAAATAACCCAATTCCATTCCGTTTGCATTATTGTTAATATTTATGGATTATTATTATGCTTGATTGCTGGTTCTGTTCCTTGTCCTGTATTTATTTTAATTTTTTTAATTTATTTTTTATACAGACACACAAAACACAATAGCTGGGGACATATCTTAAGAGCAAAGATAAGTACCAATAGTACAAGTAATGAGAAATAATAATAATGGCACCATATGGTTGAACATAAATAAAGTTACAACATACCCAGTCCAGCATAAACATCCCATCTCGCCCAATGTTGTTCAAATTTGTCAGTTTTCAGGTCAAGTCTGAAAGTCATTTTTTCCATATGTCTAATGTCGCATAATATTAATATATTAATAATTTCACAAATTCTGTGCAACTTCTGTGTAAATGGTTTGTGCATTGTATCAGCATGTACTGGGCATCTTGTACACTGTAATACATTTGAAATGTAACTAAACAATAGTAGTACGGAGTAGATTATTTTATTTGAATTGTCTGCGTATATGTACTTTTTCGCTCTACGGCATTTTTATGTGTATTTTGTTTCCAGTGGCATACTAAATCATGGTCGTCTCCGTCACCAACTTTGTGAGGACAATTTGGTAAACAGAGTAGCTCCAATATTGTGAATGGGGCCTGTTGATGCACGGAGGTGTCTGAGCCTGGTAAACAAGCAGCCCTGGTCTGGAGGTGTGTCTCGTTATGGAACGCAAGGAAATATTGGTTCCCTTTTTACGGTCAGAGGGGTGTGACCTCCCACTCTGCTACGGGACACCTGAAACTGCAAGGACCACCCTACTTCAAGAAGAGCCAGGACCAGAGAAAACAGGTAAACAAGAAATGAATCAAAGTACGACCTGCACAGAAGCCAAACTGACACTTCACAGTGCAGAAACTACAGACCTGTAAACATAGACTTGACAAATTTGTCAAACAAAGAGAAAAAGGCAACAGATGATTTTGAATTTGGAAGAGGATTAAAATGGTGTGTGAATTGAATTGAAAGCAAGGGTTCTGGAAGTAAACGTCAAATTGATTTCTTCCCCCAAATCGACTTTTAGGATCTTTTAACCAGATTAAGATCGTTTCCCCTTCTCATTTAACCACTCAAAGTTGTATTAGAGTTATTCATGCATATTTGAGAAGGTTTTATTTGCAAAACAGCACTGCGGTTTTCAACTCGGAAGTCAGTGAACTAGTTTTTGAATTACCGTAAATCGTTTAAGATCAATAGTGCGAATTGAAAATGTCCAGACTATAACATAATGATCCACGGATGTCGTAGATTAGAACTATATAGCAGTACTTTTGTTTGATGTTTGATTTTATTCAAAAGGCTGGGGAAAATTAATATGAAGCCAGTAAAAGAATAGAAACGCAACACACATAATAACAAGTCAGAGCCAAACATTGGCGATGGTGCAGAAGAATGAAGCACGTAGATCTAGTCCAACCTAATAAGACTAATGCATGAAATGAATAAAGCCTGCCATGCCTCAAGTTTATGTAATAGACCCAATCATGATTCAACAAGTAGACTTTAGCTTGGATTACACTGCCCACACCTTAAATTCCTCGCAGAAAGGAGACGTGGAGGGCAGCGGAGACATTACCGCGCGGGCTACTTTCCGCGACGCCGACGCGGAAAATGCGGTCAGTGCGGACGCCGCCGCTGGGGGGGCGTGTCGGCGAAAAAGATGAAACCTCGCCGTGCGGACCCTTCCAGAAGCGTCAAGAATAAAGAGTTTTACAGCGAAATCCAAGCCAAGCCAACATAATAAAAATACCGACATTGCGCCAAGAAACTAACCTTTCAGGCTAGCATTGCCTTGCCTTTGTGAAGTGGTCAATCGGCCCACAGCTTGTAGTTCCGGTTATCCTTTGTCCTTTCTTTGGGGACATGGGGAACTTGCTTGGTTGAACTGTAGATGGAATAATGTCTTTAAAGATCCATGAGCAAAGGTTTGATATTTGTTTATCAGATACAACCATAGCTGTCTCCGGTTATATGTCACTTCCTGTGCCACCTGCACGACCCGCCCACTTTTGGGTGGAAAACAGGAACAGAGAGGCGGGACATAGAAAATGCTAAAATGTTATAGTTTTGGTCCAAAAATACAACAAAATATTGATACTGTCGACACACAGCCAGAAGTTGGTTCATATTTTAATTCTTAACACAACTATCTAATTGAGTCTTCAGGTAATTTGTTTGACATTATACACCTCCGGGATTGAAATAAAATATTCAGCAACTTCTCCGTCCATGGCTGCTGGATAGTTGTAGATGTTGGGATACGCCTCCGGCCACTGTGTGGGGAACTCTGGTAAGCTAAATGGACATCTCTCGACATGCATTTCTCGCAGTTTTTTCTTATAACAATCCCTATCAGATCGGAAGTTCATTCAAATATGATACCAATTATTATATCATACCAATTCCATGGCTGCTGTGTTGCCAGCATCAATATTTTGTTGTATTTTGGAGAAAAACAATAAATTTTTTACAATTTGTACGTCCCGTTTATCTGTTAATACTGTTTCACCCAATATGGGGCGCGGCCGTAGGGCTAGCTCAAAAGAACCTGCATGATCGGAGACATCTATAGGTGCAACCCGTGACATGTGCTTTCTTTGGTCTTAACAACTTTCTCTGTTTCTAAATAAATATCTACAGAATATAATTATTGCATTCTGTTGAAAGTAGGAAAAATGTAGATGCAAATGTATGTAGGTCATAAACTTATCCTCTGGTTTGTAAATAGACACGCTTCTGTCTTGTGTTGTGTTATGACAAATATATCTGTGTAATCTCTCAGGCATCCAGGTATGTATGACTAATATATTTAAAATGCAACATAATACGAAAATACATATTAAAGAAAACAAGCAGACACAAGAGGATTTGGTAAAATATATACTTTTATTATTTCTTCATACAAAGAAATATTATGAATGTTCAGTATTTTATCATCTAGAAACATCTCTCCCATTTCACTCTTGCATTGTGTAAAATTAATTCTTTTGATGTACATACCACAAAATACTCGATTTACATGTCCTCTTTTGTACATACCGATCTGCTAGGCTAATTACCTATTATATGCAGGTAAGACAAACATCTTCTAGTTTTAGATCTTAAATCTGGTTGAATAAAACTCAACCGTAATGCAGCAACACGGAACAAACCCATGGGTGCAGATTTTGTTATTTAATTGAAGGTTTGCTTTCTCTCTATCATTGGGACTTCATTTTGAGAACGGCATGTGAACTTAGATACAGACCATCATAAATGCTTAATTTGATTCAGACATTGCACTAAAGGAGAAGAGGCGATGGAGGCTCTCGGCTGATGAACTTTGAAACTACAAAACGAATTGGAAGTACATTGTGCCCAGCCTCCATGACCCCAACTCTCACACATTGGTTTGAGGTTAACCCAGTCAACGGTTCCAACATGAAAACAACAACAAAATGGCTGACTTTGTGAAGTGTTTGGCTGAACGGTGAAAGAGGCACGACATTTTCCAATATCAAAAAAAAGAACTTGAACTAAACAGTGATTTGTGGTAGCAATGGTGTACATTCAATTAAAAGCCACCTATTAAAAAAATCCCTTTCCATGATCCCAATTAGAGATGCATAGCTCAACGTAGCGCCCTTTTGACAAGTCTAGATAAAAACTACGCATTTTCTCTGTCTTGCATATCAAGAATTCAAGTAGAAAGATAACACACAACGAAGCGATGCATGAAGGAACACACGGCGATAGTGAGAACATAACATGAAACCAGAGTTTTTTGGCAACACAAACAGATTTGAGACGTGTAAGAGGCAGATGAGATGTGTTTTACGATGACAGGGCAATAAAGCATGAAGTGTGCGGGCCGCAGAGGATGGCACGGCAAGTTTTGGGTGACATCGAGACAACCCCATCCCCGCCTGAGGTGAAATTTGCCATAACTGTGAACGTAAACCTATCATTAGTCTTGAAAACTGATATAGTGAACTACTGTAATTGTTGAAATCTCTTACAAGCTTGCAATGGTTTCAAGCTTTGATTTATCATACGTCTATAACCAAAACTTAACGTATTTAATGTAGTAGCCATGTTGCAAACTGTGTAGCAATATGGACATGTGGTTTGCCAAAATCAGCATGGATCCAGGGCCGTTTCTAGATTTTTGGGGGCCGTATGCACGATTGTTTTGTGGGTACCCTTACTAAACCAAATTGCTGTATTCATAATTCTAATATATAATAATCCTTTTATGGTTTGTGTCTAAATATATTTCACAAACAATTTAGGAGGTCAGACTGTAATAGGTAATATTTTTGTAAGGTCCCCCTAGTGGCTGGTGGGGCCCTATTTATCTTCCTCTTGGAAAAGTTGCTGCGTAGACTTTGCCACTGATAAAACAGATTTTAGTCTAGTTCACTACGGCAGGCCTTTAAGGGAATTTCTTATCTCCACACACAGGATGAGAAAACAGCCATGGTGGAATTAGATTAAACGGGAACAGCTCTAAATACCTGCACTAAATGAAATGGCTATCAGTAAAATTTGATTCAGACTTTGCGTGACCTTTGAACTGCGGAGAAAGGCCAGAAGCCTGGATCTTAGCCAGCTCTAGTCCTTAATGGGGGATAAGCTAACGGGACTGCATCGATCAGCCAGTTACCTTTATGAGATTAGCATAGCGCTAACACGGCTCGCACGGGGACGCGGATGGGATTCGGAGTTTGATGGATGGACGGTTCATTGGAGCAGGCAGTTGGAGCACTCTGAATGAGAGGGCAGCTGTATACTTTAAGCAGAAGTGACACAATGAGGATCAATTAGGGTTATTGATCTACCTGCAATTGAGTGGTCAGGGATGTGGTAGTGAGGGACGATGGAAGCGGTGGATGTGAAATGCTTTAAAAAGATGCACTTAGAGTAAATGTGATGAGGAAATGATCAAGTCAAAACGCACATGTATGGACTCCTCTGTGAGCGCTCTGTACCCGTAATATGATGCTTTAAATTATACCTTCAGTCTGCGCTGATTATCTGCATTTTAAAAAGCACCATTTTATTCACTGAGTTGACAGGACAACAAGAGAGGACCACAAGAATACAAAATGGAGGAATGTTTCAAAACAAGACGCAAGGGCCAGATGTTATGTACAAATATGGTTAGGCAGCTTAGTGAATTAATTGCTTAGAAATAAAAAATAAATTATTATAAAATAGATTTCTGTACATTTTACATATATATAGCAATATCTCCACATTTTGCCATAGTTTAACAGAAGAAGAAAAAAAAAAAAAAAAAAGTCCTGTGATTTCACATCAATCCCAACCAAAGTTATGTCCCGTCATCTGATAGAACTTGAGGTTGAAGGGCCTGTAGAAGTCCCGTAGCCTCTGCACCACCTCGGGGTCGATGTTGGGGTGGGTTCGCCCTTTGGTCTTGCCCAGGCAGTGGGGTTTGCTGCTGCCCTCGGCCTTCTTCAGACACGGGAAGCCCTTGGTCTGGTTAAAGTAAAAGTGTTTGTCTGTTATGATCCGTTTGAGTCCCAGAAAGTCCTGCACGCGGCCCAGCTCTCCGGCCGGGTCGCTGATGAGCCTCTCCCCGCTCACGAACAGCAGCTGCTCCATGGGGAAGTACTGCAGCCAGTTGTCCAGGTGCTTGGCGTAAATCCCGATCTGGACGGCGCTCCACGAGGTATCGATCAGGCCCGTAGTCCTGTTTTTGAAGGTGAGGCTCTCGAAAGACGGGATGTCTGGCTTTTTGGACAGAGTCTGCGTGTAGTCCGAGATGGCTCTGGTCACCGGGTCCCGAACCACAACGATGAGTTTGGTGTCCCGGGACATGGCCGAGATCCGGGCCGGAGCCTCTCTGGTCACAAAGTAGCTGGGGGTCTTCTCCATGGTGATCTGACCCTCTAAAGTCTTGGGCATCAGTTCTCTGGAAGAAAAAGAAAAACACATAATAAGAGGTTAGCATGAGGGTACGGCCTTTGCATAATGTAATCAGTTTGATGGAGTGCACTGGGTTCTGTAATCAATGACTCACTCTGCCTGTTTAGCCTTATTACAGCAGGGCTCAAAAGGCTATTAGTGCAGGCCACGCTCCAACGTCAACACGCTCAATCACTCAAACAATATCTATGTCCTGACGCACAGCAGACGGACCACAGAGAGCACATATTTGACTTTCTGACTTAGCCGCAATCTAAGTTTGAGGGAGCGACTGCGGTGGAAATCGAGTGGCGGTTGACATAGAACCATGAAAACCATTTGTAAAAGTCTTGGTCACGTTGACTTTAGCGGAATGAAGTTACAAAGAAAATGCAGGACTACTCAACAATGTATAGCATAAAAAATTCAAACTGCTTAGGGTCAATCTTTGTTTTATAGTTTTTACAGTAACCAGATTGATTTATTATTAATAAATCCACCGCAACCGTACTGGAATATTATGTATCTTTAAAATTAGTTTTACCATTTCATGTAAAAAAAATAAAAATAAAAAAAACTCAGAACAGGGTAAGTAGTTGAAAATAGTCAGGTTTTACACCACAAGGAATATCCCAAGACTATAGTTGAGCTAACGATCTTGTTGATAATCCTTTTGAAAGTCTTTCTCTAAATATATTCCCAAATGTGCAAACTCCTTTCTCCCATTTGCCTTCCTCCAGATAAACTTCCAGACCTCACATCTCGACGTAGCCTTTCCAAGTGCTCTGTCTCTTTCACACAAAAATATACAACTTGAAATTGCCATGCTGCTTGTCTTTCAGCGCTGCCCCGCCAAGGAACATGTTTTTGGACAGAGCCGTTCCTCGTTTTGGGTGAGGACCGGTGGATTTGTTACACCCAAACGTATCATTAGGCGCCACTTGAGAACTGCGTAGGGGAAAGTGAACATGCCCTGCTCTTTTGGGTTGGGTTTCAGACGCGGAGGCCAACTGCGAAGCGTAGATTATAATGGCGGAGATAAGAGACGTTGGTACAGGGATCACCTTTCCGGACTTGGCGCTGGTTCTGTGGACGTATATACTGTATCGAATGTGGTTTTTGGAGTGGTTTCAACAACTCCAGACGGTAAAAGATACAATCCAGCAATTACCAAAGGTGGGGAGGAGTGAGCTACATTTATTTGGAGGAATTTTATGACATTTTTTGCTTGTACTTGCTAAAATTTGATACATTTAAATTGAAATCCTTCATCCCTAATTTATTGGCTTGGTATCAGAAGCTGAAAAATTTTCACGTTCAAGGATCAGGGCTGAATGATTTTGGCAATTTTTCTAACAAACGTTGCAATTGCGATTAGATTAGATTAGATTTATGTTTTAATAGTTGGATTCTGTTCAAAGTGCAATTTTAAACATGTCCAGGAGCATTGACATTTGAGAGAAGACTGAAATATGAACTAATAAACTTGCACTTAAACTTGCACAAGAATCACATGTTTATAAAAGTCTAATCTAAAAGGTTAGCAGCTTTTATACATAATAGGACAGGATATTTTGCTGTTTGCTTAGGACTTAAAAACAATTGTAGTCTTTGCATACATGACCATTCAAATAGCAATTTTGATTTGATTACAATATATTTTGCAGCCTAATTAATAAGAACTGTTCTGCTTTGTGCTGTAGAATGTAATCTTGTGCTTTTTTGTTTCGTTTTTTTTGTCTGGAGAGGCAGAATTGATACTAAAACATGCTGAAGATGTTACACCCAGCTCATAAATTTGTTTTTTTCCCTCCACTTTAACCAAATCATACATTTATTTGAGTCTAGCCGGGATAATATTTAACAATTGGTTGAATATCTTGAATTAACAATACCTTTTTACTGTTTGGCTCAAGTAGGAAGCTCTGGCAATTACCCCCAAAGCGTTGAACCAAAGCAACAGTAAAAGGCAAAAGCAGAGTGCGATAACCTGGGTCAGAGGTGTATCAGGCTCCACACTCTCTGATAAGAGCTGTGGCCGTTGAGACAACGACTCTAGTGTACTGTTTCACAGGTGTAAAACCATTCAAGTGCTTAGTAAACTCTACAACGTGTGTTTGCGTTTGTGATAGACAACATGTGAGACACTGTAACTGTTCTCCAAGCAAACAGAAGTGAATGCTTACAATCAATACAGGAATTAGTTGAGCTAAATGGTTATTGCAGTGAAATGAACCCACTTGGTTTGGTTTAAAATCACAAAAGGTGTATTTATTTTGTTAGGGTTGAAAGGATTTATGTGGATTTATGCACAGCAGTAAAAAGGAGGACGACATGGAATGATTAATAGCACTTTTGTTCTATTTTCAGTGCACTTTGGGTCAAATATTTAGTTTATTTCAAGAGCTTTTGCCAATTCCACACCCCCATTTGGTCAACTAATTGATTCACAGGGCATATCTTTAGTCCACTACGAATTTTATTGACGATTATCGGCCTGTATACAATAGGAAACTATCCGTGGATGATCTACTTTAATCCAGGCACTTTTCAGGTCAAAAGATTGTTGACTCTTTGTGTCAATTCCAAGTCTTTAGGCTTTAGGGAGGGCATCCAGTGTTAAATCTATGCCAAATCATTAGTGTAGCAACCCCAGAAAAAGCAAAAAAAGAACAATATACAAACCGCCATCCACTAACCAACTCAACCAACACAACCCGCAGGACTCTTGGGTCTAAAAATGCTTTCCCGTCCGCATCGCCTGTTCCTATAGAAGCCCCTCTAAAAGCTTGAATCTAGTTCACGTCCATCGCCCTCATGGCTAATTCATAGCCTCCATTGGCGTGTGAATATTTGTGTGTGAGAAACACCCTTTTCAAAGCAGGAAATGAACAAGACTGACAAGAAAAGACCTTGGGTAATTTTAGGTAAGTAATAAAATGGCTTGTAAAACGGAGCTGGCAGATTTGTGTAATCCTAATGCGGTGCCAGTGATCTAATTATGATAATATGATCTTGATTGCTGACACATCAGAGGGGTGAATAGAAGAATCGATGCGGGGAAGCCAAGCAGTTCGTGAAAAGCTCATTAATACGGCACTGCAATCAAATCAGAGAGAGCATGATGCCGTTTTATGAAGATTGTGAATCGTTTCGGCGCCAACATCAACATTTGAATTTCAGGACTGGAAAAGTACCGGTAGTGTGTTCTCAAGAAATTTAAACGACAATTTGTCTTGGAAATATTTTGTTATTTTGTATGCCGACATCCAAAAGGAGTCAAATGGCTTCGAGTTTAATCCGATTTCGAGAAGACAATGCAATGGAAAAGCAGCAAAAAGGGGGGTCTGAGTTACAATGTGCATATAGTGATAGATTATGCTTATCCGAGCTTAGGGTATCCTACTTGAAAACCAAGAGTTGGGGGTTGCACGGGGCATAAAGCAAGGAGTTGCTTGCTTGGACAGCTTGGGAAAAAGAAGGAATTTAGCGAGGAAATGGTCTTTAAAATGGCGCCAAATTCGCAGAAAAGAAAAGTCATAAAAATCGCACCTTTGACTCAAGCTAGTATCTTGGTTAATGGTTGGTGAAGAGTTGAAGAGGCACGAAAAAGACACAAAGGTGAAATGTGGTGCTTGGAAAAACAATAGCTATTCTGCTCCAGTGTGATTTATGAGGCTGCTGCTTTTTGGAGATTCGCTTTACAAACAGGCAGTTCTGTGACACAGCGGCAAGAGCCCTTTTTTTTCCTCCTTTTCTTTGAAAGTGAGCTATTGTCCCGGGGCGAAAGGGTGAGAGGGGCAGGGCGACACAGGGCGACAGAGGAGAGGAAGGAGGGAGGAGGACAAGAAGAGAAGTGCTTATCTGTGCTGGAGAGGGCCACTTCTGTACCCACTCAGGGTCCACAGAGGGGAGATGTTTGGAGAGCTCTTGAAAGGAACGAGTGTCCAAATCACTCAACATGGGCTGGGAGAAAAAAAGCGGACTCCAAGCTAAACAACTGAAATGTACAGGATTTACATTTTGCACTCAATTTCAGAGGACAGAAAGACATGTTTTGGTTGCTTGTCTTACTAGGATTACCAAAATCAGTACGTCATTATATAAACGTGGTGATCCATTTAACAATTTGTTGGTACATTTAACACGTGGAACATTTTGGGGCAGAGCTACAATTTTGCTGCTTGTTTAGAGAAAGGAAAACTTAATAATGCAAAACATCTGGCATGTTTGACTCTTTTGATGGTTAAAATGGGTTTATTTCATATCAGCTTTGTGGAGGAAGAGGTTTGACAAAGAAATACTGTCGTTAAAATGTATTTGGTTCTTTGAAAAATTTAAACATTTTGATGTGATTGCTTTGCCTGACTGGAAGACATAGTCTAGAAGATTTGGTGTTACATTTGTAATGCTATATCTCTGCAAATAATACGCTCATCCGTATGTCAAAGACAGTTGTGTGAAAGTTAAGTTGCAATGAATTTTTCAGAAATAATTTATGTTGAATAATGTTTTAGATATGGCTAACTTTCAGGCACAACATCTCTGCGTGCCCACCCAAAGCTCATGACTGAAAGATTAAGAATGACATCAAAACGAAGACATTTACTTCCAGGCTTGAGAAAACTGCCTAGTAGAGTTTAAGTTATCAAAAAATATGGCTGGTAAAATCATCTGCAGGTTGGATGAGGTCTCAAAATTAAGAACAGAAATTCAAGCTGACAAAAAATATCTTAAAACACTTGACTCGACAAGCTGCACTTAACGGCTGTCAAAAAGGAATCAAATATAGAAGTTTATTCAACTTTATACTTATACACCTAAACGCACATCAACCATCTCAACTGCCAATCCCCCTGATTTCTTTGCACCTTTATCCATTGAGGATACATTGCCGAGTTGAAAGACATGCCAAAATGCCGCGATAAGACACAACAGACGGTCTTGTCACATGACGGCATCAAACAGGGGCCCGGCTGGTGGCCCTTTGGCCCCTGTTTTAAGGGCCCACATCCCGATCGAGATAAACCGCAGTCAGGAAAAGGCTTATTTCTGTCTGTTGCTCCTGTCACTTTTGATTAGATGATAACTGCCTGCCACCGTCTCCCTGACTCACAAAACAGACAAAAGGAATGAAAGCTATTTGCTCGATTTCCTTTTGGATAGGAAGGATTTCAATTGTCTCATGTGTCTGGATTTAGAACGCATTTGAATCGCAAATTATGGCTTGTTTATTTGAAAAACTGACATATACAGTTGATAGATGGGTGTGCGTTTATTATTTAAGCTTAAGTTGTCTTCACAGTTTGAGGACTCTTGAGTGTTTTGCTGCCAGTCGGAGTCTGCGCCACCCAACGCTGAAGAGGTCGGACTGAACTTGTTCAAATTAATGGGACAAAATCAAACAAATCGTTGCACTCACAAAAGCTATTACCAACTCTGGCTCGGCCTTAACGCACTTGAGCTCTCTCCCTCCATTGATCTGAAGTCTTGGCGGCCCCGGGCTCTTCTGATAGCAAAGTGACACTTGAGGGAGGAAATGAGAGAACAGGCTGCCTTTCATTTGTGAGGACCACTTCAGATGAGGCGCTGGGGCAAGCACAGACCAGAGACTTCGGAAAGCACAAAGAAGCGACTTTACTTAACCACTTGTATGATCTTCACAAAGCTTTAAAAGAATAAGAGCTGAGAATGTGTTCACAGTACTTTTTGTTTTGTTTAGATAACACTTATATATGCGGCGCACAAGGTGAAGCTAGCTTAAGCGGCTAACCATACAACTATTCAGTGACGTATCATGCTAGGGCTGCACGATATAGGAAATGATTGCGATATGTGATAAAATATGCTTTATAACACAATAATTTAATCTTTATCAAAACGTATTCAGTACCTTAATGAATTAGCCAAGGTTCATTTAAACTGAATAAGAAAAATCGTGAATAAAATCTGCCTTTTTCAACGCTTTCATTAAAAACAGAACATGTGGAGGATCTTGGTGTTGCCGATATATTTAGCTTATTGCAATGTCAATTATTAGCGGAAGCCAAAATTGCGATATTAATTCAAATGTTTACTAATCTGAAACAAGTTTGAATATATTTAAAATACAGCTCGTATACTCAATAGTTGGTATAACAATATCTTGTATTTTAAATCACTCTAGTTTAAGACAACGATGTCTACATTTTAGCATAATGAGGCTACACATAGCTAGCCATTTTCATCCACAATCCCACATGGCATCAGCTGTATTTTAAAACTATGTTCTTTCTATTTGAAAACCAACAACAGAGCACCTTAAACGAGGTGTACTAAACCACAAATGTTTAGTACAACACCTGCCGTAACTAAACTCCTACACGAGGAGCTAAATGACGATACAACCTCATTAACCTGCCGCGCGTCTCCTGTCGCTCTGTCGAGCCTGCGGTTTCACATTAACGGGCTCCACTGAATAATGGTGTCATTGGAAACTCGGGGAGGCGGCTGAGTACTCATCTGTCTCCAACCTCCATTAATAATGCATGCCGGGGCCTGGATGGCAGAGCAGCGCATAAAGAAAATTATATAGTATTTCTGATGCCGGTCTGTTTTGACATCTAATTTAAGCAGATCATGTCAACAGTATTTTTCAAAATTGGAGACAATGGGCACGCAGTTGTTAAAAAATATTGTGTGCTTTTGTTGTTACATATATGTCAGTGTGACAAGAAAGACAAAGACAAGAAAGTGGTGGAATTTTTTGCCAATTAGTTTAAACGGCTAAATCCTTGTAGAACTATGTTGCTTCACTTGGCTAATTAAATACTTGGCAGATTAAATAAAATGAAGTTACGTAGTGAAATAAGGTCACTTTATTGATTTTAAAGATTTTTTCTGAAGGCTTCATTTGACAAGACATAGGAGTGAGAGGGTAGACTCATTCAGCAACAAACCAAACCACGACACCAACTGGGCTGGGCGATATCGACAAAAATGAATATCTCAACATGTTTTCTTATTATCTTGAAGACTAGATTTCATAAATGCCTTGATAAAGTGCTAAAATATGTTTGTATTTGTCCTGTGTGAAGTTATTTAATTACACATAATTGAATGGACCATGAAATTAACCCTTGTTTGGAAGATTACAATAAAAGTTTTTGCCACTTTTTATTGACGTTACACTCGATATTCAATTGCAAAACAAGTCTAGCTTTAAAATGTACTAGCATACCATGTTCAGCAGCTTTCATGCCACCATGCAACAAAAGGCCCACATATAAAAGTCAGTGTTTAGCCACGACTGCTCCCAGGACTACACTGGACAAGCCTGCTCTATGTGCAAAAAAGCAGCCTGGGAATTGACTGACCCTCCCTGTACACCAAACGTGACCAGAGCAACTCCATCCATCAATTCACACTGGAATCATGGGAGTCTGCAAGAAGAACTCAAGCAATTTTAACAATTTTCTGTCAACGGGACGGAATGAAAAAAGAAAGAGAGAGAGACTTGTGGTTGCAAATGGTTTGAGGCTTGGATCCAGTCTGACTTTGGGGCCACATCACGTAGTTGTAATAGTAGAATAAATAAACATAGAAGCAACCACTACTATAAAGTCTTTGACCACATTATCTGCATTAAAGTTTAGTGTGGCCACAACTGTCAATACCACCCAGTTGTGCGCAAAGTTTAACCGGGACAGTCGAAAAGCATTGCAACCTCCAAATCCTTTTCCTTTAAATATTTGTTGGTATTTGGCGCCTATGCGAGTCAACGAAAGAATGTGCATATTACAACTTGAAAAAAATTTGAAAACTTGATCTGGAACTTGCGTCGGGTTTGTGGCAGGGGGCGGCCGTCTGGAATTACCGAGTGTTAATAACCCTGCAGCGAAGCAAGGGAGAGCCATGTGGTATAAATAAAACACAGGACAGGAGCAGACTTGGTGAAAAGATGATGGCGGAGGAGAGCAGGGAGTCCAAATCCTCTGTCGGTGTGCTAAAATCATGAATGTGCACAAAAAATATCAAAATTGCAGGACTGGGGAACAATTTTGCGCCGAATATGGTAATAAAAGGGTACCAATTTGTTCGACACATGATACAATGGACGTAACTGGACACTTACTATGTTACGGGCGAGGAGTGAAGTTACAGCATGGGACTATATTTGGACAATGTGAGTAAACACCGTGGATGCTTTCCTGGACATAGCAACATGCCCGTGACTATAGCTATGGCTGATTATTTAAAATGGCACCATAATGACGGTTAGTTTCCCCCCGGGTTAGTTCATTCAAAGAGTTGCAAAGACAGGATGTAGTGCCCGTCATAGCCCGATGTGGGAGCTGTTTTCAAAGTGCGCATGCCCACAAACCCCCGAAGTTGCTAGATCATACTTAAATTGGGACACACTGTTAAAGCTAGAACGCGGTGCAAAGCTGAGTGAAGTCTGATTTGAGATGTAAAATGACTAACTTTGATGAAAACGAAATAAAACGATCATTTTTGTTTTTCTTTCTACGAATAAACTCCATGAAATTGTCCAACTTTGATTCGTATTCAAACTAACCACTACTTGGGGCGTCAGTCGACAGAACACATAACGCAAACTAATATCAGCACAATAAACTATTATAAATTGCATACTGTTACTATAATTTCAAGACTTAATGCATTTTCCATAGCGTCTCGTCACTTCTCAGTCAAGGCTAAGCTAATTACATTGTTAGCTTAAACTTGACCAAACGAAAACACATCCAGTTAGACAGCTTAATCAAGTTACGACTATAAGCTGTGCGCGTTCTGATTTTCTCCCACCAGGAGTCAATCCACTGCTGGCAGATTAGCTTACATTTGTTTAATACCGCTAATCCTTGCTAATCAGTGTTTGCTTTGGTTGTTTGCGGAAGGTGTTAGCGACCTCAGAGCCCCTAGCATTCCTGCAGAATGGGACGAAATGGACTGAATGAGGTGAATGAAGCGTGAAGGCGTAGGAAAAAAAAGGAGGAAAGAAAAGGAAAAAAAAATAACAACAACAACGAGGGAATAGACAATGAAGGGCTGCAGATGAGGGCTGGCTGTGTATGCGCTACCAGCCACCTATCAGCCATTCTGACTGATTCGCTGACACCTGACATGCTCCGAGAGGCACACGACTCCTTGATCTAGCAACAGGGAAGATGAATAAAAGATGAAACAGACTGGAGAAGAACATACATGCCACCATAACCAACCCCCTGCCTGCTCCCTGTTCACACACACACACACACACACACGCACACACACATAAAGAAGAGGTAAAGCTAGTTTGCATGTTTTTTGAATCGTTGTCATCCGTAACTGGATACTTAAGGCAGAGGCGAATATACAGAAGGATAGTATCCACAAAGGGGAAACAAACTTTGAGTGTTGGATTGTTTGACAGTAATTGCAAAATTGTAATTGAAAGCACAAATTGATTGATGGCAATTAGCAAATCACAAAGGCAAACGGCAAAATATCTGTCTTATTATGTTAAAAAAAAAGCCAAAACTGTAACTTAAACCTCAACCAATAGGTCCTGAAATGCATACGTCAGTCTTTCGGTTCAGCAGTTTCTATTTCAGTCAAATATTAATGCTCTTGGAGTCAAGATGTGTGATCAGAACGGATTATGAATTCAAAGCGCAAATAGGCTACACAATATATAGCTGAAGTAACTTAATATATCACAAGAACATCAAGGGACTCCATCAGACTGGAATGTACAGGTTTTTTTTTTATTAAAACGTTTTTCAATTAGATTTTAATAATGAATGAATGAAGTAATAGCTATATCGATATCACAGTATCATATCGCAATATTTTCCAATATCGTGCAGCCCTAATTGTATCTCAAAGGTTGTAATTCCCCAAGTAATCGTTTCACACTTGTTTTTCAACCTTGACCAAAATGACCTGGAGAAAAACAAGGACTGAGAGGTAGCAGAATCTTTAGCTTTCTTTGGATTTGAGCCTAGATGTTGTCTCGAAGAGCGCGGCGAAGACAAGATAATCACCGGAGCAATACTTTTGAGTCGTAGAATCAAGAGAAAAAGCTGCAGGTTTAATTACAGGGTCTAAATTCTCATGTTTTTAGAGGTTGGGGATTGTGATGATAAAGGCCTTTGCCTTTTCACCCCACTGTATGTCTGTAACTGTGTATGCGGTCTTACTTTGTGCCAAATACATGCGATTATATGACCAGAGGAAAAGACCAATAATAAAAAAAGACATTTGAGAATTAGCAAGCAAAGTATTCAATGTCATTTTGGCTGAACGGGCATTGTTTTCTTTTGCGAAAGTCTTGTTTTCTCTACTGTTACAGACAAGATGCCAAACATGAACTCAATCTGTGTCACAAATGATGAAAAAGTAATTGAAGTGGAACAAAAACGTCAGGGATTATTTTCAAAGGTAGCAGCGTCAAAAGCTTCAAAACGATCATGCATTTTGAATTGTTGCCTGCGCGTTTTCAAAAGTGGCTTGTCGAAAAAGTGTAGTTTTGTTGCAGTTTTCAGAGATTATTTTAAGCCAGAAAAGCAGGAGAAGATGGAGGATAATTGGTCGTGAGTGGAGCTCTGCTGCCCGGTTGCCTTGACGCTTTAAAAGTTGACTTCTTATGGGAGCCACAGAGCTGGGAGCTTCTCTGGGACGACTCTGGCCTTTAATGAGCTGCTCTTTTTGCTGCCACGCGGATGCAACCCTCCGGAGACCTCTGCCACTTTTCCCTGTGTGCACGACCCACGGGTAAAGCACTCCTCGCCGACATAATGGACACCTCTGGGAGAGCTGCACAAGTGAAGCGGTTTTCTGTCATAACTTCCACCTCAAAATGTCTTTTTCTCTGCAGTTTTCCGATAGTGAGCATTTTTCGACTGCTATGTCTTTACAGGGAAACAAAGAAGAAATAGATATCTTTGTTTACTTTTTTTTTTGTTGCATATTGTAATAAACCATGTAAAGAATTGATTTAATTGATTTAAAACAACTTAATAATAGATATGGGGCCATTGAACTGATTCTCTGCAACTCATCAAGCAGTGGATTTTCATTTATGATGTGAAATTTTTGACACTGAATTTTCCAAAAAAGCGAGAAATGACAGAGCTGTAGGTCGGAATGGGACAAGATTTAGTGGACATGAAGAAACCGATCTTGAGAGATGTGTTTACATTTGGCTTGGAAAGAAAACGTGTTAACACTAGTTGTTAGTTATATCTCTGGAGAATTGGTGGCAAAATCTAAAATTGTGAGGCCAAAATGGGATCCAATCTCTTTCGTGTGGGAATTGTGTCTCGTCCAATCCCTAGTGAAAGAAAATCTTCTGTTCACTCAAGCCTCAAATATATGCAGAATTACTCAAACGACTGAGTAAACTAATGATGAAGGAAAACCATAATAAAATGTCTCTTTAAACTAAACTATATGAGACTTCTGGGGGAGTAGTTTTGACACCATGCTGCCTTTCTTAACTGCCAGTGAATGACCGTTAACTTTGGAGGTAGATGGTTGTTTTTGTTCCGACATGTGCCGCTACAACCAAATTATCACCTTGTTAAAAGAGTGATAATTCACACCCCAAACACAGCAAGGGTTTGTCCACAAGCCGACAGCCCTCCGCTCCTTCTACCACTTCATTAGATGCCATTTTCTTTATCATTCTTTATTGTATGCGGTCAGAAAATGGAAGAAAGCTGCAGTCTGTGTCAGTCAATGTCTGTGTTTTGTTTGCACCTACAAAAGGGCTGCGTGAAAGTTTGACAGCGAGATTTTGTCAGGCTCTGTGGCTTTTATCTGCCGTTCCAGCAGGAGGTTCCTGTCGGTGGCGGCCATATTGTCTTCTGGGGAGTGAGCGGCGGACACTGGTGAGCGGGAGGAGGCGGCGAGGGCGGACGGGGCACCACTCCTCGCTCCACAGGTCTCTGCTTTCACAATTTAACAGTTGTAATTTGACAATGAGACCTTTTCAAAGTTTCGCCTCCCACCGACAGAGGGCTACTTGTGGTCAGTGAGGCCTGGACAAACTGGGTCTGGCATGGGACACTGTTCTTACGACAACTACGCAGCTGGACAATGGCAGAAAGCAGCTCATAACAAAAGTATTCGGAGTGCTTTTATGACCGGGGAGAATAAAACATAGACATCGCTGAACTTTCACTCATAGTTTGCAAACTATATTTTGAAGAATCTGAGGAGGGGAAGTGAACCTGCTGTCAGCTGGACGCTCCGCTGCTCCGACTGAAAGCCCCTGTGGCGTAAAGGGTTTCCAGGAAACAACTGATGTGCCAAAACAACTATATGACCAAAACAGAAAACATTCTGTCATTCATATTTGGCAATATTCTTGGTTCTTTCTATAAAGAGAGCCAAGTATATACTAATCCTGTAAGTAAAATAATGTGGTTTGAAGCAGACTTCAGACTTTGGAGGAAGAAACTTGAAATTTTTTGAGTCAAATGATTAACAATCTTTATTGTATATGCCTGAGAAAATGTATATAGAAAGCTAATTTGATTTTTTTTAAATAAGACAAAACAAAAAAAGATTGATCAAAGGAAAAAAAACTGTAATTAGCATTTTTGTCTCATATAACCGTTCTTAAACATATTTATATGAATAATTATTATTATTATTATTATTATTATTATTATTATAATAATTATAATTAGCATTTATTTACAGGGAAACTCAACGAGTGCCCTGTTGATCATAAAGTTTGCATGACAACAAAAAACAACACACAAAAAAACAAGATATAGACCAGTATATAAAGCTAATAGAAATAAAAGCTGCTGTGTACAAGAATGAGCCACAACTTTCCCTAAAATCAAACTGAAGAACTATTAAAAATAATCTCCCCCCCCCCCAAAAAAAAAGGTGTCAGCTTTTTACAGTATATTTAACTTGACACATTGCAATTGGAATCAGATCAAACCTACAACTTGCCTGTCAGTCACAACACTAATACCGTCTAATTATGCAGTCATATATTTTTAAGGCCGTCGATCCCCAATGGGGCTGTAGCCCGCAGCCTCGTCCAGCTCTGCAGATGGTCTCCACACAGAAGCTGACAGCGGCAGACGCAAACCTGACCCCAGTCAAAAGCTCTTAACCCGTTTCTCCACATTACCTCCTATCGGGCTTGACCAATCAATAGTGGCTTTCCCTGAGGAGACGGACCATGAACGCATTGGTGACCGCTGCAGTTCTTTTGTGATCCTACATAAAGATTATTTGTAGCCAGCTGCTGTGTGTCTGCATTTCCTTACTTACAAAGTTTTCTCCAATTATACTCATCTTGTGTTTACAGACGTCACTGCGGGATATTTTAGAGACGTATGATGCTTTTTCTCAGGTACCTAGTGTTGAACAACAGCAAAATAGATCAACATTTTGCATTTTTGTCAACGTAAACCACAATAATGATCTAAAACGGCTTAGTAATAGAAACTTTTGACTTCCTGTTCAAAACTACAGAACTGATAAGCCACGCCTCTTTATAATCATCTTTATATCACCGTAACAAGCAGCAGATTCTCATTTGTACAATTACGTGACATTTTAGATCCCCATAGATGTGTCACTTAATTTTTCAAATAATCACACCTAATACAGGGATGTGGGCGGGGATAGGGGAAAACAGGAATTTTCTGAGTGCTCAGTTGCAGGACAGTACAACTCAAACATGCATGCATCAATCAAAATACAACTTTGAGTAAACAAATTATGAGGAAGCACCATAAAAGTTGTTTTGAATAATATGTCCCCTTTAAAGTTGTGGTGTTTTTATTGACGATACAGGAAGCAGGTGGCCTTATTTTGGGGAGGTGGCAAGGGAAGGAAGAAGGCAATGGAGAGTGGAAGAGGTCACCTCTGTGGAAACGGGAGCGCCCCTGTGGTGAGGAGATAAAAAGACGTGCACCCATCCAGAACTGTCCCGGACATGGCCAGCTAAAGCAGCCTGACTCCAGTGTAAGGAGGTGAATGAATGGGCATTAAGATAAAGTGCTTTCAAATGCGACACTACACTTCCGCAGACAAAGTGTGATAGCGATTTTCTCTACTCGGACAATTTCAACAATGCCACTTTTGTTGAAAGGTAATGTGACTAGCCCTTTTACAGCTGTGTAATTCTGTTTACCGCTACCGTACTGTGATTTATCAGAGACGAGATACAAAGGTTGAGTGGAGAGACATCCTGCTTTGGGATGACGCCAGTTTGAGTACTGCCAGTCTGGGACGCTGTCTGACCTAACCTATGATCACAAACAGAAGCTGGAAGTTAGATTTTTCAACTTTGACCATACATAGGGAAACTTTATATAGACCAAGGAGCAGAAAGGAGAAGGTTTGTTGTGAGTTAGTTTGAGATTTGGGAGATAATTGTGAATATAATGTTCCTTTTTACAGATAAATATAGTGTTATATAGTCGTTCTATGGATGAATATTTGTAATAATGATTTCCAGTGCTCTTGAGGTCTTGCAGGGCCGTTTGCGTCAGATGCGTGGTCTGATCATAGCTATTTAATAGTTTTGAAAACTTTTGCCATGACGCATTACCTTTTAATCAGTGCACACAGTGTGTCTTTAGTTGACCAAGAATTTCTTTAGTCACCTAAGGCTCTACAAAAAATTCAGTCGCTGTGCCTGCCATTTGGTCCCAAACTGTTGTCCGTATTAACTGCACGAGGGAGGAGCGAGCAACAGCGGGCCCCAAAAGGCAGCTGAGAGGAGAGCCCACGACACGACAGCAAAACTGCACTACAGTAATTATATATCAAAGCCCTTCAGAGTCAATAGGCCTAAATGGAATATGAAGGGAATGACTTGGGCCGCAATGTGACAGCGAAGGAGTAATGGTATAGTGGGCTGGAGTCAACACTTAGAAGTACACTTAGAAGAGCATATGGTCTAAAACATAATATCAGAATAGTGTTCTTGAAAATATTGTCTATCTAAGAAAAGCTTGGGGGGAAATCTGATACATAAGTGTGATTTTTTTTCTGCACTTTTGTATTTGATGTCATTCACATTTGTGTAGCAATACTTTAATAATAATATAAATAACTATGAGATTTTTAGTAAGCAAGTAAGTAAACCTAAATTTACAGTGCTTTTGTATCCAGTTATTTTTGCTTCAGCGCTCAGATGGTTTGATTTCATACAAATGCTCACATACTTGAGGAATTTTGATCAATTAGACGATATGAAAGATTGAGGATTTGACTCATTATGGTGTTAACAATTGTGAATAAACATTGCGACATCTGAGTCAACCGATTAACGATATCGGTGTAACACCCTAAAACATATTTCGCAATTCGTTTTTTTCCACCCCTGCTTAAAAGTAAATTAATTGCCGTGATTTTGAAGTAAAGTACAAAATTATACATGATCACGTCTGCATTAAGATAAAACAGGCTGTGTATTGTTTAAGATAATCCTCTACAAAACTTTCCTTCCAGACGCTAAGCCGTGTGTGGGTTGTAATCTCGTTCTATTAACCTCATTATTCATTAATGCGAGCGTTCGAGATCATTAATTTCCCCCGTCTCACCATTATCAGATAGCTCCCACCCAGAGCAGCACTGCACTCCAGTCTAAGCAGGTGCCAACAGAAAATAAAGTCATAAATTTAGACTGTCTGAGGCCTTGGTTCGATGGCTTTTACGCGTTGTGTGTGTGTGTGGCTGTCACTATAGGGCCACTTCATGCATGACCTCACCGTGAAAATGTGCACCTCAAAAGCAAGTGTTTGTCTATAGAACAAATAAAAACGGCCGAAGCCCTTGAACCAGAACGCGGCCCCTGTAATTAATTGTAAAACTTTTTGACAGTGTACAGAAAGAAGGGTTGTAAAATGAATTAACAGGTCAAATACGTTGTTAGAACCAAGAAATAGCATCTACAAACCATCGCAACTCGAAAGTAGACTTGTTTTGTCAATGGTTGAAATCTTTTGGGTAAAAAATATGTTCCCCGAGAGTCATCTCTGGTATCTTCTTCTAATGGGACATGTTTCCTTTCACAGTTCATTCTAACGCATGAAACAAGCACTAAAACTTTTCCATGCAGTGAATGCTAACACCGGCTGTTTCACCGAGATAAAGTCTACTTTTGTTACTACAGCTCTCGTAAAGCAATGTCTTCTGCACAAAACCAAGGACACATTTATTTCAGGCTATGAAATAAAATCAATAAAATGCCAGTTCAGAATTGGATACTAAAAATTATTAGTAATGCAGTAAAAATGAGATACTAGCTTGACAGAAATGACTTGGCAAAAGTTTGTCGTGTTGTGGATGAAGGGCAGAGTACAACGCAGAGTGGCAAACTTTCTTGGCTGCACTTCGGAACACTTTGTACCACAAAATACAGAGAAAAACTAAATTAAATGGTCATTTGCCACTATAATTTATTCAGTAAATATTGTGTTTAATATATAAAAATGTAGTCTGTGGTTTTATCACTTTAAGTCAATCAAAGTAAGTGAATCACCTAAGTGCAAACCGATGTCAATACAGCTAGTCCCTTATTGCGTTAAGCTAACATAAAGAGTCTGCCTTTTTAATTAATTAAACAAATAAACTCCTTCATCTAATTTTGCAAGGACCCAGTTAATCTTATTAGTGAAATAAAGTAGGTTATAGACAATCTGGCCTTTTAATACTACACAATTACACAACTTTACGTCTATGCTAATTAGCCAAATTAAGGCGGGATTTGAGAAGCCAATCAATAAAACAATTTAGTTATGTTATTTTAGCAAGATTAAGTAATTACGTTTTAATTACCACTAAATTGCAAAAATTAAAGCAATTTATTTTATTATTCAATCAAATTAATCAGGACTTCTTCTTAGACTATTACTCAAATGAAATGCAAAAAGTTACACTTAAAGTTGCTAGCAGGCTAACATATGGGAATTCTTTTAGCAAAGTTTGACCTCAAAAGCTACGGTCATTAGCAAAAGGGCTTCCCGGTTTTAACTTTGTAATGTAAATGAACGGGATAATGTTAGCGTGGTCGTCTCAGAGGCAAGTTAAGCTGTTTTGTAGAGGTTTTTGTTCTGGCATGGACCAACACATTGTCCTGCAGATGTCATTTCTTCCAACGCAGTCAAGCTATTAGGCCTGGTGATCCCACAGCTTAAGAACACGGGCAGAAGGACTGACAAAAACAACTTTATTCACTTGAAATGCATGAGATAGCGATCTAATTGGTGAATAAAGTTTAAAAATGCATATCTTTTCCCTGATCGTACCACTTAAAGCTGGCCGGAGACACGTCAAGGTGCAATATTCTTAGTGTCCAATAGAGATCAGTGCACGTCGCAAAAAACGGGGCAAGTGTGACTCCCGTATCCTGCGCCAGCTTCATACTATAGCTCGGGGCAATACTTAAAAAATACATACAAACAGCATTCAGCTTGCAATGTAAAACAGGAGGATGCAACGGTACAAAACGTTCCAAAATGGGAACAGCAGAGAGCACTGAAATCAGACAAATGACAAGCTGCGCCACGTCCCCAATAAATTAAGAACCGTTGTTGAGGATATTTTACAATGCACTTTGGGGTAATGCAGGGTTTTCCACTAAAAAAATACACTTTTAGTCCAAAATAATCCCTCATAATCTAAAAACAACCTGGACAATTACATTGGCATAACACAAAATCACACTTTGCTCTAAACATAAAAAGTAACTATATTGTCCAAAAAAAACAGACTGCTAAATAGGTATTAACTGACTCCACAAACTGCATGAGCAAAATGTGTTAATATTCACCATATGAGAATCTTAAGCAGCAAGAATAGCAGGAGAATTAAACAAAAAAATAACATAAAATAAAAACAAATAGCTTAACTGTTAAGAACATACTTTACTTTAGTTAAGATAAAAAGAAAATGGGGGAAAAAAACAAAACACAATACTATTACAGTAAGTAAAACTAGAACGCACTTTAGTTACAAAGGTACAAAAACGCGTCAAAAAATAATCAAAATACAACACTATATAATAAGTAAAACAAGAATATACTTTAGTTAAGATAAGAAAACGCGTCAAAAGAAAAAAGCCACTTTAATTCTGCGTGAATCTGACGTGAGTATTGGCCGTACCTGTACCACTCCAGCCCGTTGTCGTAGTTGCGGTCGAAGAAGTGCGGCTCCGCTCCCACGGCTCTGATGTCCGGGTGCACCCGCAGAAACTCCAGCAAAGCCCGGGTACCTCCTTTCTTCACGCCGATGATAATGGCCTGGGGCAGCTTCTTGCTCCCGGCCCCGGAGGAGAAGCTGGACATCGCGCTTTGCTCCGCGGCGCCGCCTCCCCTCATCATCCCCAAAGATAAGCTCCTGGGCGGCTGCTCGTCCCAGTCCTCAGCCCGGTCCGTGTCCAGGAGGTCTCTGGATGCTGTCCGCACTGACGGCTCCTCATAGTCCGACTCTATGTCCTCCCACGGCTGAGGTTTGGCTAAAAGTCTGGATACGAGCCCCGCGCCGCCACCTCCACCACCACCGCCGCCGCCGCCGCCGCCGCCGCCACCGCCGCCGCTCTCTGTCCTCTTGCCCGGCGTGGCGCTCTCCTTGCCCCGGTAACTGTCCACCACCAAACTTGGCATGGTGGAGCAGTAGCCCACGCAGGAGTACAGCATGTAAACCCAAATTAAAAACATGATGCTGAGTAAAAGTAGCTTCTTTTTAACGGGGCTCGACCAGAAGGCATACAGACTGTGGCAAACCGGGCTATATTCCATAAATCTCCCGGTGTAGAAGCATTTCCCAGCGGCGCATGTTGCCCTCCTCACTCCCGGTGGCACCTCTGCAATCCAGGCCAAATTAGACACATGCTATAGCTTCCAATCTTAACACAAAAATGAATAAAACTAAATTAAACCAGTGCCATTTGACATGAATACATCTATATCTAACCAGGAGCGAGAATTGTTAAGCATAGTTATGACTCAAGAAAGTGTCCCGTTGACGGAAACACTGCGGTGCTACTTCGCGGTCCTCTCCAGGTTTTTGATGGAGAAACAGTCGGGCGCCTGTCCTTATACAGTGCGGGGCGGGAGACGGGCGGCGGCGGCGACCAATCAGAACGCGCAGAATCCGTTTGTTGACAGAGGTGGGCCAATGGGAGCAGAGAGTGGACGGGTCCGGTGCCGTGGGAGCGTCACTATGGAGATGAAGCGCCGCTCAGAGTTGGGGAAAAGTTTCTCTTTTGACAGAGGATAATTCAAAGTAGTTTGTAGAAGCGTGGTGCCACTATTTCCGTCAAATGATCATGTAGTTCGTAATAAATGTGTTTATCAGACTGTTTTAATATGTTTTGTGTAAATAAAGTAACATAAATGGTCAGAGAAACGGCGCTACTTTTTGTCAAAAAAATAAAATAAAAAAAGCTTAAAACACAAAATGTGAATAAATTACCCTGTTTAATAAGACTTTGCACCTGCTTGTTGCTGAGATTTTGTTCTTCGTTGATGGGAGACAATAAGATTTAATTTAATAGAATTATTCATTGTTATAGCGTTAAATAAATAGCGTTATAATGGTGATATTAACTGGTGGTAAGATATAACAAGATAAATTACAAATATGCATGGGTTTCAGCTTTGTGTTAGAGGCACATTTTTTTTTAAAAAGGATTTTTTTTTTTTTGATTTGCAGTCTATCCATGAGTTAAAACAAAATAGGACCGTAGTTTACGTATATATGACTAAATATTAAAATGAACCTGCATAAAGCGTGTATATTCTCAACGGACAGATCATAATGCAAATAATGAAGAAAATCGGCTATTAAATGTAATAATTATTCTATTCTAATTTAGCTGTTCTTATTTCCTTTGTTGTGATAGACTTTTGTTTCTACTAAAAACTGGAACAATAAGTTGAAGCTCCGCATTTGAATTCAAATAGCTCCATTCAACAGGTTCAATGGACTGAGCATGCGGCAGAAAAAGCAGCTTAGAAACTCCCATTTTCCTTTCTCAAATGCGTAAAGTCTCTTCCTGATCATTGTTTACTATGATTGAGCGTCTTAAGACTTCAAATTAAGTCAAGTAGCCAACTGTATTTCTTGAGTGTCGAATGGTTTGAATGGTTTGAATGGTTTGAATGGCTCACCAGTTCATCCATGATCCTCTTCTAGTCCTGGAGCACTTTGGGAACGCAAGATGAAAATACTCTGGAAAGCCGATACCTCGATTGAACCATGTGTGAGGAGCACGGAGGATATTTTACGCACATGGAGAAGATTCAAAACGCGTCGTAATGTGCAGTAAATCTCGAACAAAACGTGCGCAATGACACGGTGTTTTTTTGAACGAGCTCTTTGAAAAAGTGTCTCACAGTCTAGTTAAACCTCATCTACTATAAACTGTTTTTCCCCACCTCATAGGCTACGAAATGATTTGTCTTTTCTGCGCATAATCTTAGGCAGATCTGGCAATTAGTGTTTTTGCGCACATTTTACGCACGGCAAGTCTAGTTTAAACTCATTTTTAGGCCAACGTGAACATGTCCCAATTAAAAGTCGTTTAGTGAAAATATATTTTAAGGTGAGTGCATATGTTTGGGGAAAAATATGGAACATTTTCTTTGTTTCACTGTTGCAACCAGTTATAATTTATGAATATCCCTTTGACAATGTCCCAATAACAGAACGTATTCCTCTTTAACAGCCTTCTACAACTCCAAAATGAGCTCAACACTAAATGTAATGTGTACATTTTGAAAACCTCTTGAAAGTTACTTACTGTAATGAAAGCCACCAAAATTTAAACAGTTTTTCTGAGTCTGTCCCCGCTCTCCGATGCCTCTAGCAGAGCGGACGTTGTAAACCATGTCCAGACCGTCTGTCCCGAGTCCTTGGAGTTGGCAACGACACTTAATCCAGGTTGGAAATGTTTTTTTCCTCTTCTATGACACAGTAACAGCTGTCTCGATCTGTCCCTTTACTTCGATATGAAACTCTCTATCCGGTCGTTGGGCACTTTACGAGGATGTCAGTCCAGCCCAGGTCCCTCGGCCTTGGGACAGATCCCACGCAGCCCCTTTATGGATGTGGAGTGTGGTGTCGAGAAGGGAGAAGGGAGAAGGGGTCGCTCCTCAGAAGGTGGCGATGGAAATGTAACCCAGCACCAAAAACTAAGGAACGAAAAAGGAGGACGACTGTTGACTGATGCATGCATAGTCAAAACTGGAGCAGGGTAATGTGTGTGTGCTTTAAGTGAACAGCGTTTAAACAATTATAAAAGATGTAGAGAACAAAAGGGGACACAAGGAAGCATGGTTATGTTTATTGTAAAACATCTGTCCTGGCTGATACAGGAGATGAAGAGGCAAAACAAGCTGAAGGCGTAAAGACACATCAGTGCAGCAGCTGAAAGCAAAGTCAAGTGAGGTTTTTTGCCCTGTCAAGTAACCGGAAAAGTTCGTGAAGAGTAACGTGTAGCAAAAATAAAATGTCCTATTTTACGTCACATAATGTCCAATGTCCTCTCAAATTCTGCATTTGAACCATACAATTTGGACACTTTACAACGTCACAATCCTGTACAACACAGAGAGGAACTGGGGGTGACCTCTATAAATAAATACAGAATATACACAGGACACGTTGGAATCATTCCTGCCTGTAGTAATTCAGTGTGTTTTCGGTAATCAGCTGTTTTGATCCACAACATTTGCAGCTCATTTCCTCTGCGGCACTGGTTTGAATTAAAACTCCTCGCCGTCTCATATGTCTGTCATGTGTCCCCCTGAGAGTGCGTGGTGCCTTGCTGGTGGTCACACGTGTTTCAACGCCGCTTCACACCGGGAGGGCGGCCGGCTCTGGAGCGGGGGCGCCCTGGTCTCTGCGGGGCTTCTTGCACGTGAGGGCGAGCAGCAGCAGCATGGGCAGGTGCCACAGGCTGCAGAAGAACAGCTTGCGCGCACTGTTGCGGTCTCCTTGGCGGTAGAAGCGGAAGGCCAGGAAGCTGATGTACATGTTTATGGGCAGGGAGATAACGGGGAACGTCCACGTGGTGAGGTCCAGCACCGGAGCCACTGTGGACAGCCCGATGAGGCCCACGCTGTGTCGCAGGGCCACCCGTTTGCACATGGCCGGGTGGGTGACGGACATCATGCGGTAGCCGCCTCTGGAGTAGTCTTCCCTCAGGTTCCAGCTGAGGGCGTTGAAGTGGGGGAACTGCCAGCTGAACAAGAAGGCACCCAGCAACAAAGCACCTAGAGTTCAAAGAGAGCAGTGATTAAAGAATCGACTGTGTAATTACGGTTTCCGAGGCAGGCGGCAAACTAAGCTTTTAACTCATGATCGTGCGCTGGACTTTGAAGTGTTTTTTCAAATATATTTCAAGTTATAGAGTTGTATTCAAGTGATATTTTACATTTTACTTAACACCAAGGCCACAGGCGACTGTAGTAGAACGCCTCCCCCCTCTCTCCACAACATGAAAAAGTTGTTTTTTGTGCGTTTTTGTTGTTTTATGTTTAAATAATAAATAAAAGTGCTACCCCACTTTTTGAGGCTAGCGCGAGGTTTAAAAAGCATAAAATACACACGCAAACAAGCTAAGCACAAAACATTTTATCATTTTAAGATTTCGCTTTCGCCCGAGGCTTTATTGGCAAGGACAGATTAAATATCGAAAACGCGGGTGAAGAGAGGGGGAGACACATTGAGCAAATAGTTAGAGCTGGCAGTCGATCTTATGAGGCTGAGGCAAAGTGACCAGCATATGTGTCACAGCCCAAACCCTGAGGCTATTATGCAGAAGAAATATCACATTTTAACCTCACCACTACATTGTTTCTTGATCTATAAAGCTATTTAAAATGACTTTCTTTATCCCATGGAGTCAACTCAAAGCACGGCGACTCGTCTGACGTGTTCTAATTTCACATAACGAGAACTCCACACGTAATATAAATTCCCTGCACTATTAAAACAGAGGATATAGTCTGTAATTGGTCGTTAGCGGAGACCTTACCGAGATCCAGAGCTCCTGTGGCTGCGGTCCAGCCCATGACGGGGGGTATAGCGCCCACTACTGCCCCCACCCAGGTGTTGCTGATGCTGAGCCTCTTGAGCGGCGTGTAGCAGCAGGTGTACAGGAAGATGTTGAGCGCGCCCAGAAAACCGGTCAACGGGTTCACAGCCAGAGTGAGCAGAGTGATGCCGGGAACGCCACAGGCCGCGGCGAAGGAGACGGCGTGGAGCGGGCTGCGAAAGGAACCACAGAAGAGGTTAGTAATGAGTTCAAACTTACTCTAGTACTTTTGCTTGAGTGATATTTAGATCAAGTAGTAGTTTTAAGAGTGAGTTAAACACACTCGCCAAATTTATTACCACAAATGCTCAGTTTTTGCACCATTTCTAACCAACTCGAGTCTATTTTTATTTTATTAGTAATTATTTATGCATTCCTTATTTCATATATATTTTGCTATTATTCATATGTATTGTTGTATGTTGCACCTTAACGTTGAAGTTCCTAGTTTGTGAATTTGGCTCACTGGCAATGGCAATAAACCTTTTTCTGATTCTGATTGAGAGTATATTTATCCTATTTTGTAGAGGAACAAATGCAAAGAACAGCGACTTCAAAAATTTAAATACAAACTACATAGCGCACATTTGTTTTAATTTTAGATTATGTTTCGGAAAGTAGCCTTTGTCATCTTATTTTTCTTTATTTCTTTGAACCACAGTGTACGCGGTTGTTTACAATTTTGTAAGTGCGCTTTATGTATGTCATGTGAGTTGTTTACGAGGGCTGCAATGATTAACAGAGTAACCGTTACTAGTCTACAATAACGCAAATATTTGGTCGCATTTTGATCATCGCAATCATTATTTGGACTGAACAGACTCTAAAACAGATGAATAAACATCAATAATGCACTTTATTCATAAATATTCTCTATCTAGAAGTCTTCAGTCATCATATTTCAACTTCTATTTGATTCATAATGTATTTAAAAAGTCTCATTACACAACAGAAACATTTGTTTGACTAGTCGACAACTAAAATTATACTTATACGTAAGTTTATTGCTTACCCTTTTAAAGTTTATATTAATGCAGAAACACATATCAGAGATTATATCAATTAGATGCTATATTATTCAGAACACAAGCACTTTTTCCACACATATTTGGGATTTCAACTTTGAAACAAAATCATATTCTCACTTATAGTTTTGCCAACTGCTTTGAAGTCGAGTCGGAACATTTAAACACAAAACATCAAATACTGATCAAATGTAAAGTGTGCCAAAAGTCAGTCCGTCCCTTGTGCGCGATTACAAAAGAACGTGATCGTGATAAAAGTGAAGCTGGTTTGTGTGCACAGAGGCCACACACTGACACAGAGGCGCGTGGCCTGGGCTGGAGACGGCCGGCTTAGAGGCGGCTCATCTGATAAGAGTTTGTCGAGGATAAAAGTCGCCTGGAGAGACGAGGAGCATGTGCGCGTGCCCGAGATCAAAACGAAAAGAAGAAAAAAAACAAGCTTTAAGTCGGACGGAGACTTCCTCCTACTGCCCGTTTGTCGTATCCTTTATTGAAAGCGGGAAAACGTTCAAAGTCTGGTTCAAATTCACTCTGAACGCTCCGTAAATTAAAGAGGGGCTTGATTAAAATCTTGACCGAACGCAGGGCGGTTATTCACAAAAAAACAAACTGGTGTTGCGGTGCCAGCAGGAGGATGGGGGGCATTAATGTGATTAGTGGTGTTATGTCTGTTTTATGTGGTCGAGGTGGGGCTGCGCTGGCTGCCAGTGGGGAGGGGGGGGGCTTCAGACACGGAGAGGCCCAGGACAGTTGGCCGAGGAGGGTGAGCCGTGGTTATAACGTCAGGTGGTTAGTGTCGACACAAGGCTTTGAGGCGACCACAACAAGGCCGAGGCGCTGGAATCCCAGGGGACGTAAAGGGTCCTTCAAGTTTAATAGTGACCAGAGTCGAGGGGAAACCGGCTTCCTAATCTTCAATAGATGTTTGAATTTAAGAGTGCAACAGTTCACAGCTTTGGACTCTTTTTGTAAGCATCCAAATTAAACATTGAACACGTTTTCCAAGCTAATCTCAAACTGCTTTACAGTAGAGATCGACCGATATGTGCTTTTCAAGGCAGATACAGATGGTTGGGAAATCAGAGCAACTAAAGGACAATAAGTTCTGACAATATTTGTGGGGCAATATGTCGGGCCGATTTTGATAATTTGATGAAGAAATTGCAACAAACTTATCGCCAACCCTTTTTTAACTGCAAACCCTGGTAAAGAGCTGTGAAGTAATTTTTTTGTTTTTAAATCAGTGCCTTCTTTGCACTAAAGTGTTCAAATAAACCTATCTCTCCTTTCATATCGGCTTACGTTGGTAGGCAAAAAAGTGCAAACATCAACCTGATATCGGCAAACCAATATATCGATCTATCGCGAGTTGAAATTGCATAACCACAAACCATAACTATTCAAAATATTAACAAAAAATGATAACTCAAAGAAAAGAAAACAAATCAAAATGAATGTGTCCCCTGTGTAATCGTTTTTGTGTGAGTGTAATCTTTATAAACACAAGTTCTGAAATGTATAAGCAAAAGAAGAGACGTTTCAATTCCGTTAACTACAACACACGCAATCTGACTTTTCAGTTGATTTCAGTCTGAAAGGTGGAACGGCGCCCCCCCCTGCTGTTCGGACACGGGACGATGTCTGAGCACCGTCACGTGACATATACAAAGCCGTATGCTAAAGACAACACGGCGAGAGTGGAAAAGGTGTCCTCCTGATGGATGTTTGACAATCCTCTCCGTGGTCCCATCTGCCGCCCGTCCGACCAAAGAGTGAGAGGCGACGCGGGACAGACGCGGAGGGAGGGGAGTTTGAAATGTGTGTCTCGAGCGGAGCCAAACACTGGTCTGGTGAGAATTTGTCTAAAAGCGAGACGACGACGTTGTGTTTAGAGAGCGCAAGAACAGCTTCACTCACCAGCTCAATAACATCAGGGGACATTTTAAACACTGCGTCAGGCACGGATTCTTCAAACCGGACCAGACGGCTTTGGTCCAAGTCGTCACAGGGAAACATACTACTTGGTCTAAAACTACTTTATTTACAGTTTGTTTTATGAGGCCACACAAGTATTTGTCTCAATGGGCTTTCAGTATGTGCACTTAGCATTCATAAATATTGACATTTTATCTGCAGAACAGGCTTTTGTTTCTTCTAAATGTAAGACAACTTATTTGGTCATGTTGAAGTGATTTGGCATCTGAAATGGTGATGCAAGCAGTAGTTTTTAAAAGCAAAAAACTCACGACTTGAGGTTAAGAATGTGCCATGATGGGCTCATTGGGCTTTCAAATTACAGGTACAACACGTAACCTTTTAGTGAAGCAAGTGTCATTCATTAGCAGGAATGTGTATTAGAAGCTTGGTTAAAACTCTTAACTTAATACTCGTGGAAACGTTGGTCAAGCAGAGTAAATAATAATAATAATAATAATAATAATAATAATAATATTAATAATAATAATAATATTAATATTAATAATAATAATAATAATAATAATAATAATAATAATAATAATAATAATAATAATGTACCTGATCTGTCCTCGGACCAGTGGACGATTCTTAGTGCGGTTCATGTTGGAGTCGAATGGGACCTCAAAGTACTGTGAAAGAGGGAAAAATTGGAATAATTAAAAATATATTAAAGCAAAAAACAACTTTATCAAAAACGTATGTTGATGTAATCCTGCATTTGTCCAAGAGGGGTCCATGGGAAGAAAGGGGGTTCAATGGAAGTCATCTGGACAATGCTCAAGAGGTTACCATAACATTTTTCTTCTTCAGAATAAAAAAAAAAAGATTCTGGGAACATCTTGAGTCTACAAATTATCCAGATAACTACCAAAAATAAATTTAAAAAAAACCGACAAGGCTTGTCGCAATAATACTTTGAAATGCAATATATCGTTTCAAAAAATATCACAATAAACGATAATATTGAAACTATTTTATGCCATTTTAAAAAGGATATCTTACGTAAACCCTTTGTTAAATGTCAAAACGAGACTGAACATTTCCGACTAACGCAAGAAAGCGTAAACACACCATAAATACTGAGCCCCAAAAATACTGTTGGATCGCTCATATATTAAACGATAAACCGATGTAGTAATTATCGTCACGGCCAACGAGCGAACCCTACGCCGTTAGGACCGGTTCGGAATTTGATACACAGAGGGAGACATCTTATTAAGTGGTGTATACGCTGTACTCTTCGACCAACAATAATCATAGGTTAGCATAACTGATTCTGTTAGACAATCTTGACAGTTTCCTTGCTCTGGGACTGTTTTGATCCAACCAAACCTAACCGCACTGGCAGAACACCGTTTGCCCGTTTCACTTGACCAAAATCCACTGCTCACATTTACTAACTTCGCACAACAAGCTCCACTCCGGTCGCATTTCCTCTAAAACATCTGGAGAAGCGCGGTCGTGGCCAAAACCTCCCGAGCCGAGCGGCCGTGGTGAAGCGAACGGGTTTTTTCGGAGGGTGGAAGGTGGCGGAGGCTCTGGCGTACAGCTATGTGAAAAACTACTTATCCTCCCCGTTTTATGATCTGGTCTGGAGGAGTACGCTTCAAAGTGCTCCCACGAGATCGGCAATGTGTGACTAAAATACAAACACATGCGGTGCTAAAAAGGCAGGAACTGGCTAATCTACGTGCGACTGTCGGTGGGTGCCCCCTGAACGAAAGGCTAATGATAAAAACAGATAAAGTGCCTCGAATGCGTTCCATCCGAATCCATCGTCTCTGATATATGGTTCATAAAAATATCTAATAAGCACATCTAAAATCCACTTTTCTCCCCCTAAACCTCCACTGTCTAAATTTACTGCAGATGTGTCATTGAAAGGCCAGAATAATATTAAAAAACCTTGGCAGAATGGATTGCGTTTCATATTCAAGACCTCCACTTTACAGTAAATGTTCAAAATATGCGGGGTAATCGTGTCCAGACAAAAGCAAAAACAAAACAAAAATATCACACGCTATGAGAATTTATGATTTTTCATCAAGTGTAATGTATTTTTATACCGTTTCCAGTGTCGAGCGTTGAAAAGTACATTGTGTCGACGAAGATTGGTGTGCGTTTTATTCTTTTAATGTTTTACCCAACACAGTCATGAGTAGCCAACATCTGGATTTAACCTGACTTTTTGTTCGCTCGGTTTAAACTTTGACAAACTACAGCAGCCTCAGAGGGTCAAGGTTCAAATTGCAATTAGGTTTACAGACGACGTAACAAACTTGATCTATATGTGAGAATTGACATAATGTAGGCTACTTGGGTCTAAGAATCTGTACAGGTTTGGCAAGTTTATACGTTATTTTAGGTTTTCTTGCATTTATTTAGTATTTCAGATACTACTTTTACTAATAGAGAAGTTTAGATTTAAGTCTAAATTGATCTCAATTTCATTATTTTATTGTCATCATCAAGAAACAAATATAGTTATTGCTGACGCACAAAAAAGTTCTTGACAATCACATTGAAAGTGGTTCTATCTGTGCCTTTATGGTGCGCCCTGTGCCGACCTGCAGCTGTGTGTGGACTGCAGTGGGACCTCAAGGCTGAGCGAGGTGTTAATTCTATTTCCTGGGTCAGGAAATGCGTCAAAGGTCAGGGGCCGCAGAAGTTAAGAGAGCCACTTTGTAGCAGAGCCAGAGAAACGAGCAAGCGGGCTCAGAGCCAAGCGCAGAGCAGCACGGCGCATAAAGGCTCCACTTAGATTCCAATAACATCATCGATTGTAAAGCAGTTGTTGTGAAAAGCGCTGCCTGTGCATTGTGACAACAGGACTTTGGTCTGAAATGAAACCACTGTTTGGACAAGCCCGTCTCTGTGTGTGCAGGAAGCCGACGAAGGCTGCGGAGCAATGTTGCAAAAATATCCAATAGCAAGGTTTTGTGATTGGAATTTATGTTTTGTATTCAGAATTATTGGCATCTCAAGGAGCTTCAAGATATGAGCGAAGACTTTTACAACAATTTAACCTGCCATTTGGGTTCTGTTGTCTTTATTCTTGCAGCCTTAGTCAAGGGGGAAACTGGGGAGCTTGGGCTGAAATCTGAAATAATTCTTCTTTTTTTTTTGCAATGTATGTTTTACAATCACAAGGCCTGACACTGAATCTAAACTAATAATAATCTCATGCATTTCAGAGCATGTTCGTTAAAGCTGTTTATGGAGAACACTGTTTCTTCAATATTTGCAGAATTTGCCTTTTGAGACCACTTAAATTGCATTTGTTTGTTTCTTATAATCTACTCAAGAGGGAAAGAGCGGACTTTGGTCTGAAATAAAACCGTTTTGTTTTGACACAGCCGCGTGTGTGTGTGTGTGTGTGTGTGTGTGTGTGTGTGTGTGAGCTGGCGTGTTTGTTATGTCACAGTTTGTCCACCGTGCTGTCGTTTGTTCTCTTGAGCTTTTGGACACACAAAAGTACATCTGGTTCGCATCAGTCGCCCCCTTTTCAGCTCAAGGTATTATTTTTATTTACGCCTCGCACATCACTACGTGTTGCAGCGGTGGCATTAGAATAATTGGGGCGTTCGCGTTTATAGTTGCTTGGGAGCGTTGTCACGGTGAAGTGTAAAAACTGCAAATCAGCAAGTTGGAAATGGATGGTGTGACAGGAAATTATGCACATTTACACCAACATTAGGCAGTATGTAGAGGTAATGGACTGCATTGCTGGATAATGGGTTCTGGAGCAGTAAGTACAGGACATAAGGTGGGTACATATAGTATTTAGTCACCAAAATGGATGGATCTGTAAAAAAAAAAAAAAAAAAACCTCTTGATGAAAATATTCATAATATTCAAAAGTTGGTCAAGAAAAGAGTTAAGAGTTATACTTGGGTTGAAATTAGTGTTGCCACAATACATAACTTTCCAAATCGATTTTAGAAAAAGGCTCAATACGGCCAATAACACAATGGTTTAAACAAAATAATTACAAAAAATAATGAATCGATTAAAATAAAAATAAAATAATAATAATTTTTCTTATTACCTTGTGGTAGTAGTTCTGACAAAGCTCAAAACCATTTCAAACTATTAAGTTAATGTTAAAAAATAATCCAATTTGAATACTAGTTTTAGAATATTCAGTATTTGGGTATTGACTTTTTTCCCCCTTGTTGCCATAGCGCAGTATGATATCAATAAGACGTTTGGCCATTCCTGACACAAAAACGTTTTGTCCGGTAACTATTGTGGGTTTAGTTTTGATCGATTGTTAAGCGTAATAATAAGTAATCATATCTTCGCTCAAGTTTTAAAAACAGTTTAGAATTCTCATGGAAAAGGTCCAATCCAATATCTATTATTACAGCTCATTTAAAACAGACTTCAGTTCACGCGTTTATTAGATGACTATTATTAGTGGGGAATCCAAGCAACTGTTGATTCAAAATGGCTTCATAAATACTCACGCAGAAAAATGTCTGCTTTTGATACACAATCTAATTCAATCAAATGCTTGGAAGAACACAATATTTTCTGTTGAAGTTCAGTTTGAGACATCTGCAAAGAGGCGCCCGGGGGATTTTTTTAAAAAAAGGAGAAAAAAAAAAAAAAGAAAACGGAAGTGACGCTGTTTTTAATTAGAGCCGCAGCAAACACAATGTACACGCTCACACAAAGCCCATAACTGTAGGAACAATTATCTGCCAGATGACGAGGAACGGGAAACAGACCAAAGTGTGAAGCCGAGGAGCGGTGGTGGGGGGGGGGGGGGGGGGGGGGGGGAGTGCGGCTGCCAAAGATTCCGCCAAATCAAAGACAAAACGCCATCGCCGCCAACCGCCGGGGCTTCATTGATAACAGGCCACAGGGAGCCACTTCCTATTGTGGTTCACTGTGGGCCCGCGGGGTTCACTTTATGGAGTTATTAAACCAAGAGGTCTTGGGTATGGCGACGGTATGAGCTAACGGCCGTACAAAGCCGCTTCGACAGATGAGATGAAAGTTGGCAGTGTTAATGGGATTTTGGACAGGGTGAATTACTTCTGTTGAGGTAAATATTTGCGTCGTTGAATAGTTTCCACAATGAGGAAAAGCTTTGTGAAGAAACGTTTGTTGGTTGGTTGGTTTCTTGACATCAGGAAAATAAACCACATGGTCTAAAATGTTGAAAGTGTTATGCATTGGACGAAAAAGGGAAGTCTTTGATGAGTTCGGGCAATTGTCAAGAACATTGAAATGATTCTTTGCCTTGTCTTGTCTTAAGGACGGTAAAGTGTCTTGGCTGAAGGTATTTAAAGTGTTAGAGAATGTGTTTTCAAGTGCTCTACTACTGGATGAACTGGTTTCGAATTCGTTATCATTTTGTATCCTTTTTTTATTTAGTAAAAAAAAAAAAGAAAAACTAACAAAAAGACACAGAGACAACTACGACAAATCAAGTGTAACCAGCTACGGCTGCTCACATTTCGTTTTCGTTTGAGTGGAATGCTTTCAGAAGGTGAAAATGTATGTAATATTTGAATTAAAAAAATTAAACACGAAAATATAACAATAATAATTAAAAATATATACGGCTGAACTGGTTTAGTCGCCTACTTCCAGAGTTAGGGGCGAGTGTGAGTCAAAGTTGGGGAGTACTAGAGGCAAAAAATAAATGTTGGGAACCACTTCTCTATTGTAATGCTTAATTTGTTGATTAAATACGTTTGAGAATGCCATCCAAGTAACCTTTCTGAACTCTCCACTCTCCACCAAACTCCAACCAAACCAAAGCAATGCCGTAACGTTGGTTCAAAGCGACGCTAACGGTGACGACTTGCGTGTTTACAGGCGTTTGAGACTCGGGTCTAAACACAGACGCGGAGCACAAACAGCTGAGCAGCTGCGTGGCCCGTCTTCAGAGGGGACCGCGGCGGCTCTAAACAGCGCGGCCTCGCTCTTCTGTCGACGCGGGCCCCAGGTGCTCGGGCTCAGCCAAAACAACAAAAGACCCGACTCGTCACCTGTCAGGAGTCGCCCGTTTGTGCAGCGGACAATGAATGGCAGACGCTCGCTCTGCGCATTCAAGCCCGGGAATAAAAGAAGCGAGCGGTGAAACTTTGAACTAGCTGTGAAACGACAAAAGATGCGCACGAACTATATCCTCTCAGGTCGAATCAAGGCATATTTTGAAGAATGAATGCTTTGAAGTACAAAAAAAAAAGCCTTTGTGACTTTCCAATTTGAATCAAACAAATTGGGAAGTCACGAAACGCCAAGCCTGCCTCGCTCCTGTGCTGTCCCAACAAACCTGTTTAACAATCTCAGGGCCTTCATTAAGCTGTCAACGGCGACTGATTCACATATTCACAACAAAGGCTAAAGATTTCTGGAGGTCGGAAATTGCACAGTGCGTGTTAAAAGGTATGGGACAGGCGTGGTATTCCCGCTCAGCTGCGCGAATCTGAAATAACCCATCAACACGTCTGGATAACAGGGCATTTCTGACAAACAAGTGAGACTGAAATTTCAAAAAAAAAAAAACAACACGTCATCTGTGAGGACAATATGCATCAAAGTTTGTGTTGTCGTGCCAAAATCAGCCATTCTTACCTTTATACATCGCAACTGAACTTGAACTGTACCATTGAAAAGAAACTGACTAAATAGTGAATTTCGTGGGTCTGATTATGGTATGTGAAAGTACGTGTTTTTTTTGTTGTTGGTGTGTTCGTTTTTAATGATCTGCAATACAATAAATCAGTGATAAATGTTTCTGGAGGGGGAATAGAAACATAACATTCTCAAAAATTCTCAACTAAATCAAACAATCCCAAACTTTAAAATGTGTAATCCACTGCTTTTGGTGTGGTCAAACTTTGGGTCAAGTTTTCCTTTAAGAATTGTGTTTTTGGTTGAAGTTTCCCCTCTCCTCTTCCCTTCCCTCAGTGGTGGATGTGGGGCTTTTGGCCCGGGTTCAGCTGGCACGGCAGAGCTCTTGATTAATGCTCCGAGTGTGGGACAGTGAAGTGCTAAACTGGCCTCATGTTAATCAGCCAATTATCTCTGCCCCGACGCTAATCAGCCCCTTTGGCCGGGAGGAGATGGGAGTCTGCACAACGGCACTGTCAAAACATGCACTGACTGACGCTCGAAATGCGCTGCTAATGTTAAAAACTACAAATCAGGTCATAGATATTTTCTTTTGGCCGATCTGCTGTCTGAAGAATATGCATAAAGCTTTGTTTTAGTGCGAAGAGGGGACTGCCCAAAACAACTCGACACTGCTCTGTGGTGTGTGGTGAAACAAGGCTGCAGGTGAACTCATGGTAAAGCTCAATGACATTATTTGAGGGGAAAATCTCAGCATGTCGGAACGATATCGACACTTCATCAGCCACGAAAAACCATTTCAGTCGATCAAAGTAGTAGTAGTAGTAGTAGTAGAAGATAAAGTTGCTTTATTTTTTATTTTATCCAAGTTTTGCTGATGGATGTGTCCTAGATTAGAAATATATAAAGTTAGAAAGGCAAAAGAAAATTATAAAAAAATAAAATAAACGAAATCATCAAAACTAATCTTTATTCTCTTTTGCTTTACACAATGATTAATATAAGAATAGGTCATGACATACAATCCAGTATTGAAAACCAGTAATAGTATAAGCAGTAGTATTAAAAAAAAAAAAAAAAACACGTTTTTTTGATACTCTTATTATTTTAAAATATCTTCGTTTACACCTTCGTTATGATTTGGCATTTAACTGCATTATCATAAATATGCATTGTCCCACTCAAATATGTAGAAGAAGTGGAAGCAAATATCTAGTTGGATAAAAATGTACAGTATGTAGTCTAATAATAGAATTTCTTGTAGTAGGAGTGAGAAAAGAAAAGACTGCAGAAACTGGAAACAAAAAATGTATAAAAACGTGAGATGACAAGAAAACAATAATTGAAGTTTAATTGCTACTTCATCAACAACATCAAAAATATATTAGTTTTTGCTCTGCGTCAGAAGACAGACGAGTGCTGCCTTTTCTTTTGGAGGAGTTTGTAGTGTCAGCCGCAGGAGGCCTTTGAAGAAACGGCTGTTTGGAGGTGACGCCAGATTTGATCACGCATTCTTCAGATTCTGTGCCATGCATTGTCATAGCGCATTATTGGTATCATCACTTATACCGCTTTGTGACTCTGCCATACCGCCTCCTAGTGAGAGGGAGGACTCGAGTTACAGCCCGAACTCTTGGCAGAAGCGTTGAGGTTGGTACAGGGTATTCTTTGGAGAGTAAAGCAAGTAATATTTCATTTTTGGGGAAACCTAAGCAATATTTCAACATAATATCAGCTAACAATATTGCATCTGTAAACTTTTTAGTGTATAAATGTTCAGTTTGAAGTTGGAAATGTAAAAGTTAGGGCCGCACCAATACGGATACAGGTATTGATCATCGGCTACTTAATTGGTTGTTTAAAATTGACTGATGTTAGCCCAGATCAACTCATAATGTTTAAACTTTTATTCATACAAAGCTGTTCAGTAGTTATTTGCAGGATAAATAACAGTTACACAATTGGAACTACTAAATAAGTTAACTGTGTTTTGAGGGGGGGAAAAAGTTACATTTTCAGTCCCTATGTGTGTATCGGTTAGCATCAGGTATTGGCAAACATTTAAAGTCAACTGAAAAAACTGGATCTGTGCATCCTTTAAGCTAGTAAATAAGCTAAAATCTATTTGCAATAATCTATCTCCATGGATAAAAGCAGGTGATGCCGCCAGGCCAAGTTACAGGTTAATGGTGTGGTAAGAGGACCTCGCTTACAGTAAGAGGACCTCGCTTACAGTTTTTTTTCAACAATTAATAAATGCAAAATGTAAAAGTTTAATGTCAATCTGTGCAATAATAGGTAAAGCAATAAAATATCTAGAGAGCCTAGCAGGTGGCGGACCCTTCACCAGAGTAGTTACAGAGTACACCTTAACAAAGAATATATTTAAATACTAGCCAACAATAAATATGATACTCCAGTCATACATTCAATGGAGTCATGCCAGGGTTTCGTGGTGAGAAAAGTTCACATTCTTTCATTCTTTTGTTCTGCTCCCAGATATAATATAGACAAACTTAGGATTTTTTTTTTTTTTTGCCCCGACAAATACGACAAGAAACAGAACCCAAATCCTACGACTGTGTGTGGTCATCTGCTTATAGGGAAATAAACAGCCTTTTCCTCCATTGGCAGAAATTCACAAATATCTTGGAGGGTGCGACTGACATGACATGTGCTGGACGGCTTTTCAACAGCTTGGTTTGGTTGAAGAAGTACCGGTACCTTGAGTATTTCTGTGTATATTAAACACACTGAGTATTTAGATTTTTTTCCTTTACAGCTGTGTACAAAACCATGTAGAAGCAGGTTTAGTGTTTGGGTTTGAAAGACTGACTGTGGTTCAACAAGTAGGCTATTGAAGCACAGGGCGACAATCAGCAGAGGTAATGAGTGGTATTAGGTATTAGAACTCTTTTACTTGACAGAAGGTGTCAGCACTTCGGCTGTCATTCATCAGGCTTTTCAAATCAAAAGGAGTCCAAGAGACGTGTCCAAGTACTGTATGTTTATGTAACAGAAAAATATAAATACGGTTGTAAGAAGTAGTTTGTGCGCGTGTAGGTGGAATTAAATTACATTAATTGTAGAAGTAATGTAGTTTCTTCAACATTTTAATTAAGGTTTAATGAGTTTGCTTAAAAAAAAAAATACATTTGTTTATTTTTTGGGATGTTAATCAGATGGTAATGGTGTGATAGCGATGGAGAGTTTGTGTCTTTTGTGTCCTGGAGTCATTTGTTGTTGGAGCAGAGGTTGAATAAAGTCAGTTTTTATTATTCTAAAACAAACTATCATTAAAATCATGGTTCATTGATATGGGTACATGAAAAAGAAGAGCTAAAAAACCTGCTCAATAACCAGATCAATAAGCTGTATATATTTAAAACCCATCCCTAGTGAAGAAGAAAAAACAACAATCATTGTTTTGCCATAGCACCAAGCCCTATTTGAGAGACAGTTAAAGCACTCTAAAATGACTTATGTCAAGAACGGAGATGCTGGTGAGAATAGTAGACAGTTGAGAGGCGAAGCAAGAGGACTAAATAATTGAATCAGAAGACACAAACTCTATTTTCCTAAACAAATTGGAAGAGATTGAATTGATTTTGCCCTTTCACTTCTTGGACTGCGCCCACGAGAGCCGCCGCCGCTTCTGCAAAGTCATTCCGTTGGCGTTTTGACAGGTTCCCGAGCCTTCAACCACCTGTCCCGTCAAAGTAACGGGCACTCGCTTTGACACTGAGGTACCCAAGAGTCTGAAAGTGAGAGTGGGAAGAGCGGAACCCTCGAGGGAGGCTCAAAGTTTAGGCTCGAACTCCAGACTGACATCCTCGGTGCGCAGTAAAGAGGATGGAGAAGTCACAAAGGGAGAGTGTGATAATGGATCCCTTCAGTCAAACATTCACGACAACTCTAAATATACCATGTGTCACATTTGATTTCTTTTCCATTCCACTTTAAACTAGTTAAAAGTTCTATTATTTTTGTTTTAGTTTAGTTTAATTTTTCTGTCCAATGTCATCTTCCAATCAAAAGCACGGATGTAAAAATCACTTTACCCAATTTCAATTCAATTTTGGATGGGTTTGGAATGAAGTTGGAAAATATTAGTAGATAAAACTCAACTAGAACTAGTCTGTAGAGTTTGATGAAACAGAAAATATTGACTAAATATACCTTGTTACTTACTGAAGGATAACATAGTCATTCAGCTTGACCAAGAATGCCTGACCCCTAATCTAAACAGTCTATTCTTTAGCAAAAACATTTGATTTGCTTATATTCTGTTCAAAATGGGACAGCCTTAACACAAGAAATCAATACAAGCTTAAAGCAATTCATGGGTTTCAGGGTCCTATTTATTGGCAACATTTCGAGGACATTTCACCATTCAAAAATATAATATATTTATATCATAACCAACATATGGGCAATGGGAAAAATAACCTTTGGACTCACCTTGAATACGGAAAGATTTAACACAAAAAGGACAAAATGGGAGAGTTATTTTGCATGTATGCTTTAACCCATCTTTTTTGTTGGATTCCACCCCCTTATTTTCTCATTTTATTCCTTCTTGTGTTCTCAATGGTCCTGCGTTATTTGTTTTACTATCATTTTATTTCATTATTTTCCTCTTTTTGTTTTGATTTTGTGGTTTTATGTTCTAAAATAATAATAAATATCAAAATATATACTATACTTAGTTTTGTATAAATTTCCATCACTCTGAAACAATGGCCAACTCTTACAATGTTATAAGACAAAGATGTGGAAAAATTCCTACCCAAATGTACTGCCACATCATCAAAGAAGAGGGTCTTTTAGGAGCATCTTGGACCTAATGGAAGAGCCAGGACCAGACAGGAACCAACACCCAAAATACTGGTTGTCTGAGGGACAGGTGAACCAGGACTTCAGACTTCAAGGCCAAAGGTAAAGCTTATCATTATCAATGTCTGTGTTTAGAGCGGCGATTGAGACAGGCTCAGAACACAGTCAAAATGTGAACGTTTCATGGAAGGAAATCTGTTCAAATGGCATTAGTCTGCTAACACTCTGATGGTGGTGTGCCTGATGTCCTTCCTGGTGGATGCTAGTGCAGTTAGTAACATAATGGGGGGGAGGGGAAAGTATATTTTGGACTTGTGAAAATGTTACTGTACAATTGCATTTTTTGCCCTGCAGCATTACTTTTCTTCAACTATCCAAATTTATAATCTAATTCGGTCAAATATTGAATTCGGTCAAATATTGAAATGCTAATTATAATTTAATTAATCTGCCACTGGCCATGTTTAAATTAACATTTACATTTGTTTTAATAATCATTATTATTTTTTATTTTTTTCAACATTATAAAACGTATAACAAAACAATAATAATAATAAAAATAGACATGAAACAACAGGACCAGAGAGAACATATCGAGCAAAATAAAAGAAAACAAGAAAAACAACCGAATTACATATATTCTAATATCAAATCTCAAATTAAATTCAAACATTTTATAAATCAGGATTAAATAAATAATGCAAATGCTTTTATATGCCAAATAAAAATAGATTTACAAATTGCTTGGTGGTCGACAATATGAAGCGTCATCCACGTCCTTGTTGTTCGCAGCTGTACACTAAAGCGCACGGCAACTGCCAGGTTTACAGAGGTTAATTTGCACAGAAAGGTTGGGAAAAACATTGGTCTTGGTGAACGCGGCGGCGCTCATTCTGAATGCTGCTCAGATGGGATTAAACAAGCGTGCAGTTCTGGCACACAGACATGCCATAAACACTGCCGCTTTTGTTAATTATTCACGGATCTCAATATCACCAAGACCCTTCCCCGTTTGGTCTTGAGTCGAGATAACTTGAAATAACTACGGGCTATGTAAACAGTAACTTGAATATTGTAAATACTTTGCAAAAAACATGGCTTTATTCAATGCTCCGTTTAATATTTGACATCCACGACTGTTTTAATCTGGATGTTTTCCCTGTTCCAACTTTAAACAAAACCCGAAAAAGTTGAATAATTACAAATAACTTACAAGAAATCATCCAGGAGTTGTTAGCCACTGCTGTGACTGATTGCGCTACTCCAAAACATTGCATAAATCATCTGGTGAGCGTTAGCATTATTTGGGCGGTTAAGACGTTTTGTTTTTTTGTCGTCAAGCCGAACGGAAATATTTGGGCATGACACACGGGACAATTTCTGGCTTGAATTTAGTCAAGTTTTTCGATCGTTTACTACAAAAAAAATTGTCGAGTCCAAATCTTTTATCATTCTTAACAATATAAAGTGTCGAGTCCAAATCTTTTATCATTCTTAACAATATAAAGTGTGCAATGTCACAAGACGTCCTTGAAGATCCGAGACGGTAAAATTAATTAAAAATGATGAGAATCTGCCTTGAGTGGAGCCACTTTACAAAAGTATTCAAAAGACAAGTACTTTGTTTTTCTGCAAATAAATCTAATAAGGCAAAGACCTCACCTTTTGTGCTGCAGGGTCAAACCTGTCTGTACGATATAGCTCAGAATAAAGTCAAATTTAATTGCATCCACATTCCACAGTGATGGATGATCAGCGTGAATGCAGTGAAACAAACTGATTGGACTTGGACGACTGAGTTACAGCTCTGCAAAACGAAAAATACTAATTGTAGCACCAACATGTCATGAACTTCACACGTCTTATTTTCTTCAAAAAATATGAATTGAAATAAATGTTAAAAACCCCAAAAATTGATGGATTAAAATCTGCGCCATAATTTGAGATTCATGCTATTACGTTAAAGAGCAAAAATAGCTAATCAGGTTTTTGCATTCTCATTCTCAAGACGCTCAGGAAGTCTCATCCACGATACACGCCCACTGTACCAACTTTGCTCTACAATTTCGTGTGTGTGTAATCTTAAACTGCGTCACAAGTAGGATTCAATGGCGTTGCAAAACCATTTTGGCAAAAGCGACTAAATAAATCCACTGCTCGTGACCTGGAGCCGACATTAGGATCTATAAACACTTTGATTTGTGCGATGTTTACTGTGACATGTCGCAATGGGGCAGGCGGAAATAAGCATTGTAGTTTTTTTCGCAGACTTGTTTCTTTAGTAAGTTGTTTTAGAGCAATATTGCGATTTAAAATGTCCAAAATATAAAATAATGATTCATCGGTGTCATAGATTATAACTACAGCACAACAGACAAACACATACAGCGTCTTCAAAGTCCATACGAAGCTTGATTTTTTTTTTTTTTAATAGAACTCTCATCTGTTGGTCTTAAAAGCAAACAGTATAAAATGTGAATCAGAGCTAAGTCATCCTAAAAATCTTTCTTTTCTGACTCGAGTTAAACCCACAGCACAATAAGGTCTCTGACATCTATAATGACAGTGTTTTACCCAAAACTAAATTAGCGAGGAGGCTGGGAGGGGCTCCACCTGCCATCAGCCTGAAACGGTCACCTTCGGAGACAGACAGCTCTATTGTGGCGGGGGAATTCGCCCAAACACGTCTCCGGCACAAGTCGCGTGTGAAGAAAGGTGTGAGCTGTAAGTATTAGCTGCACAAAGATGACTACACGTTTGAGGCGCGTCAATGAGAAGTCACGCTCTCTGCCTCTTTTCAAGTGTTTGTGTTGGGCTTTACTGCGGACGTCAGAAAGACAGCACCGAGGCAGACAAGGAACCGGCGTCGAGCATTTTCAGGAAATGGAATACAGTGAATACAAATCCTAACGGCAGATACTCATAAAAGAGGATTCTGATAAGGAAATTATGAGTTTAGACCAAACGTGAGATGTTGACGCTTTTGTCTCGATCACTGTATCGACAAATTGTTCAATAAATGATGAAAAAATTATGTTTCTTCACATTTTCTTAGCACTAGTGGGGGAATTATTCATTTTTTTTGTAGTATGATGAGATTTGCGCTGAGGAGGATATAATAAGTAACATCTAAGTCTCATTATAGATAATAAATACAAGTTTCATTTGCCATTTATTTGTTGCAGATAGTTTTTAAACATTATACATTTAGAAAAGGGTTTACTGGGGTTATCCTGCTTTATTTTGTCTAGTTATGTTAATATTATTCAGTTAATTGTGATTAATCATGTCACAATATACTCATACGAACTAAAAATAATAATTGTGGCCATTTTAGTTTTTTGTTTTTTTTCAAGTTCAATTTATACTCGTATTAACATAGATATCATTCTACATAATTACCGGTAATTTTATCACTTTACTTTATCTACGTTTATATTCAGAAGCTGGTAACAGACACTTTGAATAAGTATTTTACAGTTTGATTTTAGTGTTAATCGTTAATAATCTTTAATAATCCTTCAATCGTTTCTTCTCACAATAACATTATCCTATACACAAGGTTTTCTGAAGCAATTTGTTGCACTTCAAACTTATCGTGACAGGTCTAAGTGTTTGGAAAAGGAGACACAGTTTCCAGCTAGTCTTGCAACTTTTTGTTTGCAAACATATTTGTCATAAAGTTTATCAGAAAACAGAAACACTGCAGATTTATCCAGCAGACAAAACAGTGAAAAATGCATGTTTGGGACAAGTTGTGTCTGCCAACCGGCTCTGCTCCGAGTCCGCCTTTGGCCTTTATCCACGGGGCATCTGAGGGGTGGCTTCAGTCTGTAGCCTTTATCACAGCAAACATCTGTCTCTGTTGTGAGGGAGAAACACGGCCATTTGTTCAGAGTGAAATAGAAACAAAAGACTCAAAGAAATTAACTATTAAACAGCATGATCTGGTTAAATATTAATTTTAATCCAAGCACCGAAGGAGAGATGCCCACCGCGCTTTTCTGTTCGAGGCAATTAAAAGGGATTTGCATCTTTTCTTTTGGCTCAGAGCTTGATGGGACGGATCAAAACAAAAACTTCAGCCGTCAATGTCAAAGATCGCCCTGACGTTTTGTTTTAACTAAGCTCCAGCGCTGAAGAAGTAATGACAGCGCCGGACTAATCTGCTGATGTGATTGACCTCTCAGCCCACAACATGATCCGGAGACAAAGTCAATTATGCAGCTACTGGAACTAATGTGGCAAAGCAATGACACTAAGACTGCATTTGTCTTGTGATCTGGAAGACAGTTGTACTACATGTGTACCGTACTTTTCGGGCTATGCGCTCCTGAATACAAGCCGCACCAATGATATTTACAAAGAAAAAAAGATTTTGTACATATACGGGCCGCACCAGTCAATAAGCCGCAGGTGTCCACGTTGTAACATGCAATATTTAAAACATCAGTCACAGCTGTCCCTTCTGTCCCCTCTGTCCTTGATTACTCTGTGAGCTTTTACCTGTGTCTTCACACCTGGTTCATCTGCTCCTGCGCTTGAGTGTTACGTTGTCACATGAGATCTTAACACAAACATATGGTCCACGGTAATAATGCAGGATCGTCTTTTGACTAGGTCTGGCCAAGAAAGTCTCATTTCAATGCGGGTTCTAAACTGCAGACCGCTGTATATCGCATGTACGCGCTCCAAGTGTCTTGTGCGTTTCGCTGTGTCTAGATTCACTTCCTCATTAGATGAATTTCTTCGTGAATATGAGTCTGATTGTAATAAAACACAGCGTTTTAAAAATAGAGAACACGACGCTCCACCTGGACAGTACTTCCACTGTCCACTGACGTAGTTTTCTACAATTCTACATTTGAAGCTTCCTGCTAGAGTGCCCCCCCGGTGGCCGTTAGCCTGTAAAAATCTATAAATTAACAGCACCGTTTTAATGACCACAGGGTTCAAAGCGTGGAAAAAAAGTAGCAGCTTGAAGTCCGAAAAGTACAGTATTCTTATTGTAAAATAAAAATGTAAGACTGACTTCACAGTATGAGATAATAATAATAATAATTTTATTAATGTGTGTGGCAAAACTTTCAAGTACATTTCTACAGCGCTCTTCCAAGACCAGGCATAAAAACATGTGATCAAATTAAGAAACAAAATAATTGGTACCAGTTTACCTGAAGTACCTGAAGTATGACAGGTTTGTACAATTTTCAAATTGACTTTATTTGGTATATTTATCCCTGTTGTATGTATAAATTATAGTTTTACACCAATCAAGTAGGTATTTGTGGGGAAAACGTTGAAAAATCTGCAGAAAATGACAGGAAGTGACATCACACCAGTGACAATCATTCCAAAGTCAAAGTTTATGCATAATTTACACAAACTACTTTTTTGACGCTCTAAATATTAATTCAACAAAATAAAGTCGCTCTCATATATTTTTATTTGCCAAATAAAAAAACTGACATTAGAAAAGTTTTTGCCCAGTGTTTGCTGGGTAATTTCCCACTGTGATGTCATCAATTATAAACAGGAAGTGAAATTATAAAGCTAAAAAAATTGCAATTCTGTAATATTTTGTTTTACATTTTTAGAAAAATTCCTAATTTATTTATCTTAGCTGCGTTAGTTTAGTTCAATGAGTCGTCCGACCTGTCAGAGGCACTTTAACTTTTCCTTAGTTTACAAGTACCTTTTATCATTTTTCAGCCCAACCACTGCATCTTAAAATATTGGGGCAAGGAAAAGTTACAAAAGAAAAATTTGTTAACAATTCAAACTCTAAAATAACAGAAAAATCGAATTAAAACCAATCCATTAATTGTATAAAATTTTGTCTTATTCACAGGGCATGTCTGGGCTGGTTTTTGGTTTTTTTTCTTGCATTTTCCCTGAAGTATTGATATTTTTCTGTACTTTTTGTCATCGCATCAAAGTGCACATGGTCGAGAGAGAGAGCGCCTGACGAAAAGGTAGTGAGATAGTTGTGTCCTCATGTTGAAAGTATTTTAAAGTGTTGTTTGAAAGCGTATCTTCTATCCGAGCCTCCGAGTGTGGAAGCGTTTCATCATCTCCGAACAGAGGGTTTAGGCTGAACGGCCCTGGGCTTCGGTTACAACTAACGATGCTCCGGAGAGGCCCCCGAACTGCGAGGCGGGACCGTCCTGTTGAGGTAACCTTGAGGAAAAATGGGGCCCCAACAGAAACTGGCACCGAACTCTTGAGTGAAGACCCCGGTGTCCCGCTGGGGTTGAGACCAGGCGCTCTTACAAAGTATCCCAGTCTCCTCAAATTCTGATGAGTGATCGACAGAAACGCAAGGTCTGTTCGTGACAAAACAAACATGGTGGCTTTGGAGTTAAAAAAAAAAAAGAAAGTATTAAAAAAATTCTAATCTGACAGAAAATATGTAGTAGATTTTGTTCTGGATGTTACAAGATATTCAGGAGAAGTCTTCCACGTTTGAGAGACACAAATAAGCCGACAGTGGTCAAAGCTAGACGATTATTTGAGTCATGATAATTGAGATTATTTGAATCACAACATCTTTTTAAAATCTAAAATGTTTGTCTCGCATTTTGGACAGAAAAATATGTTTAAAACTGTAAACCTAAATGTAACGTGCTTTTTTATTCAGGCGTTTTTGTAACATTTAACTTTATTTTTGAAGAACAGTAACATGTCCAGTGAAGGAAAGAAAAAATTAAGATTTCACTGTTGTTTGGTCCCAGTCTCAATGATCGTATTATATGTATGTCATTTTTGATATATTTTGCTACTATTATCATTCAGTGTTGTGTGTTACACTTTAGTGCCAAAGCAAGTTCTTCATTTGTGAATTCACTGACAATAGCATCTGATCCTGAGCCACAGAATAAAGCAGAGTGAAAGTCTGACTCAGCGATGCAGTAACATTATGCTTAAAGTGGACCTTTCCTGGAGTATCAGAACATGGTTTGAAAAAAAAAAAAAGTTGTTTTTATTTATTGTTATTGTGATATCAAAATCAGTATTGAGAATCAAGCGTTTCCATATCGAAAGTATGTTTGAAAATGCATATTGAGTTAAACTAAAAGGTCCAAGATAGATTTATTTCCATGAGGAATAATATCTTCAATGTCTCCCGTGTCAAGTATTTTTCCATCATAAACACATATTTTGTATTTAGTGTCACTTAAAGAACATTTCTAAAATATGCTCAGGGTGATTGACAAATATTTATTCAAAAGGTATTTAAAGAAGAGCAAATGTCACTGCAAATTATCTGTCTGACATAAAGATGAAGGAAATGGGACTAAAAATAAAACATCACTTGGACATATTCAAATGATGCAGGCCTAAGAATACAGTATACAAGAATACACTGCCTAAAAAGGAGTATATTTTTAAACCAGGTCTGAGCAGAGGAGCAGCGCTCGCGACGACGCTCACGTGGACAAAGAGCTGCAGCCACGAGTTACAGTTGTTTAACGTAATAATGCAAACCTACTGAGCATACAGGACGACGAGTTGCAAATATACATCTTGTTCTCATTTGATTTACCTTTACTTAGATTTCAACGTATAAAGCACTAAGATTTGAGAGAAGATTAAAAAAAGTGCGAGAAATCTAAATGTAGATAATATTGTGAATGTTGTTTGGATGAGCTTGTAACATTTTTATTTCAAGTAAATCATCCATAGTTAAAAAAAAAAAAAAAAATGAAAAATGAAAAGAAAAAAAATTATGTATTAAACTTTCAAATAATGGTACATGGTGATTTTGTTGGACTTTTGTGATTAACTTTACAGACATTTTACACTTGTCTGATGATTAAACCTCAACTAATACATTTACAGACACTTTTCTGTTTGATTGGCATCGTATTGTTTGATTATCGGGATACTGAAGACAATAGCTACATGTTTGTAAATACCACCCACCCCTCACCACGGGCATTAGCTAAATAATCTAAGACCATTTTCAAATTGTTTAACACTGACATTCTGAAGGGACCCATGTCTTTGCGTGATGTTTTGTACTTGTTTTTTATTTTGGCAAAAAAGAGGTGGGGGATCAAAACATTTATAATATTGCAATTTTTTGGAAACATGGAAAGTTTGGAAATCATTTGAAAAAGTGTATCATCTAATAGTAAAAACGTTTTAAAAAGGCTTCAAAAACCAGCAGTTAAAAGAATAAAAATATAACAAAGCTGCAATAAAACAAAGAGTGATATTTCTGCATTTTGGATTCATGTACAGTCCTTTAATGTTAAATATGATACTGAACCTCTAATAAACACGTTTACAGGCACGTTTTTGCATGTTTCTGATGAACTGTCATTTTATCGTCTGAAAAACATCAAGATAAACCCCAAAAATATATTTAAAAAATATGAATTATTGCCGATATTGCTCACCCCGAGTCAGATGAATTATGCTGAATTTAAAAATCTTAAAATGCAATTTTGATATGATTACCATTAATCTTGAAGCCCGGCTGACCGACCTGAAGCAATAGTAAATAATGCATGTCTACGTAGGACGGGAGGGGCGCACGGGATGGGAGAAAGTGCGGGGGGCTTCACGACACCTCACCGCTGGACACAAAGGAAATCTGACTGACAGAGCTCCACGCCCAGGAATGCCTCAAAACACGCTCATTTTATCAAAAACAAACATTCGCTCTTGACAAGTGACTTCAATAGACACGATTATGTTTTATTTTGACGGCTGGGACCCCCCGGGCTTCTCGGAGGTCTCAAATGGCTCCGCTTCAACTCCCGACTGAAGCTATTATCCAATTAGCAAGAAGTGGACTGGCTGAGGCACCTGTGTGGGGGGCCGGGGAATTCTAAAGACAAATGGGTTTTTAAATCTAATATTAGTCAGGAATAGCGCCATCGGGATTGTGTAATGAACTGTAATGAAGGTAATGCAGTATCTACGACCCCGAGTTCAATTTAATTAAAAGAGTTGTACCTCCTTAACTTCACAAAAGGTTAAAGAAAAATTACGAAAGGGGAACTCAATGTTACGCCATGGAAAAAGGGCGGAAACTCTTCGGTGTTGGTGAACTTGTCCGTTACACTGTCGAACACGAAATAGACTGAGAGACTTTTGCCAGTTCCGTGCCCTTGTAAATGAACGTCTGATTCCGTTTGCTCAAAAATATTGGTACGGAAATATATCGTGACCGACTTCTTCTGCGTCGATACAGAGATGTGACAATTTTAAACGACAGCAAACGCATCGGAAACTGCTATTTTAAAAAGGTTAGGTTTGAAACGACGCCTGCGATGAGGCTGAATCTGCTCGGCTGAAAAGGTGACTTACTCATGGGACAGTTGTATTCGGATATTAAGCGCGCTGTGAATTTTTGCAAACTTCTAAACACTGGTCTTTAGCCGTTTTGTCCACGTTTTACTGTTGTACATTTTTAATACTATCGCAAATAACTAATCTGTTTGGTTTAAAAGAGTACACCAACACCACTGTTACAACTGAAATGATTAAGGATAGGCGGTGTCAAAATTATAATTATTACTGTAAATAGAAGCTTACTAATTGTCCATTTTTCAAAGGCTTTGATTATAAACGGCTGCTTTCTAAAAGTGTCGTGATGTTCAGTAGCCTAACATTTTGTTTGGCCTTTGCATTGTTTCACCAAAGAATTGAGTGTGAAATTAAATCTCAAGGGTTAATATGCGAACAAGAGACAGAAAATTGGTCCATAAGTCTATAATCAGCGCTGCGTAAGAGCTTCATTTATCACCTCCTTCAGCGTTCAGAGACAGACATGACTGCATCAGATGTGCGAGCGGCCGTTACGTGACTCACGGCGCTTACTCCTCTGCACAAGTTCCCTGCACTTTAAAAAAGCAAACCGCGACTTTTTCCCCTCTCTTCTGTTTGGCCCCGGGGTACTTCCCGATGGGACAAAGAGCAGCCGCAGCTCGTGACAACTCTGAAAAAAATAATAATAATAATCTGACTGCCATCCAAACACTGAAGCACAGAAGCACTGCGTTCCTTAGCTCTTGGACGTTAACATTAAGGGATTAGAGAAGAAGCCCAAAACAAAACGCTAGTTCAAATGGGGACGTTAGTATTTAGTATCTCCATTATTCCTTTTTTGAATGTCAAGTTTTCTTTAAAAGTCATCCAGCTTTGATCACAATTAACCGCGACGATAATGACTGTAATTTGTCCAGGCAAAACAAACACAATGTTGGCAGCGCATCAGAGGAGGACAAGATGCGTCGTTGCACCAGGCTTTTTGAGGGTTTTGAAAGGTAAATAGAATACATAAAGACGATGGCGTGCAGGTGAGGAGGGCGCGACTACGAGAGCATCTTAAGCATGTCAAAACAGCGCGGCGACGGGACGGTTACTGCGCGCGCGTAGCGTCCCCGGTGCGGCTGGGGCTATAATTACACACAGACGAGTAAATCCACACAGAACAAAGCACAATGACTACTGTTGTACTGCTCGTATGGCTTTACTCGTATAAACCAAGAAAGATAAATGTTATACCAACTGAAAAGTCAAACTAAACATGATTCTAGAAGAGATAAACGGACAAATGGAAAAGAGAACACAGACCACAAAAGTGTCACCAAATGTAATTTCACTTTTCTGTTATTTTGGATAATTGTAGTTCTATGTTTTATTGCTACGAATAAGATTATAGATATACAGACGGATCAACAATACATCAGTGCAATGGTTGGGAAAACTTCTCAGTTATAATGACCGATTTAGCTTTAGTTTGTTGTTTTATTTTGGCACTTTGAAGCTAAAAGGTGGCAGTAAGAATCAGAATCAGAATCAGAATCAGAAAGGTTTATTGGCATTGTCAATGAACAAACTTCACAGACATAGGAACTTGTCTCGGCATTGAAGGTGCAACACAAAACACTGAGCAATAATAAAACAACATATATTCAATCAAACAAAGGGCATGCATTTAAGGGACAATTTAAAATTACTATAGTATAAATAAAAATTCAAATAAAAATAGGCATTGCTATGTACACAAGTTTACAGTTAAGTTTAAAGTTGTAGTGCAGAAAGTGACAGTGCAGTGAGTGATGAATAGTGTAGTTAAAGTGACAGGTGTTTAGAAGTGTTCATGAGTCCAACGGCAGAGGGAAAGAAACTATTCTTGTGGCTCTGTGGTTCTGGTCCGGATGGACCGTAGCCTCCTGCCTGAGGGGAGTGGTTCAAATAGACCATGTCCAGGGTGAGAAGGGTCAGCTGTGATCCGACCTGCTCGTCCCAGAGCCCTGGAGACGTACAGGTCCTGCAGAGATGGAAGTCTGCAGCCGATCACCTCTCAGCAGAGCGCACAATGCGCTGTAGTCTCTGTTTGTCCCTGGCTGTGGCTCCAGCGTACCACACGGTGATGAGGAGGTGAGGATGGACTCAATGATGGCCGTGTAGAACTGCACCATCATCTGCACTGGCAGCTTGGCTTTCCTCAGCTGCCACAGGAAGTACATCCTCTGCTGGGCCTTCTTGATGAGGGAGCTGATGGTGGGCTCCCACTTGAGGTCCTGGGTGATGGTGGTGCCCAGGAAGCGGAAGGAGTCCACGGTGGTGATGGGGGAGTCTGTCATGACGAAGGGGGGGCTGGGGGCTGTGACTTTCCTGAAGTCCACGATCATCTCCACTGTCTCTGGGCGTTGAACTCCAGGTTGTTGCCGCTGCACCAGGACACCAGCCGGACCACCCTCCCTCCTGTAGACAGACTCATCCCCGTCCGAGATGAGCCCGATGGAGGGTGTATCATCCGCAAACTTGATGAGTTTTACGGAGTCGTGGCTGGAGGTGCAGCAGTTTGGTGTACAGGAGAAGAGCAGAGGAGAAAGTACACAGCCCTGTGGAACCTTGTGCTGATAGTCCGAGTGTCTGAAACATTCTTCCCCAGCCACACACACTGCCTCCGATCCGTCAGGAAGTCAGTGATCCACCTGCAGGTGGAGTCAGGCACGTTGAGCTGGGAGAGCTTGTCCTGGAGCAGAGCAGGGAGGATGGTGTTGAAAGCAGAGCTGAAGTCCACAAACAGAATCCTGGCGTAGGTTCCCGGGGAGTCCAGATGCTGCAGAATGAAGTGGAGTGCCAGGTTGATGGCGTCGTTCTGTCGTCTACAGACCTGTTGGCTCTGTAGGCGAACTGCAGGGGGTCCAGCAGGGAGGAGGTGAAGGACTTGAGGTGGGGCAAGACCAGGCGTTCAAATGACTTCATGACTACAGACGTCATGTTTGTACAATCCTCAAAAAATTGTACAATCCTCAAAAAATTGCCATAAATGTCATTATAATGTGGTAAACACCCATGTCTAAAATGGTGAGATGGGAAAAGGGAACTTTGCTAGTACTTAACTTCAGATAGTGGGCCTCGCAGTGGAGTTAAAATGTGAATATCTGTAATTAACAGTTATAAGCCACAACAGCAAGTACATTTTTTCTTTTCTTTGTCCAAGCCATGGTAGGGGGGGATCTCAGTAATTTCTTACGTGTTTGCACAATCTTGCAGAAATTGTACCTCACAAGATGGCACGATATCTTGTCCTAATGACTCTTTCCTTCTATCTAGAAAATAATTGATACAGGAAAAAAGTATTGTTAAGGTACCAAAAAACAGGTATCAAGCACTTGTATCGGGGGGAAAAATACGTTTACCCAGCCCTACCACAAACGACTATTCAGTACTTCATATATTTATGGAGGTCTACTTTACAATCCAATGCGACCACACACACAGACCAACAACTTGTTCTAATGAAAATGCATTTAAAAAGGGGATAGTGCAAGGAAAAGCTGTTTCAACAATGGGTCGACTCGAGTATTTTGCTCTGAACTTCACCTGTTCACTTGTCTCGCGTTACCTGTAGCCCGTCCAGAGTGACCCTAGACACAAAGGACTGAAGAGAAAGAGCCCGAGGCAGTAAGGATTTTTGCACGAATACCAAAAGCGCTTCCTCGCCTTGGACTTCAGGCTAAATCATGGCCCACAATGAAGACTGACAGGTCTAGCACAAGGCCTGGCCCACACAAAGAGGGACACCCGCGCCGCAGACGGGACAACGGCCTCCTACATCAGTCAACGCAGTAATTGACACAGAGGCTGGGTCCAGGACAGACATTTTTTAAATACCTGAGGGCTATTTACACACCTGCTAAGCGAGAGGAGGGGGGCAACGGCTCGAGACGCTCCACAATCGGCCCAATTACGGCACAAGAGATGCACTGACTGACTGCCCAAGGATGACAAGGTAAACAAAGTCATACGTGTTTGTCCAAAGCGGAGGTGTCAAAGGCAAACAAGAGAGAGCACGCTTGAAAAACAAAATGGCAGGACTTTAGGTGCACAATTTCACGTTTGTGGTGTGATGTTCCAGAGTTTGGCGTTAGTATAAAGACAGGCAGGTGACTCCATCAGTCCAAGTTACGAGTCAAATCTGTGGAGAGATGACCCTGCTCACAGTGAGAACGCAATAAAAACACAGCGCCGGACTGAGGAACATTCAAAGCAAAGCAATCATTTCCAAAGACAAAGCAGGAAGTGAACCTTCTGCCAGAAAAGTTACATAGTGCTCCTTTAAAACTGTTTAGGTTTGTTTTTTACATCTTGTTTGTTTCAGCACGCTATAGGCATTTTTGCACTTATAATATATTTCAAGCACACAAAGATTCTCAAATGCAGGTTCACAATGCAGTCTGCAGCAAATAAACATCAAAAAGATACATGTGCGTGTGATTAGGTTATGTTTGTGTTTTAGATGTCCTTTTGCTGTTTGTACAAATGAGCTGCTGCAACAAAATAATTTCCTGAAAATGATTAATAAAGTATATCTATCTGTCTATCAAGATGAAAAATAATTAAACCCAGAATATCTAAAGCCTGAGAACCAGATTTTCAAACCATAAAAGAAGAAAGGATTTCTGCTTACTTGTTCCAACATTTTGCTTCTTTCAAAGGCTGGATTTCAAATCCATGATTTTGTTGGCCACTAGCAAACATAACTTTTTCTTACAAAGAAGTGAAACAGGGTGGAACACCAAAGGACAGCCAATCAGCTCTCATTCCAAAGAGTCTCTGTAGTGGCACATAAGACTTTCTTGCAAGTTTGCAATGGATTAAATGGCTCCTAATTAGATGAAGACAACGTTTAGTGGTCTGATTTACAAAGTTCTTCTTTTACAATACATTTCATGGGGGGGAAATTGAATTTATAAATTAAAAGTTGGGTAAATCAGTTTTATGGGGAGAAAAAACTCTGGATATTAAACAATATTTACATCTTTACTTTTAGTTTTATTTATTTAATGAGGTCACAACATCAAAAGAGAACAGGTTGTTTGGAACGTGCCTGAGTTAGGTAAACTAGGCCTAAAAAAGAGGGTGGGTGGCCTCAGGGGAAGAACCTGCAGTGTAATCAGGAGGGCTGTGTAATTACAGGCCACAGACGCTACGACACAGAGTTCAATTTGGGGCTGAAAGGGAGGTCACCCATTACGCTAATATTCATATGTCACGCAGAGAATTCCTTAGTGCAACGTCAACACTGAACCATAGAGAGGAGCCACTTATGTCAGGCATCTCAAGCGTGCCACCATCTCGTCTCTTCTTTGTTTATATTCACCCAATAGAAATGTTCACAAGATATAATGATAGTATATAATAGTTTTACAGTTGTTAAATGCATGTTTGAAATACGTAAGCAGAAAAGCATGTCCAAGACGTTTAAAAGCGGATGGGTCCTTTGTGCAACTTAAGGATGACTGTCAAAATTGTAGTTTCAAAATGACAAGAAACAAACATGTAATTTTGTGTTCCATTGTTTGGCGAAAAGCAGTTTTACGTTGCAGCAGTTACTCTGTTATTTCATTCATGTTAACAGGTGAATTTGTTATAAATACAAAACTTAATGGTAGAAAATAGTAACTGACCTGATTTATGGAGTTGGCGGTGCAAGAGGCAAGGCCCGTTCCCAGAGAGGCGACAAAGAAGATGAGAGGGTCAAAGGGCACTGGTGCCATTGCATATCCTGCAGCAGCAGTCATAACCACCAAAGCTGATTGAAAATAAGGAATGCAATTAAAATGTCAAAATGTCAATATTTTGTGTTTTTTTTATTAAAACAATGGCAATCTCATGCTACACATATAGCATACCGTATTTTCCGCACTATAAGGCGCACTTAAAAACCTTTATTGTTCTCCAAAAATGACTGCGTCTTATAACCCAAGGTGCCTTATATATGGATTAATTCTGGTTGTGCTTACTGACCTCGAACCGATTTTATGTGGTACACAGCGCTCAAAAATCGTCAAAATGTTTTATCACAACTTTGGTAAACTACAAAGCCGCACCGCTTGCAGCATTACGGTTACCGTAGCCAGGAGCGTCGCGGAGTAATACTGTGCTTCACCATAATATTAGTGTATAAGGAATTTTAAGGATTTGTGACGAAAAATAAACTGAAAAAATGAGTGTATTATGTTTTATTTACGTGATATAGTGTTAACTGAACAATTTGAGTTATTGTGAATACGCCAACGTTTGATTTAGCGGTATCTGACTGTGTTTTTTTTTTACGTGTTGTACCTGAGCCATTATGAGTTACCGTACTGTGAATACGCTAACGTTTGATTCAGCGTATCTGACTGTGTTTTTTTACGTGTTGTACCTGAGCCATTTTGAGTTACTGTGAATACGCAAGTTTGATTTAGCGTATCAGACTGTGTCAGAACGTGTTCCATTGAACAAGGTTGGGACTGTTTGTTTAGCTTAATGCGCCTTATAGTCCGGTGCGCCTTATATATGAAAAAAGTTCAAAAATAGACGATTCATTGACAGTGCGCCTTATAATCCAGTGCGCCTATATGGCAGAAATAACGGTATATAGATTTTTTTAGTTTTACCTAAATTGGAAGGGACAAGGTACACAGACATTAAGCATGTAAAAGACAAAGTTGTTCCACACCAGATTGAAGGCAAATAGCTAATTTACATCTCACAGTCCCTGAATAATTTTTTAATTAATGAATTCGCCTTATTATTGATTTAAATTATTTGACTGATGCAATTCTTCTGTGATTGTCTAGATTAGCAACAAATAAGGGCACATCTCTTATGTACTGCGTTTTTAAATGATAGCATATATCAATATTTAGCCGTTTACCTGTAAGTTTAATTTTTGGCCAGTCTGCATACAACATCTGGCAGGTCACTCAGTTCTACTTTCAGTTCTTTCCATTGTCGGTCGAGCCGTGCCACCTTTGACAGCTCAGTCTCCTCCTGGACATGTGGCGCCTCTTTCAACTTTCCCACTTCAATAGACGCCTCTGGTGCGACTACATCTCGTTGCTGCGTCTACAGCGGAGATATTGGGCTTTGCTTCAGCGGACAGCTCCTCCTGGTCCGGGCCTATCGTGGGTATCCTCTGCACCCGTCGCTCCACTGCATCCTCAGCTCTTTCCACCAGGGTCACCACTGGCTGCTGTTTTGGGGCAGCACGTTGGTGCAGCCCACTTCTGTTCTTTGTGACATACTGACATGAACAAACAGAAAGTCTCAAATAAGTCTATAAATAATTAGATTGTTGTATAATGCGTAGAAGTGGTATATAGAAAATGTATAGTATTGCAATTGCTGTTTTGGAGAATTTAAATATATATTTTTTTAATATAGAGTATATTGCGTATAACTATTAAAAAAAAATCATCAAAAAAAAGAGACCAAAACATCTAGTGTAATCTCAAACAAGACTGTGGAAATAATCCCTACTTTTAGTGATACAATGTATAGTCCATTCATCATGTGCACTTGAACACAACGAAGACATTTACAGGCACATTTCAGCACATTCTTGATTTAACATGTTACAATGTATTAATGAATTTTGTACCAAGATAATGCAAACAAAAAAAAAAAAAAAGAGCACGTTACAAAGAATGTTAGAAACATGTAGTCAATGTATCCAGAATTATAAAATGTAACTTTTCCACAGGATAAAAATCATTCTTGATAAAAACTCAATGCGCTTGGGGTTTATGAGAGACAAAAGTCAGGTGACAAGCTCCCAGCAGAGCCTACGTGCTGAGTATCAAGTGGCATGTTTGGGCAACAGCAGCATCATGGCCACAGAGGGCAAATTAGGACACAGTTGTTACCTGTCGTTTGAGGAAGTTGAGATGCTGATACGTGAGCCAGTCTGAAGGGTCTCTTCTGTGCAGTTTTATGATAGTCCGGGTGCTGTGGTTGCATTGAGATACATTTTGCAGTAGTTTCTGCTTCAAACTAGCACCAGCCAATCCTGCAGCAAAACAACATAAGCACTGACACTTCAATATCTGTCTGACAACCGACAAAAACACTATCTGACAGTCGTATCCACAGCCATTTAATATCTTAACGTGTTGCTATAAACTGGGCCATTCAAATGCAAATGTTGTCTTATAAATGTAATGCTAACTATGTAACTCCAGTTTAAGGTCAATGCTTTCCTATTGGAAAACCGTAGCCAGTCTATGCTAAGCTAACTAGCATTGGTGTTAGCAATTCCAGAGGTTTTAAACGAACATGTGTGATGATGTCCCGCAAACATGGATGCTTTGTGATATTGGTATCGCGTGTTAAAACAGATTACCTGACAAGCGACAACATGGCGATTTAAACATGATGTAGAAACAAATTTCTGACACCGGTTCCGACCCCTCACATGTAGCGCGCCGCCATTTTGACCTCCTTGTGCAACCATAACTACTTCCGGGTGCAAAAGTAGACGTCTTCAGTTCCGCGACCGCCCAGAGCCGTGGCCATAGAAATTAAAGGTGCAGTATGTACCTTTCATGATAAATGGTCCGCGACATGTCTGTCTACATGGAGAAGTAAATAAACGCGTCCGTGTTTAGCTGCGCCTCGTCTGGATGATGACGCGTGTTGACAGCTACAACGGAGGTGGAGCTAAAAGTAGGGATGTAATTATTCGAATCATTAAAAATCATGATTATTCAGGTCACAATATAATCGTGAGAACCAACAAATAATTATCGTTACAATTTTAGAACCAAAATCAAGTCTTTTTAGTTCAATCTATCTTCCAAAAAACAGACCGAAATGTAAAGAACTTTTTTTTTATCTGGCGGTTTTTGTCACACTCATTGCGTGAAGCCGGTCACGAACTTGAGGAACAGTAACATGTCAGACCAAGGGAATAAAAGAAAATTGAAGATTTCACTGTTGTTTGGTCATAGTCTCGATAATCGTGAATGATTGTTAAATCGCAATGTTTTTTCTAACAATAATCGAAACACTAAAATATGATATCGTGCCTAAGTGAAAAAGGATCAAACCGTTGCCTAGTGAATAAATAAATAAAGCTTATAATTATAGTATGTAGATCATTACAGAAATCAGACCAATCATAGGCTTTCACTCTTGACGTCAGGGTAAAGCATTGATCTAGTCAATTATCTGGATGGGGTATGGCTATCTTAATCTTGTCGTGAGTTGAATTACTGGCCAGCAGGCCTGGGTCTACAGGGGTGGGAAAGGTCTTTGTTATCCCGAACGCGCCTATTGCTCAGTCTGATCAGATCTGGAATAAACATTATTATCATCGACTCTATTGTTTTGGGGGGTTTTTTGCTCTTTTTTTGGCCTAATATGTAATGTGTGAGCTACTGTGTCAAAAAATGACCCACCTTATTCAATCTATAAAACAATGTAGGCTTAGTCCTCTTTTATGTTTTTATCTGTTGTACAATACATTTAAATGTATTGCCCCAATCAAAAATAACAAGCTTCTAGAAACAAGGCACTGTTTTTGTCCTTATCTGAATGAATGCAAACAATACTTTACATTATTCCACATGCATGACCTGTTTAATTAATATGACCAATGTTAATAAACACCCGTACCTTCAGTGAACTGTCAAATTATTCTTTTTCTTTCCGGGACCTCCTTGGTAAAAGACACACAGTACAATCTTGAGACACCATCTAGATGTAGTGATAAACAAGGCACACAAGACTACCCCCATCGCAGTATTTTTATTGCTACAGATAACGGTTATGTGCTTAGCTCTTCTCCGTTTCAATCCTCTCTGACCCGGTCAACCTCTGCCAGTTAGCTCCGCTATACAGTAAGCTTTATGATGTGAGTTAACCATTCCACTGTTCCCCGATTGCATTACACTGTGTTCGAGGAGGTTTATGGTCGTATAAGGCAATCCTGTGACCAAAATGATACGTTGACTGACTCACCTTTCAGTCAGAATTCCGGACTTTATTGAAGACGTGAAATCGTATACAGTAGGATACTTATACATGCATGGAGCTGCAGTAAAAAATAATGTAAAAACCCTTTCCATTTATGAAGGTTTTGATAGAACAGGAATACACTCATGGTTTGTGGCCACCTACAACATTGCTATAACACAAGGGTAGTTTATGTTGAATTTTTCATAAACTTTATCTATCTCTGTCCTATAATATGATGCAAATGTGTTCAAATCATATAGCCCTATTCATTCGATCAATACAAATTTTGCAAAAATGCGTAATGTGAAAAAATTGTTACTGTTTACATGTTAGGTTTTGAGTCTCAAGCCAATTATCAGAAAGCAGATTGAGATCCTCAATTTGGGTTGTCAGAGCATTCAACTAGACTTTGCAAAAACCCCAAAAGAGCTTATGACAGTTTGATCAGTGGTGTGCGGTCAGGGCAATCAAGGCAATCAGTGATTGGCCAATAAAATCCAAAATTGCCGTGTGTCACAACTGTATATTAATTGTTCTAAAATATATCCGCATAAGCCAGTTTTACCCTCACTTCTGCTGCTGACTGAAGTCACATTGTCTTTTACTGGCTGCTACAGGTCGCTGGGCATTACCGCGCGGGAAGCATGGTTCTTCTTCTCCCACAGCGGCTCAATCTGTGGCCGTGCTCAGAGGCCCGTTCATGCTCCGCTCTCTAACATAAGGTTTTAGAGCCAGAGCGGACAGCAGCTTCTTTTAGAGGTCTGCACATGCGCTCTGAGGACCTCACAAGCTCAAACCAATGGATCTCAGCTCAAACCACGCTGAATAAACCTGTTTGGGAATCAAGGATGTTTGCTGGTTTTGCACTAACTGCGCATGTGCGAGGAGAAGTGAAGCAACAGCAGCGCCAAGTTTCAACAAACGGACTTAAAAACTATATATTTCAGAGACAAGTCTGTGTTTATAGCTCAAGACCTCTGTTCATGTTTCCAATGATTAGATGTTAGTTAGAAATACAGGCAGTCATTTAACAACATATAACGCTAATTTGTGTAATCAATTGGTCGATGAAGTCAACTTATTTATCCATTTAGCACCTTCACAAAGTTAGGGAATTTAGCTTAGTAGGATAGGTCTTCGCCCTTCACAAGGGAGAGCTGGGTTCAAAGCCAGACCTTGTGTTAGTTTATTTTTTTCCCCACTTTTCTATTATCCACAAAATATTAATGAACACCCCAGGTCTGCTTGCCCACCCATAAAAGTCACCGCACGCCACTGAGTTTGATATGAGGCGTTCTCTTAAAGTTGCATCCCATCCACTGGCATGGAAGTCGAGTGCATTGCAGTATGTAAACTATTTTGAGGGCATGTTGCAGCTATAGCTTCAAACCAGGGATGTTCAAACTGTGGCCCCCAGGCTTCTTGCAAAATTGGCCAAGATTGCCATGAAGTTTTTATCTTATTTTTTAAATTCAGTAAGTTTGAAAATTCTTTACAATTACAAACTTGAATTCAAAAATGTTTATGTGACTAGACTTGACGCAGAGATTCCCCCGTCTATATTTCAAGTTCAATTTCTAAAAAGTTTGGACACCCCGGCTTTAAACTGGGTAATTTGCCTGTAAAAGTACCCACAAAATGGACAAAAAGGTTGTGTTGAAGCCAAAGATGGTTCATGGTGGTCATTTGATTGTCTGAAAATATAAAATACAGACTCTGTAGGTTCAGTGATAACAGCAAAATGTGAATTATGAAGCCAACCCAAACACCTAAAGCAAAAGGAGGAAGTTTCTATATAATTCTCTATGATATGGTGTACTTCCTGTAAAAGTGCATAACCCAGCAGGCCGTGACAAACCATATGTCATCGCCCTCGGACAATGTAAGCTTTCTCTGTCTTTGTTTCTCTCTTGGGAGGATGTTTACGGCCATTTTGCTTTTTTTCAACACTCAGTGAAAGCGTGGTCAAATAAAAAGCCTGCCTTGGACCACCACCAGTGCAGGAACAACTGTAAAGTCCCGCCATGAAAGACCCCATGGAGTCCTCCTGCTATTGTAACACGGACACTCTCCATCTGCTCCTCAGCTTGTGTGTTCAAGTCAACCGTATGGACAGGAGCCATTAAAAAGATGTCAAGGTTTTTCAATTCACTTCAATGGTGCAATTAGCTTAACAAGGGAGGCTTCCTGACTCCAGGTTTTAGCCACGTATCCACTAATCCCGGAGATCAATAGATGGATTAGAAGATGTGGTCAATCAGAAGTGTACTTACATGAGAGGGTAAATAGCGTTTGAGTTCATTAGAAGACTTATAAGAGGGTATCATTGATTGATTAGGAACTAAAAAGTCAGGGATTTACAAACCACACAAGGAGAAAGTAGGTATTTAACAGTTTGCTCTCAAAAACACTTTAGTTTAAAAGCAGTATTCATATCCATACATTTTTGGGTAGATGCAAAGCTTTAGAACAGTTTTTTAAGACAGCAAAGTGAAATTAGGGTGGGCCGCCATCACACAGCTAAAACGGTCTTAACTAAAATTGCACACAGAAATTTCACACAGGTTAGCTGATCACAATATATTTGGGGAAAATTACATTTACCCATTTCTAAGAATAAAGTTGAATTCCCTACAGATTTAACATTTTACATCCATCCTGTCTGTTATGAATTTTAGAAAGTTTAAATCCATTTTAATATTTTATTTTACTTTAAAACAAGATCAATATTTGTGCAATGTCTTACCAATGAAAACCAAAATATTTTCGTTTTGACTTAAATAATAAAAAACCACTACTAGCATACATAATATAGGTCTAAGAAGATTTTTAAAGCCGTACTTCATTGTATTGAGCACGATTGTTACTCAAGACCATTGTGTCTGTAAGTACCATGAATGGAAACTCTATCATTACTGGGACAATGCAAAAGAAACTATGCTGCAGAAATTGATGAGACATTGATGACTGACTGGGTTTTACTGAAATAATCCATAGCTATTTAGTATATTTTGCAAAATATTGTGTATTATCCACTATAAGGAAAAAACTCTACGAGACTTTACTGGATCTAAAGTAAGATTGATAATAGCCTTAATACAAACTGAAACGTCAAACTAATGCTGCTAATACTAATATTCTTACTTTGCTCTAAAACTTGTCTAATTTTCATGAAACAAATGGCACCACTTGAATCTCAGAGGTTTACCGTGCAGGAGGAAGGAGCTGTCATGAAGATTGATGCCTGCGAGCGGTGTTTGGATCTGCGGCTGTCTGCTCCGCTGTGAGCTTTGTCTCATTAGTGATTTCAAAGCGGCAGAAACTTAAAGCTGGTTCATATTTTGCACGCTGCGTCTCCGCGAGCTGTGGTGAGGAGGTGACATGTTGGATCGATTGGAAAGGTAGCACAGGCCCCAGGTTTGTGTAAGCACAGAGCTGACAGGTCAGTAATGAACGTTAATGTGAAAAGCCCACATATGGAGAACTGCAGGCTGAATAAGTTTATGTCTATTCATGGGTTTCAGCTTCCTGTTATGGCCTATACTACATTTCGAAAGTTACAGTAGATTTTCACCCAACAAGTGGATGTACAATTATTTGATAAACACATTAGCAATTTAACGTTTTAGCCTAAATTGATTGCAGATAAAGAAGAGTTTGGCTTCATGCACAGTAAAACTGGGCGGCAATTTTTACCTTTATAGACAAAATTTTCATATTATTTGCATGTATTGTTGTCTGTATTGTGTTGTAGACCATTTCTGATACTATTGCAATAGAACCACACTATAAAATAAAGTGTTTAGTTCAGATATGGGTGTAAATAGGTCACAGTTTGGTGTTAGATTATGGTTAGGCAAGTAGTGACTATGGTTAAGGTTAGATTTTTTGCTGCTGTACCCCTTAAACAAATATTCAATGGTTATGGTTACGAGAACGCTGACATTTTACATAATTTTTTATTTCTACAGTAAAAAAATCCCAAAATACAATAACATAGGTACAACATTTTTTATTTATTTAAACCAAGATTACCCATTCATTGTTCACTTTCTCTTTACACATCTTGCACAGTTGGGGTAAAGCACTAAGCGTCCATAATGAGCCCCCCCCTTTCCCCAGACGCTTCATTTAATGGCCCGGTCACTCACTGAAGCCCGCCCTGACCTGTCATCACACCAGCTCTTCTCCTGTGATTTACAAGCGCCATCCCAGCGGCTTTAGGGCCTTCACTAATCCCACTGGGACCACCGTTCGACTGGCTGTGGAGTCGGAGCATCTTAAAAAAGTGTTGGACAGACAGCAGCACATAACTACGAGCAAAAACAGATGCACAGATGTAGGGTGTTTGTAATTGATTTTCTGGGGCAGCCTGTTGTGTCAGTGGTGGTCTAACGAGGGTCCGACTGGCGCCCGGAGCTTGTGAACCGCAGGGAGTCACAGTACTGTTAACCAAATGGAAACATACAAAACATTGTCTTTAGTTGCAGGCAGAGAAGAATGTTAATGGAAAGTAGACACTATTTTTGGACTTGACTTGGTGATTGGCAGGGGGATTAGCCAATCAGGGACATGCATGGTGTGTCCATATCCAAACAAACATAGCTGCTTATGAGGAAAAAAGAATTGGTGTGTGTATTTAAAATCCCAGGCAAAAAACACATCAATTACCCCAATTTTATTGTGGGGAGGGGATATACATTGCATATATTCCTTTTCTGTTACATTTGCACATAACCCAGTCTTGCACATATCCTGAAAACAAACATGGAGGCAAAATGAGGCAAGAATCTCGGAGGCAAGACAGTAGTGGGCCATGGCTCAACCAGCCCATTAGTCTAAATGTTAAACCATAAATGCACTGTTACGACAGAACCTACTTCATGTTAGACACTGACGCGCACCCTTGACGGGTGACGATTTATAGGCTGGACCCATAGCCGTCTAAGACCCATTTGGACCTCAGCTCTGAGGGCTACCAGATGCCAAAGCACAGAGTCACAAGGCACCATGACATTAGAACGAGTGGCTAGAAAACATTATTATTGCAGGAAAACAAAAGCTACATGGAGCAGCCAAGTGCGGGCGTAAACATGCCTAACTGGTGACGGAAATGCACAATTCAACAAATGAGACAATGAGAGAGGCTTTTATATTCTAAAGCGCCACCTGCTGGCCCAATTTTAATATTTACAATGAGTAATTTCTGTACATTTCGAAGCTTTCCTGTGTTGGACAGCTGCATACCTCAAATCTGTTTCTGTAAGCCCATAATAATTTACTGTAAGAAGTCCACCTCTATTTAAAACTGATTTCTTTCTAAAAGTATTTGAAGTTCTTGAAGCATCCCAAACCTCCATGTAACTGTTGAGTTGCACAGCTGCTGGCTCAGGCTTACCCTCTGTCTCAGACCTCAAAATGGCCGCCTCCACTGTTTTCATCTGCGCTAGTGTCTTCACGGGCCTCCCTGTCTAAGCCTGTAATTGGCCACGGCTCATCAATCACAGAGCACGCCCTTTCACCCCCGTGTATCATCCAAAGAGCAGGAGCGGAGGGAGTAGAGGAATGGTCTATGTCTCCCAATGGTGAATGAATGTTAGGTTATAGGAGGGGCAAATGGTGTGGTGAAGATACTCCTCCAAGTTCATGTTAAAAAACTAGTGCATTTGCCTGAGTGTGTAATTGTGCTCCGCACCCAATTAGCTCAATGTTATCGTCATGACTGGCTCTATAATGCCTCGATGGAGTTTCCCAGAGTCACACTGTTAACATAATAATTACTTAAAGATCATACAGTGGACAAGTTGCATGTGGAAGTCACTGACGGTTAAATACTTTATAAATAAGGTACTTCACAGGAGGACATTTCTGGGTTCATAAGGTAGCCTCTGTCTTTTATTAATGATTCTAAACAAACCTAAGGAATCAAGTTAATCAAGTTTCATTTGTTGTTTATTTTATATTTTACCTTTTAAAAAACTTCAAAATAAAAGCATTGCTTTTGAGACATTAACACTTTGTAAACAGTGAAGAATCCTCCGGTGAAGTATTCCGTAGTGACAATAACTGAGCTAGTCGGACACTGTCGTACACAGAGCCAAATTTCTGCCGACAAAGGACAGGAAAAAAATAGTTGGCTAACTTCTCTGTCCCTCGGGCCTCAGTCCTCTTCATTTATCCAAGTATGCATAAAGCTTGGTTTATACCCAATGCATCTGTGAGGTCTGCAAGGGTCTGTGTGGCAAAATGTAGTTTTTGCAGACAAGCTGCTCCATGATGGGGGACACAAAAATGAGTGATTTCCTTTGCTACCTCTGAAGCAGCCACATGACCCACGGATACAGACACACCATAAATACTGCCAGTTTCAGTTCCATGGGGATTGTACATGACAAGTTGCTTTACAATTTTGTGCATTATCATTTCACTCCTACTCACTGGCAATGGTGGCAAGCTCCAACCACCACCACCAATCACTCACACCATTTAAACAACAGTACCTACTTTTCAAATGTAGCATTGTGCGGGTGTTGCCTCTACCCCGACCTCTGAGATGTTGCTGTCACAAAATCCAATTCAACTCCAACTGCAAATGTACTCTCTGTATCTGCACAAACTTATAATTGCAGCCTAATTAAAACGCTGTTCTGAGAAAGCTATTGTCCAAACCGGATAAGCTAATTCAAGAAAACCAATTTAACAGCAAAACAACCTCTCTTACCATTTGTGTAATTTGTATTTTCAGTTGAACTTGACCATGATTTGATTAGCTCTGAGGAAGGGCGGCAGAAGGTGTTTTGACTTTATGTTTGGGGTGGAGTTGGGTGGGTTCAGAGTGATTAGACGTTGCATCAGACAAGGTGACACTGGTACAACATGGAAGTCAATCCCCAGACAAGGTCAATTTAGGGTCAGATGGACTTCTTAAGAAAGATCATACATTCGTTATTTGATCTGGCTGATGTAATGTGAAGGACTGTGGTACTATAGTTTAACAATGTGAGTGCACCGTCAAATTTATGTGATTATTCTCAACAAAGCAGATGTGTTTTTCAATCAAATGTGTTTATAAAAGGTTACAATGTTAAGCATTCTGGACCAAGGATTTAGTTTGAACCAATTTTGTTTCTACCAGGTCAAGTCAGGAAACACAATTATGCATATATTCCCGTCAATGTACGGTACGTTCACAAAAACGAAACCATTACTCACACAAAAGATTGTACATTTTACATTTCACATTCTTTCTATATGACTTGGAAGTTCCTAGTATAGCGTGTTAACATTTAACATGCATTTTTTCCAATTGTATGTGCCAAAAAGTAATCATAGAGAAGTAAAACATAATGGTATCTGTGGTCGAAATAAGGACAAATGTAAAATGGATTGTCACACAGCAGAAAATCGACATTTCAAACCAAGTCCTGACTGGATACATTATTTGCAGATGTCAAGAGGAAAATACAAGAATAATGGGAATTTCTGTGGCTTTTGTTATGTATATTACAGAAAATCATCATTCTTTAAAGCATTTGACTTGTCAAAAGCGCACGCAATGTCCAAGAGCGTGTCCGATTGTCATCATAAATTTCAGTTTTGGACAGTGGCCCTTGATTCAGATGGGATTGTCCTGTGTGCTGCCTCTGTGTCATAAATCCACAAAGCTCTCGAGACGGCTATTTTGTTTTTTGCATCTTCCGCCATTTTGGTCTACAGGGAAGCCGAAGGTACTGAAACACAGCAGTCGACGAAGAAGTCAATTTAGTAAATGTACTGTCTCCTGCCTCCCGCTGCAATAATGTTAGGTTCACCAGCCAATTCGATCATCACTTACACATGTGCATCTTGTAGCTTAAGTGACTCTACAAATCAAAAGAATAGTATTCTAGCTGCTGATAGCATTTTCTCTATTTCTTAATATCTTCTGCAGTGATCGTAAATTTAATGATAACGTTCATTCACGATGGGTACACGGAAAAACAGAAATGCATGCTCCGCGGCTCCCATCGTCGAATAAAACGGATTGCCAGGCTGCATCCATGGTTATAGACGATAAACATAGACTAAATCTGTCATCAAAAATGCTATTCATGAAGGTAATGACTTCAAAGATGTTCAATGTATTTTTCAGACTTTTTATGAACTATCGTTACACTATTTAGATACTGCAATGCAATTTCTCATTTGTTTTGTCATGAGGAGAAGTAAACTTATTTGGAGCCTCAACTTGAAAGAACAATGTCTGTTGTGTATGTATCTTTGCTTTGCATTTTGCACTTTTTCATCCTGTCTTTGATCAAAGGCATACTAACTGTTCTCATGGAGGGTCCACTACCACAACAAATTCATGTTGAGTCACAAACAGTCTTAAAGATATGACGTTATCACAGAAAAGTAAACGGCTTGTCCTGTAGATGTTAATATACAGCAGGCGCAATCATCTTTAGCCTGAAGTTCACATTAGCATTTTGGGATTTTGACCGTTAGACCACTTTATTCCTCTTTGTGACTTGATTTGGTATAATATAACTCCTAAAGTGCATGTTTGCTCTTGTAGTTGTTGAACAGCTCCTCTACATTGAAATGTATTTATTGCTTCACCCACTGAGGTCAGTGAACAGGCGTGGAAAGTCAATACAAAGGCACGTTACTCTAATTTAGATTTTTTTTGGTAATTGTACTTTTTTAAGTAGATGTTTGAATGTGTATTTGTACTTGTTATTGAGTCTAATTATAGCAATGTAATTATAATTAGTTGCATTTAAATTAATTTTGAATAGTGAGTACGTCTCAAGTCCCCATCGTCTCAAAGAAAAAAACTGCAGAAAAGCATCCTTTGGGTGTCCGCCTTTGACTCCAACTAAATTCTTCAAAACAAAAAGTCACACTCCGTAGTGCGTTTAATTTCTGTTATTTTTGGAACAATCAAAAGTGTTGAGATGTGCGTGGCGATGTGCCTGGCAATGTGCGTGGCGATGTGCGTGGCGATGTGCGTGGCGATGTGCGGTCAAAGACCGTGTCGGTCACCCTCTGACTCCAAACTCGATCTTCCTCACCTGTCCCCATTTTACCCATTAAATTTGACCTACTTCCCTTTGGCCCGCCCTTGGCCCTAAAAGTAAATTACACAAATAACTTAAGGCTTAAGCTTTACTAATAATTAGAAAACTATGAATTTATACTAAGATTTTAGAATTGTTAAACTTTATTTAGGCTTAAACAAAAAATTACTGTTCTTAATCAATTAAATTATGGGTCTAACAAAAATAATACTGAAACGGTTTCAAAAAAGTAACTTTTTTTTTTTTCTTGCATACTTTTTACTTACAGATTTGGCAGCAGTACTTGTACTTGTGATGTAGATGTAGATTTTGTTTTCTTTTCCCAAATGTCTTTTAAATGTGTAATGTTTGTATGTTTGTATGTGTATGTAACATTTGTGTGCTGTTATATCATTACTTTGCCCCAGGTCACCCGAGAAAAAGAGGGTTGAAAAAATAATATTTTTTTTTTTCATTTTGAAATATTGAAGTTGCTGTACATGTACAAAACAAATGTTTGATTCGTTATTGTTTCTCCCTTGCAAATTGTTCCCTTATCAAAACAAACCTGTCAAACCAAACCCCATTTCACTTTGTACAATTCTAAATAAAATATATACAGATATAGAGGGAACGGCACCAAAGCCTAAGGGCCGATTTCAGGTCACTCTCCCTGACCATCTCTACGACACATCAAACTTATATGCATGGGCCCCTGAAATGAGAAATACATGAGCTAGTGCAAAGAAGAGCTATCATTTATCTGGACAATATGTATCCTATATCTTTATTATGATATTTTACTTCTTCAGCACAACCATTTCTCTTTTTAGTCCATATTTGGAAAAGAGCGCTGCTGCACTACCATCCTTTATTAGTGTAGCATATTTAAAAGAGCGCTGCTGCACTAATCCTGAGTGTAGCATTTAAAAAGTGCCAAGAAGACAAAGTGTGTTAAGGCAGAAAACCAGGGAATCCTATCAGTGCATGAATTTAATTATGGTTCAGAACTAATGAACAAAAGGTTCTTTTGAGAGAGACTTGCATAATTCATTAGACATTTCAGCATGCCCTATAATCGCTGTATATTCACTGTTGTGCTACCAAGCATAAGCTCTGTAGTTCTAATCAATATTTTTACTCCAAGAAATGTTTGGAAATTGTACTTTGTAAACCAGTCGACTTAAAGTTCTGTATTCTACCCAAGCTGCTTTGAATAGTTGTTTGACTGACACACAAATACAGTTAATGAACATTTTATTTTTGCTGTGGATTAGCTGTATAAAAAAGTATAAAATATAAAATAAAATATAAAAGTTTTTTTTTCTTTTTTCAAATGGGAGAATGTACTGGATGAACAGAAGATGACCAAGCACCAAACCTTGGGGGACACCTTGTCACAGTAAAGCAGTTGGGGAGGAGCAGTTCTTGGTAGTTTTATAATAACTACACCTTAATTACCTTTAATAAAGCATCAACAAAGATTTAATCATAATGAACATATAGTTTATTAAGAAGGATCCAGGCTAAGTAAGTATTTACTTAAGGGGTTAGGGTTAGGAGGGACAGTATCAATTTCATTTCTAAGCCTGAATCATTCTTAGTTAACTATATGTTCGTTATGAATTATGTCATTGAACATGCTTTTTTTAAGGTCAAGTGAAGTTATAATAAGGTCTTACCAGATTGATGTTTGAATGACAAACACTCCAATACACCCTGTGAGTTTTAGCCACTTTTGGACTCAAATGCTTAAATAAAGTGGTTTTGAAATACTTAAGAACGGGTGTGCAACTCTGGAGATAGGCATTTTTAGCAATGGAGCCTTGTTCCCCATAACACCGGGCAATTGGGGGCTGATATAGTAAAAGTAAAAAGGCAGGAATTTAGTGCAGTGAACGTTTTAAAGAGCTGTGAATGAGTTTAAATGAACACAGAGGGCTTTTCAAAGTCAAAGACCCACTGAGAAGATGGACCACAAAAACATCTTCATTATACAACGTCAGGAAACTGTTCTGATGCTACCATATTATAAACCAAAAAATAGTCTATCCCGTGTTTAAAAAGTGTCATTTTAAATATCAAAGATCGAACCAACACTATGTCCACATCTCTTCAAATATGATTCAGCGTAATAAAAAAAGGGTACGAACAAGATCAAATAGCTTAAATGTTTTACTGTAATAGAAGTATGCCCAAAATGTGTGAATATGTTCTGCTATTGATGTGTCATGAACCTCATGAAAAAACAGATGATTTAATATACTTATATTTGAATCCAAAGTATACATCTTGGCTAGTTTTTTGAGCTTGTCTCGTGGTATTTCTGACTAGTTTCACAATGTGTTTTGTATCTTGTTTTAACGGTGCACCAAGATGATGATGTTATCGCTCTGCTAGAAATGTTCCGCAGTATGGCATTATACTACACTATCTTGCGTTTATTACATTTTCCCGTGTTTTTGTTGCTCAAAAATGACTTCAAAAGCATGTAATATTACTGAAAATGTGCTCGCCTCACAACAGATTAGACCAGGTGTTTGTCTTCATGGAGATGGATCATGTTTAGTGCAGTACTGTGGGACATTCCAGGCAAAGCATAGATCAACCAGAAAACGTACATAATGCATCTTTAAGCAGAATACCGTGCCAGTGAAGGAAGAACATTTCTCTTCAAAGTAATCTTTGCAAAAACATGAGTATCTGCTTTCTTTTCAAAATTTCTAATATACTCTTGGCTCTATAGGACAAATAAACAACTGTCCAGAGGAGAAGGTCAGCCCAAATGTGAGAAGAATCCATCTCAAATCCCCTTAAACGTGACCCTCTTTCTTTTCGTCTCCAGGTGGGATATGCATTATGAGACATTTAGGAGACAGTTGCTTTGCCCGGAGGAAGACAAGCCGGACTCAGGGATAATCCAAGCTCAGGAATGCCGGAATACTTTATAGGACTTGGGAGCAGCAGTGGCGGTATCCATATAACTTTAACCGTCTCACAAAAACCACAAGACCAATATGTTTGAATTCTGTCTACAAGTTGAGCTTTGGAACACAAGCGCTATGCCTGGGAATGGGGAAATTGCTATGTATTTCATGTCAACAAATTCAATGGAGAATTTCAATGATAAACAATATATGCATGTTTGGAGACCAGCTGTGTGTTGTTAGTGGAAATTCAGGTGCTCTTTCAAGGCTCTCTAAATACTGTAATTTGATTTAAACTGAAATGAAAAACATGTGATGACCTTTGGATTAAGAACAGATGTACAGAGGATGTGGTAGCCAGATCGGAAAGCCATTTTTTTTTTTTTTTTTACACGCATGTACAGTGTGCTGCTACCTACTTGTCTCCATGGAAGTGTTATTGTTTTGCCTGGAATGATCCACGGTATGGCATTACATCACAATGTGTTCAGTTAAATGTGTTTTAATACTCGGGTAGAGGACTCGCAGCACTCAGCATGGTGGTGTTACTTGCCTCCATGGAGACACAGTCATGTATAAAGGGCTAAAGAAAAAGTGTTTTGATGACAACTGAAGGATTTTGAAGGGAGAAAAGTGTATTATTTGAAAACAGGCAAAAATCGGCACAAAATCCAATCTTCGGGAAAACACAAGCTGTACTCTATCCAGATATTTTAATAGATCAATAGAGAAAACCTGTTTCTCCTTTGATTGTATTGTTGCATCAATCTTAATGAGCCTCAATCTTAATGAGCAAATATTAAACTGTGATTGATTTGCTCATTTCCTTTTTATTTCCAGTGGCAGTTAAGACGTATCACTCAGTTGATAAAGGGACAGTGGGTAATTTGTCTTTATATTGTGAGAAGAAAATTTGTCAAAATGCTCAGAAACAAATGGTCTAAAGGTGGTCTAAGGACGAAAGGCTCTAAAAAAGCAATGGAAAACATCATTATTTTGTGCATTTTGCGTATTTAGATTAAATGCAAACTTAGTACGATACAATTGCACTTTTGATTTCACATACCATGGCAACATTTTTAAGCATTTGCCAAAAATAATGATCCAAAATCCAAATAAACTGCAAAACATCAAATAAAAAGCACAGTAACTCGGCCACACAAAACGCCACAAACCTGTCCTCTTTTGTTTATTGCTAAATATGACATTATCAGCATCAACATCACAGTTAAGTAAAATTATTTCATATTACATGGTTTGGCTCCAGAAAAACTGTCAAACTAAAATAAAAATTGTCAGACAAAAGATCAATAATACCTCTTGAATTGATACATTTTCATTATAGAATTAAAAACACTGAAACCTCTCTAAACTAAACAATTCATTTATAATTCAACTAACTTTCCGTTAGGGCTTCGCTCATTAAGATTTGTGTAAGCATGCCATCTACTGACAGCAGAGAGAATTATTATGGGGGTAAAACAAAAGCTAGCTTACATCTGGCCTGCTAATGTACAGCACACAGTTGTAATGAACGTGATTTGTTGGCATACGTAAATGCTCAGAACGATTCTGGCGATGATCTATGAAAACATTAGACCCCGGATTCTGTTACTTATATGACACTCAAATCTGAATAAAAAGAGAGAAGAGGACCTTGTAAACAGAATGAACGAAGAAGCAGCGTGAATGAATTTAAATACACTTGGTATTAGTAAAAATGTCTCAAAAAAAAGTACATTTTGCAATTAATATGTGTTTCTTTAACTATCTGGCTCATTACAACTGTAGATGAAGTGCCTTATACTATGAGACTCTGCAGTGGGATGGGTGGGAAATATCGCCCTTCGCTCTTCTCTGGCTCTAGCTCACTACCCCATAACCACAGACAGTCACTCACATGCTGTTGAGTTGTATTTCGACCTCTGCTGTTGAGTGCTGGGAATGTTGGTCGCAAGCTCTTAAAGCCTGTTTTTCTTCAGCACAAGTGTTTCCTGTTACACTCAGACCATCACTGCAGTGTCTCTGGAGATGGATGAGAACACATTGATCTGGTTTTCCCATGGGGTCATCTGTTCATTGAGGAAAGTTCAACCCACAATATTTTGTAGCATTTTACATTTTGAGCTTTCACTGCACCGAGGAACGCCGCAATATTTTAGAGATCTGATGATATTGTAGAGAATTGACTGCTTAGATATTAGTGTATCCCTTTAATAACATAACGTGTTTATTTGTGTTTAAAACATTTTCTTTTTACTGTTTTTATCAATGGTTGAGTTTAATTATAAACAATTGTTTATAATTGTTTTTTGGCAATAACATATACTTTACTAACATACTATATAAATCCAATAATATTTTTGTCTCCAAACCACTAAGTCAACATACTGTCCAGTTTTATTTTCTTGTGTGAAAGTTAAAATTACATGTGCCTGTTGCTTTGTTTGTTTTTCTTTGGTAACTATCATCACCAAGCGAGGGGCTAATATAGATGTATTTTAATTGTACTAGCAGAACTTCTGGCATGTATTATCTTTCTTCAAAGGTCAAAGGTCAAGTCGTAATAAATACTTTGACATATCCTCTGCGTGTCATAGTGGCGCCTGCCCAAGCCTTTTATTGTCATGCAAAACCTTTTAAATCTTCACAGTTCACATTAGATCAAGTGGTGTTTAGTGTCAAAAAAGTGTGTTATTAATAATTCCATGGAATAAATAATACTTTATTTTTCTTTATTTTTTTGTAAGGTATTTAAGTATGTATGTATGTATGTATTTATTATTATTATTATTATTATTATTATTATTATTATTATTATTATTATTATTATTATTATTATTATTATTATTATTATTATTAATAATTTATTTTATTTTTTTATTCCGTTTTTAAATTTAACATAAACAAGACACAGAGAGAGCATACAAACATTTTTACTTAGTCCTAATCATGTAGTCTGGCATCCCATTTGGGCCAAATCTATTAAATTTGTAAATGTTTTAATTCATTCCGAAAGTACAGTTTTTGTTGGTGCAGTTGGTGTCATCTATTTCTTCCATAAAAAAGTTTGCTCCAAAAGTATCATTTTATTATTTCGGGGTCCAATCCTCAAGTGAAATGCCAATGCTGGAAAAAAGATATATATTCTTATTGTTGTTATCATAACTGTTTGAATGTGTTAATCCCTCATTTATGTACATTTTTCAAGCATACTGAGGTGCAATCTTTTCCTGATGTGAGGTTTCCTATAAACAAAATCTGTGTTTACAGGCAGCTGCTGTGGATCCAAACAACACAACATGAGGTCACACCTTTTAGTCTCTAGCAGCGGTTACATGTGGCACGATTGAGAGACAGCAAGACAAAACAGCATCCTTCCATTTTTGACCATTTATGGAAGTTATAGTTCAATACAAGAGAATACCGAAGCACACTTGAACCAGGAATCTTCTAGTTTATGGGTAAATTACATTGTGCCACAGAAAGTAATTTTAATGCATTGTATCTTACTTTAGGCTACTTTTGACAACTTGTGTTATTACTTTGAACGCTAAACTAACTACATAGAATTGTTATTTGCAAAACGAAAAGATTTACTATGTATTATGAAAATGATTTTATAGTGTAAGTTCTAGTTGTTATTATTATTATTATTATTATTTTTACTACAATGCACATGAACGTTTTGCAGCAGTCAAGTTGCAGTTTGTGAAGAAAAATAAAAGTTGAAATTTAGTAACCTACCTCTTGAAAATGAAATTCCATCCAAAACGCTTGCAGCAGACACATTTTTCTGACAGTTAAAAACTATAATTTAACGTTGTGCCCGGACTTGAACAAGGGGCATTTTAGTTGAGCCATTGAGCAAGGAAATCCTTTAATAAAGCAGAAATAATACTGACTCAACAGACAATGAAGCTAAATGGTTTCTGCTACCTTTGAAGAAAATTGTATAGACAGTATAAACAGTGACACCAAACATTTATATACTACTCATTTTGAGGCACTTAGGGTCAATAAAACACTAGATCTGGATCCAACTTTTATGAATGTATGTTTCGCAGTGGTTGCACACTCTTCGCCCCGCTGGAGGAATGCGCCGGCCGGACTCACTCCCGTCATTAGGAGATCGGGGGAGTCTCAAAGCTGTGGTTTTGGGAAATGCAACACGGAGAGGTCGACACCATGTTTGGGAGACTTTATGGAGACAAAGATGGGTTTTGTCTCAACGCTACACTGCATTTAAGGAGTGTACTTTTGCAAGGAGGGCTCTTACCTTGAGCTGTAAATGTAATCCATGTTGCATTAGAGTATTTATCAGCTCTTTTGCTTGTAAAAATTGTTGCAATAGTTTGGGGGGGTAAAATCTCTCATTGTGAAACTTTGTATTTTAGCAAGATGGGTCCAGTTTGGCACGATTTTTCTGATTTATCGTTACGAAATTAGAAAATCTTGAAAGCTTGAGTAACTTGAGTAACATTTTTCCATGACACATAAGCTCCTTATAATAAAATATTCAATACATTCATTGTTCATCAAGTTATCATCTAACAAGTGTTCAAAAATGTGGCATATGCAGGCTTTATTTTCCAGTATTTTCACTCGGCTTCCTTCTTAGCAAACAGAGTTCATCTTTCCAATGCGTTTGTGTTTGTTTCTTATATTACCATAATGATATTGGCATCTCATTTTGCCCTGCACAGTTCACCCATTGCATGCTAAACACTCGGTTCAACTCCTTGCCATGAGTCTTAACCTCGACGTTCCTCCATCTGACTCATGAATAACTCAAACACATTTTCATGTTTAATTCACTCACAGAAAAAGCTGTTGGGCTGAAGCTTGATGCGAGTGGCCAGTAGCTTTAATACAGTTTTATGAGCACTTTGAGAGCAATTGAACTGGCCATGCATGATTTTCTGTGTGTGCGGGCATTATTAAAAGCCCCCGTCAGCATGGGTGATACCTGTAATATTTGCTGTCATGTATTGACCATAACATCTAATTGGTTTTAGTCAAAGTGCTCATGTGCATCCCAAACCAATCACCGCAAGTAATGTGTCGCACATGTAAGCAAATAGAAACATCAGGGGACTATTTTGATTTGATGAAATATCGTAACTATGATTGACTTGTATGTGGCAGTTTGCGGTTTGTATGACATGAGTTCAAATGAAGTTGGGGTGCACGGTGGCAGAGCGGTTAGAGAGATCATGGGTTCAATTCAGACCAACATCATATGATCTCTCTGGGTGGAGTCTGCATGTGCTTCCTGTGTTACCAGGGGTTCTCTCCGGGTTCTCTCTGGGTTCTCTCCGGGTTCTCTCCGGGTTTCGGGTCTCTCCGGGTTCTCTCCCGGTTCTCTCCCGGGTTTCTCCGGCTTCCGTCCAGTCCAGTCATTGCATGTTGAGTCAATTGGCAACTGTAAATTGGCCCTAGAGAGTGATGGTTTTCTGTGTGTCTATGTCTCTGTGTTAACCCTCTGCCTGAGCTGCCCGGTAACCAGGGTGTACCCCGCCTAAGGCCCCCAAAGCCACTGGAATAGGATACTAAGAGCTCCAATTCAGGGCCTAACGGAACACAGAGGCCACCACCGAACGGGAACAAGCGTAGAAAAGGAATGAATGAATAAAATGAAGTTGCACTACAATGTTTCTTGGGTTTTTTCACTCCCCACAAAGTGACCTCTGACCTTCACTGACCACTCAACCACCCATTCATTTCATATGCAGGTAGCTGGGGAAGTTTCTTGGAGGACACACACTCACACTCCACGCACTGCTTGGTAGAGCGAGCAAGAATCGTTTCCCCGTGTGACCTAATGAGTACGATTTTTACAATCAATAACTGAAGTGTATATTTAAGTGTATTCTAACATCATGTTCAAAAAAAAACAGCGCTCAGAATTGTATTATATTACACTAGAAATCTGTATCTACATTGTCTATCAAATGCATTGGAAATGATCTTAAATGACACATTATTTGCATTATTTGTATTGTTATTGGCCTTTAAACATGCTCTGGCATAAATGTGTATGTATGTATTGTAAACAAACATATTACTTTATATCTGTTTGGCGTTCCCTCATCAAGATTTGGTGTTAGCACTCCATTTACCTGCATCAGAGGGAATTACCGTGGGAAAAAACCAAAACCTAGCTTGCCCCGACATGCAAATACAAGCATGCAGTTGCAATTAAGGTGAGTTGACCGCAGAAATGCTCAGACCAAGGCTGGTGATGATTTATGGACTGCACAGAAGATCTCCAGGTTTATCTTTGACGCCAGAATGTGTTATCTGAGGCGCAGAGGGAGATGAGATGACCTCGTAAACGAGCTGAACAGCGTGAATTAAGCTAAATACAACTCCAGGTATGTTTTTTGGTGAGGGAACAATGTCGGAACACTTGGTTTAAAAGATGGTCCTTTACCATATATACAAAATACTCCTCTCTGTGTTTGCATTCCTCCTCATTTCTTTAAATTAAAATCCATTTAATCCGCAACACATTTCAGGAATCGTTTGTTTTACATTCCTCAGCTGGCCTACTCAACCGCATGTCCCGATATTAAACCAGTTTCAACATTGCTCTTGACATTATGTGTGTTTGGTTTAGCGTGTGTCATTTGCTTGCGCAGCCTTAGCTCCCTCCCTCTGTAGATATTGTTCTGCTTGGGTGGGCCGAAGACTGCGAGGTAATCTATGTCACGCCACCTGCCACTACTCTGCACCCGAGCCCGCGGATTTGTCATATTTAATACTTATCTTTTCTCTGTAATGGGAAAAAGTGAAAAGAGAAAGGAACGACAGATCCATACAGATAACAGTAACATGCATTTTATAAGCATAAAAAGCTTTGGGCAATAAAAATACCTAGTGCGCCAAGGTTAAAGTTCAGGTTATTATATTACAACTGACCTTTAACCTTACAGGGAAAAAAAGCTCTCATTCGAATAACCGGTTACTATACAAGATCGATCGTTATATGGATTGTCTTTTGGTGATAATTAATTAAATGTTTGGTTCCATTTTTTTTTGAAAATGTTGGATATGAGAAAATAGATGAATTGTAAATCTGACTTGGCTACTTGGATTCTGAGAGAATGAGGGAGAAAGGTAGATTTCTCAATTACATCCACATTGCTCATGGGCTTTGTCACTTGGACATATATTGACTGGAAGTATTGGTGGCGTTTTCTTTGTCTTGTTTAAGTTCTCTTTGAATCCTGTTCAGTTAAACCCTCCCTCCCCGTCGAAACAGTCCGTTCCATTTCAAGTTTCAAATACCCCCACACAAGGAAGTGTAAAAAAAATAAGTAAATAAACATGATCTACAAGAAAAGAAAAAGCAGTATTTTTAACCAAGAGGAGGGAAAAAAAAAAAGAAAAATATGTATAGGAAAGGGGGGGAAAAATTGAAAGAAATTCAAATAGACGCAAACAAGTAGTTTGAGTATGTTGTTGGTCTCTCAATTTTAGAAGCAAGCAATAAGAAATGTCCATTCTTATTTGTCTGTTTATGGCACATTGACTGACTGATATGTGATTGCACCCAACAGAATATACTACAATGCAATGAAGTCAATTCATGTGTTTTCAGGTGTTAAATAATCGTAAAACTGTGATATTTCTTCTCATAATAAATGCGACTGTCAATTGATTTTGAACTCCCTAATTCTTCACAGCAGTAAATCTCAACGACAACATTTCTCCTGCCTCTTTAGAGCGAATGCACTGACAGAGAAAGGAGAGCGTTCTTCGCTCATCTCAACAGCTGCCATAATCTGTCGGTGATACTTACATAAATATGATTTATTCCTCTCCTCCTTCACTCTGATGGAGATGCACTCAAATATCCTAAATGCCCCCTTCTCCCTTTCATCGTCCTCTCAGTGTACAAAACATGAACAAACAAAAAACTGATAAAAAACAGAAACTTTCAGACATTTGGAATTGAGAACATTTATTAGAAACAGAATTAGGAATGCACCTTCATCATGAATTGATTTTGCCAAATTTCATCACAGTTATTATTCCTGCAAATTATTCCTTTCCTTAATATGTGTTAATATTGGGAGCAGGTTATAGGGTGGCTTCTACGGGACAGGAATGTGCAATTGATTGATTTCGATACCAGATTTTAAAAAAAAAATACAAAAATTAAACAGTAAAAACACACATAACTAACCAGAGAGGAAAATAAACTACAAATAAACATCAACCAAACAGCAATAAACCAAATCACGCATATTTCAATTAAAAAACCCGTGTTTTATGTACGGTATTGACGGGTAATCCTCATTGCCAGAGTTCCATTGTAGAAAAAGAGTCTGTTGTAGTATCTGGTTTTTTGAATTAACAAGACGTTTTCACTTCCCATCCAAAGATCCCTTTCTCTTCCTCCTAGTCTAGAAGCATGGATTTGTATCCTACTCTGTGAAGCCCCCACTGGACCAAAGCGCCTGATAATAGCCAAGTATATTATTATTACATTAGCATTTAACATACCCATCGACAAATGGTTTGCGCTTTTATGAATGTATTGTGAAAATTAGTTTGTTTGGACCTTAAAAAGTTCTAATTGTGTGTAGGTTGAAATAAAATGCCAAATAAAGAAATGAAAGAAGATGTAGCATGTACATGTATACATTTGTATCAGAGCTGTGTTTTCTGTCAATTCAGTCTTGAATTGAATTGAAAATTTGAAAAAGCTGTATTGCACACCTCTCAGCAGGGCACAAAGTCAATATGTGACGAGGGATCAACCACCAACTGTCAGTGATAATAAATATGGAACATGCGACATGAATAAAACCAGAAAAACTCAGACTCAGCCTGCAGTAGCCTCCAGCTCCAGACCAAAGATACTGGCAAGAATCTGGAGATGTTCCCGGACAGAGCAGGACACCGTTTGAAGGACGGTCAAATACAGAGGACATTATTTTGGACTATAAAATACTAACACAACTAATATCTTTTGATTTAACCTTTTTTGTGCCCTGGAGCTTTATTATGCCTCAATCATTCCCTATCATTTCAATTATAATCTGATGTAATGATCTACAATTTTTATAACTGTTTATGAAAAATGTAGAATTAACAAGTGCGGTATGTTAGAATTACAGTGTGAGATTTTTGTTTTTCCAGCAGAATTGACTTGTAACTTGGCCCAATGGCATCACCTGCTTGTCTGTTAAAATAAAGTCAAATAAATTAAAACCCAATGTTTGTAATTATAGTCAAAGAAATATATAGGCTCTCTCTAAAACTGTACTGTGCACCTTTTGGCCTAAAGTTGGACACATCAAACTTTGAAAATGTGTTGAACAGTCCAAATTAAATTAATGATCACACTGAAGTCGCACAAAGTCTATTACTTCGGAGCGCATTCATTTTCATTACAAGCCTGCGCGTTCATGTAACTTGAACGAATAAAAGCTCGCAGTCAGAAATTGCAAAAGATCCAAAGCTTCAATTAGATAAGTAATGGGTTATGGAACATTTTAACTCAGGCATAATATCTTAATACAGGAAACTCATGTGTAAAAAGAGTGTTAATTTCAGTCCATTAGGAGCAGAGGGTGGTGTTGCCGTCATCAAGCTCTTTCCTCACTCCGCCGATTACTGCGCTCGTAATTGATTTCAGCAGGCACGACTCAAGAAAACTGAGCAATAAGATCAGGGCCAAGAGAGAAAAGAGAGAAGAGAGAGAAGAGAGAAAGAAGAGAAAGATGATAAGCAGTGTTGTTTTATAATGAAAGTCCATTTCCAAAATACATCAAGTACAAACAAAAGTTCCAATCCAACGACAATAGTTCTCAACGTAAAAAGCTTTTTATAAAAGTTTTGGACTTTCTAAAAAAACAAAAACAGTTTGTCTCTTATTATCTGTGTCTATGCCTTCATAGTCCTGTGTGACCTCCCAATACAAATATGCAAATTCACTGTGATTTATAGAAAATTGAGAATAACTTAAAACTGCTTTAATCTTACTTTTTTGGGGAGATTTTTACAATTTACTTATCTTTTTTTTTTTTTTTATCTATAAAAACTGTATTATAAAAAAACTTACCAATCTGTCTTCTCTGGCCCTGCTCCTTGTAAGTCTTTTTTTTGTTTTTTTAGAAATGATTTGTACTTTATAGTTTTTTCGGTCCTAAAATTGCTCAAAAGCTCTGCAAGTTTTCACATGAGTTATTATCACTGATTGTTTTATGTCGCACCACATCACCAAAAGCAAGTTTGTGAATTCTTGATTGATTGAGTCTGATTTTTTTAAAGTATCAGTATCAGACTCTTTATTCCAGGTTTGTGAATAGTTTAAAATGTTTTACTGATAGATGCAGACAGCGGAAACACTGGTCAGAATATTGGCCACACAGTATTACTTTTTTTAGTATAGCTTTTTATCATGTATGCAGTGATTCCCTATACTTTTTTTTGTCTCAAGTGCCCCTAAACTTTGTCTCCTATCTGTATACAAGCAAGACTCGGGACACGAGAGACTTACGTCTAGTAACTCGTTTACTCAATTAACCGGAAGTTCCACAACACACGTATGGCAAAGCATTCTGGGAACAGTAGTCTACCGCTACACCTCCTCCTTTTTAGCTAAAGTTAAACCTTTTAAAGTAGACACCAAACATAATACATAAACATACAAATATACAGCATATTTTAGCTTGAACATTTCTTTTCCTTTTGTATATAACCAGCTGTATTTTACCTTAACTTCTGTTTGGAACAACATGTTATTTGAACCTGGGAATATTTACAAATTCAGTCTATCAGGAGGTCTTACAACACGACCAGAACTAGTAATAGTCCCTATCGGTCTGAGGTGCCTTCTGTTTCTTCTCAGGAAACCCCTATCAGTCTCTACCACATAAGATCTGGGAGCATTGGCAGGTCTAACTACAGATCCAGTGGTTTCTTCAGTGGTAATCCAACACTTTCTGTCCAGTAGATAGTTTTGGGAGTGGTCTGGCACGGTGCCTACGGTTGTAGTGTTTTGCCTGCTCACGTCTCCTCTCCTCATCCTTCTTTCGAAAAGCCTGCAAATCCGGCCATGTAGGCTCCAGCTTGGTTTGTGTGTTGGGGTAAGGAGGTGCGCAGGTTTCTTCCCATGAGCAACTGTGCTGGCGAGAACGGCCATGTTCCAGTGGTAACCTAGTCTGGCCCTGTAAACCAGCAGCGCTCTGTTGTAGTCACCGTCCTTTTTCCACAAGTCTTGATAGTACGAACAGCGCGCTCCGCCTACCACCATTTGCTTGGGGTATCTGGGGCTACTCGTAACATGTGTGAATTGATACTCTTTCGCAAATTGTCTGAACTGTTCTGACGAAAACTGCGGCCCATTATCCGAGACCACAATCTCTGAAACTCCGTGTCTCGCAAAGGTCTCTTTGACAGCTTTTGATCGTAACCATCTGCTGATGTGTGTTTTGAGTTCAGCTATTTCGATGTACCTGGAGAAAAAGTCAATCAGAAGAAGATACTGCCTCTTTGACCCATTCAAACAGATCCATGCCCAACCTTCTGCCATGGGCGGTCAGGAAGAGATGTTTGCAACAGGGGTTCACGATTCTGTAACCTGTGTTTTTGACATGTTTCACAAACTGTCTATCATCTGACCTATTTGTGCTGAGATGCCAGGCCACCAAACAGCCTCTTTTGCTCTGGCCCTGCACTTTGAAATGCCCTGGTGGCCTTCATGCAGACGTAGCAAGCATATCTGCTCTCAGTGAAGGTGGTATCACAAGTATCTCCGCCTTTCATGAGAAGACCATGTGCTACATGAAAGTCCATTCTGTGTTGCCAGACCGCCTTTTACTTCTGGATCTAGTCTACATTTTTCTGGCCACCCTGTCAAACAATAGTCATTTACCTTTTACACAGTCTGTCTTCTTCCTGTGCTGCCCTTTATCTCCACCAGTCTTTTATCCGTGACAGGGACATGCAAACACTACACAGTCCACAAAAACTCTACCTCTTTCTCTAGCTGGAGGTCTCTTGAAGAGGGCGGACCCGCCAGTGGAGCTCGTGACAGAGCATCAGCCGTGACAAGATTTTTTCCAGGAACATGGATGATGTTGAACGAGAATCGTAGCAAGCCTAAGGCGGAATCTCCAGAATGCATGGAGGAAGGTCATCCAAGCCTCTTGTGCTCAGAAGAGGGACCAAAGGCTTGTGATCCGTAATAAGCGTGAACTGTAACCCCATGAGGTAAGATGAAAGTCTTTCAGACGCCCACGTGGCAGCGAGCGCCTCCTTTTCTATCTGCGCATAGCGCCTCTCAGTGTCGGTTAGTCCTCTTGAAATGTAGGTCACTGGCCGCCACGAGCCGTCGACTGTTTCTGAGAGAGCACGGCTCCAATACCGCGTATGGCGATGCCATCCGCAGCTTACTCTTGTATCTGCATTGTTGAGAATACTGAGCAAGCACTTCAGGAGAACTTAAGATCTCTTTTATCCTCTGAAACGCTGTTTCCTGTGGCTCTGCCCAAGTCCACTCGTTCCGTCTCTTTCTTGCAGCTCCTTTAGCGGTGTGGTGATCGTGGCCAACTGCGGCATAAACTTGGCAAGAATAGTTAACCATGCCCCAAGGAGGCGGCGAACATCCTCCACACTCTGGGGCTGTGGCAGCTGCTGGATTGCTTTTACCTTGTCTGGATCAGCCTCGATAGCCTTTTGCAGAAACTTTGTGTCCTCACAAAAATGATTTCCTTTTTGGCAAACTCACAACTTCTCGTTAAGCGTGAGGCCTCTTTTTGGAACTTTTTGAGCTCACGCGATGCAGGTCTCTGGTCATGCTCCTGTCTGTCCCTGCCCATACACCATTCACATCATCGGCATGACAGATCACACATCAAAGTCCTCCAACATCCTGTGACATTTCTCCCTTTGGAAATGTTCGGAGTGCTGATGCTATGCCGAAGGGAAGTCTATCTATGAAGTGAAACCTCCCAATAAGGTGTTATGAATGTCGTGAGATGCCTTGACTCTGGCGTGAGAGTATATGTTGCCAAAATCCGGAACGAGCATTTCGAGCTTTGTGAACACTTTAGCGTCTTCATGCATTGCCAGTGTTTTAGATCCACTGCTGGAAGAATATGGCGTCTCTGCTTTTCACAGCAGCTGTGTTCTAAGGGTGTGATAGTCTACAGCGATATCATACCTGACCGGGGGCTTCTTTGCTGGTCTAGGAGAGTCGAGCCGACAATGCGAGAGCGACTTCACGCGCGATCTCCGTGGCTGCAGTTACTTTTGAAAATAACTCCCATGCTCTGGTCGAGATCTGCGTGACAACTCACGACATCCAAACACTGCATATCTCCCTAAGGGGAAGGGGGACAACGCCAGTGGGGCATCTACAGGGCAATCTATCAGGTGGCACCCTGCTCCAGCTCTATGTGATACCAGAGCTCCAGCTCAGCTGGCCGTTAAAGCCCCTACTAAACGCGACGAGTCTGGGTAAGCAAGAATCTGAAATCTGCTCTCCACACACGTATTCACTGAGCTGTGTCTACTGCATGTACACCATCCTAAATCCGTGCCAGTCCAGCATGCTGGCGTGTCGTGCTTCAACCCATCACCACACCTAGGTACCTAGTGTTGGACACAAGGTGAACGCTATCCTATGTGTCCGTAGTGCTGTCCACAATCACTAGCGCTTAGCTGCACGCTCTCATCAAGCACGCCTCTTTAACTAACAGCAAATTACTGAACCGCGCGCCATTCATTGTCAGAATGTTACCTTTTAGGCCTTCTGCAGCTCCCTACTAGCCGTCTGTACCCATTGTGTATCTACGTCTCTCTGGAATCCGCCCGTAAACCCCGATCTGATCCCACCCGCATCCTAGTCCCTTAAACTCATGCGATTGTGTCCCGCATTTAACTTGACTTTTGAACCCAGGGCTCAGACTCAGTTTTTTTGTTCCTAATTTCCCCTTAAGAATACGGAACGCTTCGCTATCTGTATCATTCTGATTGTTCGGTCACTTCACGCTAAACCTGCTGCTTCACTACTACGACAAGCTACAGCAAAAATGTCACTTCTCTCTGATCTCTATCCGACACTGTGCGTCTTTAGCTGGGCAGTCTTTCCAAGAGTGTTTGTTCTTCCGTCCACAACTGTTAACTGCATTCTTTTTTTTCATTGTGCTTGGTTAATTTTTGGTTCCTTCTTCAAGCCATGTTTGAGTCTTGACCTCTTGCCGATGTCGTGATACGTCTCATCGTATCAGTGTCCATGTTTCAGTGCTTTGTCTTCTGCAGAACTGCTGTGTAGAATTGTCCTGTTGTTATCTTTACAGTTTCACTCTTTGCCTGACCTTCTGTAATGGCTTTGGCAAGTGTTAATTCTGAGTCCATTTGTAGCTGCTCTGACAATCTTTTGTCTCTTATGCCCCAAAAAAAAAAAAAAAAAAAAAAAAAAAAAAAAAAAAAAAAAAAAAACAAAAAAAAAAAAAAAAAAAAAAAAAAAAAAAAAAAAAAAAAAAAAAAAAAAAAAAAATCTAACAACTCTGTCCTTATAAGTTCCTCTTTAAGCATTCCAAATCCACAATTTTCCTGCAAGTTTGTGTACAGCTGTGATAAAGGATTCTGCACTCTCACCATCTTGTTGACGTCTGGAGTTGAACTGCGCTCTTTCGAAAATCACGTTGTGTTTTCCAACATAATGTTGATCAAATGCTGCTTTGTAACTGCTGCATTAGTTCTTTCTATTGTCATCACTCAGTGGTAAAACAGCTAAAACGATCGTCAGCTGCATCACCTCCATTGCGTACAAGAGCGAATTCACCTGATTATTCCTCCGGCTTGTTGTCAAGAGCTGTTGCAATGCGAAAGCCTTTCAAATCTTCTGATCCACTTTGGCCAATCTGTAGGCTGTGAGAAATCAAATGTCTCTGGGGAGTTATTTGCACCGTGGTCGCCATCTCTCTTTGCAAATCCCTGGCGTCGTCGCGTTCAGGATCAGAGTTGTCTGATGCGCCGTTGCTCTGCACTTCTCCTCCGCCGTACATGTGGTGGCGGCTGCGCACGCACACCTTTTAGTTAGCGCCGATGACTGCTTTCGCCTGCGCAACGGTTCAGTTTTCTCTCCAAAAACTGCCGAAAACTTCTTCCGCAAGTTATCCGCAGAGCACTGCATCTGAAAATGCCGCGGAGACTGACAGTTCGCCACTTCTGACACCATGTATAAAGAAGACTCGGGACACGAGAGACTTACGTCTAGTAACTCGTTTACTCATTAACCGGAAGTTCCACAACACACGTATGGCAAAGCATTCTGGGAACAGTAGTCTACCGCTACACTATCTATCTAAAAATAATAAAGTTGACTATAGTTTTTCCATTTTCAACTATTACTATTATATGTTCTTGTTTCTTTAAGATGTGAAATTTACTGTAACATTTCACCTTCTTTTTAAATCTGACGACAAAGTACCCCCTGGTAAATATTTGTGTACCCCCAAAGTGTTAAAAACTAAACTGACTCATGGAGGGAAAAAAAAAGAAGAAGAAAATCAGATACTGCAACTTTAATGTTAATCTATTATTTCTAAGTATGATGTAGGCTCCATTTTTAACAAACTACATGCCAAATACGCACTCACAATAGCATAATTAGCTTCTTTTGCTACTGTATTATCACAAGTTAAAAACAAAACTTTACAAGACATTTAAGCACTTTTGTAATGGGCCATTTTCACGTTTTATTTCTCTAACACCTGCTAAACAAAGTTACACAGTTGCAGTTTATGATGTGTGTTGATGTTTTTGGCCTTTGCCGTTCTCATCATCATTACTGTCCCGGGACGCTGCGCTCTCCGGTGATAGACGGGACCAACGGAGCAGCTGAAAGGTCTCCTCCCACCTGAGAGCTCTGCCACTGATCACCTGCGAGTACCCTAATGAGAAGTAGGGTGTAAAGAAAACAACTTTATGTCGTCGCAGCTATACGTCACAAGTACACAGGAGGACAAGGGTGAAATTAAAAAGTCCAAACTGATCCCAGGGGAAGAAAGGGATAAAGCAATAGAGGTAGAAAGAACTATTACGAGTAAGTAAGAGCTGGATCGCATTATCAGTTAGGATTAGCAGAAGAAAGAGAGGAGAGAGACAGCTCATTTGCATTTGGGTTGATTCTTGAAAACTGAATTGCTTTACATCTAAATACTCAGTGGAAAGTGAAGTTGAAGAACTGTGCGTGAAGTTTTTTGTTTATTTTTTTTTTACATTATATGCATGGATTTTCTCAGTACGACTTGGATCATTTACTTCTTTGCAATTAATTCAATCTCTTTTTAAAACTGTAGTTCAAATGTTGCATTAGTAAGGGCATACATTAGTCACGCCGTTGAAGTCCGCACCAAGGTCCGGATTTATGGTGTGTTTCAGGCAACTGGGACAACTCCGCCTTGAAAAAAATGCACTGGAACATGGTCATTTGAACTGGTAATTCCTACTTGAGGACTGGGAGATGGTCGAGGGACTCCCACTTCACACATATGAGCTAAACCGTGGTACGTCGGCGCGTTTAACTGCCTAAACAATCTTTCAATATTTGTTACAGGTTAAATCTGACAATATTCTGTTTTTCAACATTAGAGACATTCATATGACGTTTACTTTGCTCGCCTTAGCCATGTTATTTACATACAAGTACTTCAAATCCGCTTCCTAAAGTCCAGACTAAAGTGACTTTCCTTGGAGCTCGTCGTCGTGGTCGTGGTCGTGTTGGCAACTGGAGTGTGCCTGAACGCAGTGTGAAAGGGGAAAGTTTGGGTCTATTTTGAAAGAATTTGAGAATTTTCACGAATTTTGCATGTAAGACACAGTTCAGCTTTAAAGGTGCATTGCGTAACTTTTCTGGTGGAAGTTTAGGCCGACGGCTTTTCTCCGTTATTGCTTTGCCTGGAATGTTCCTGGGCATGGATTTAAACATATGTCACTTATCTAGCTTTTTTTGTTTGTTTTTTTTGTCACAGGTTACCGTTCTCCAGAAAAGTTACGCAGTGCGTCTTTAAAACAGGAGGAAATTGTGAGCAAAATGAGTGCGGTTGTGCTATCAAGGCATGCCTTCTCTTTCTGCACTTCCTCTCCTCACAACCTTCTGTTACGCTTGTATTATTTTAACAGTGGGTCAGATGGAGTTTCACAGCTCGTTGTTTCTCGTTTCAAAGTGCCTTCACAGGAAATAGGTGGTTTTAGCTGCGTAATGTAATATTTTATACAGTGGTAAAGCTATTAAGATATCACTATTCATTAGCATGTTTTAATTTGCAGTCGTATACAGTTACATAGCTTTATCTTCTTAAGTTTCATGGGGTCAGACGTGGTTAATGTTATTATAAGGGCGTATGCATGACACTTAGCATCATTTGGCTGAGAAATTGAGTTGGTATGAGGTCATTTCTTATATAGGCTGTGTATTATTTTAAATATTTCCTTATTACTCATTTTAAGGACGAGGAGTTCTCTGGGAGAGTTATCCATTCGTTTATCTCATGAGAATGTACGTTAATCGACTTAAATTTTGACCAGTGACTGTCATCTTGTTTGATTTTGTAACTTCAAAAAAAAAAGTAAAAACTTGTTAAACTGCTGTTGATTTTGAGCTCTAAAATTGAATTGAAAATTGAATTAATTGTCACCAGCACATGATTGGTCTTCAAGAAAACTCTATCAGGTCTACTGTGCTGAACATTTCACTCTCAGTATGTTACATCATTTCAATCTGGAAACACTAATGCTCAAACAAAATATACGTTCAACTGTTTATTTAAAATAAGAGGCAAAACTAATGGAAATCCTTTGCGAGTTGACTGCTGCTTTGCCACTTTCTCACTGAATATTTGAAGTTATGAGTTCAAATCAGTGTCCAGTATTGCAGCCGATGTTAAGCTATTGAATATATCTTAAACAGGACCTTATATACAAGATATCGTCATAAACAGGATGCTCTTTTCTGTTAGCGTCATCAAAATGTGCATCTTGTTACTAAGCCTGTCTAAACAGCTTGCTCTTCTTAGTATTTCCCAGCACTAAAAAATCCACTTATCTGCTCCTCCAAGCTGTTGTAAACAAATGCTAAATACACCGTTTGACCCGTGTTTTGAGTCCATATGGTCCCCCACTGCAGTAAATCCACAGTTTCTGTCTATTTATTCCATGGTATCAGCTGGTATGTTGCATAAAACGGGATGTTGGTCCAATTCTGCAGTCCTCCAGGCAAAACTGTGTGGCACTAAGCCTAATGGAGACATCGCCGAGGCCTATTAGCGCAGATGGTTGTCATATGTATGCAAATAAGGAGCAAAGTGGATAACACAGGCTCATCAGCACCACCTGTCTGTCTGCGCACACACTACGGGCTGGTCAATGTCCCTGCAGGCGGCCTACACATGCGTGTTAATTAGACGAAAGCATTCATCATCATTTTGGTTCAGATCTTTTTCCTTTGAGGTGAGCGATAGGAAAAGGAGGAGTCTGGTTGAAGTAAATGTGCTCTTTTGCCACATTTGGACTGGGCTTGGTTGCTCCCACTAGATGTAGTTGTGGGTTGTGATGTTTCAGTGACGTCGCCAGAAAAGAGCCTGGGCCTCCTCCACACGGCTCCGTCCCAAGTGCGAGAGAGCTGAAAGTGTAGTCATCCTGGCAAAGCAATATCATATCCCTGGATACCAGAGGGTGGCAGATCCCTTATCAGAAAAGTTACACAGTGACAAAAATAAAAAGAAGAATAAAAAAGCCAGTTTGCAGATCCAATTAATGTAAATGTGTTACTGTGTGGTTTCCACTTCTGACCAGACATACTTATATCCTTATCGGTATTACTGTAAATATAAATAAATAAACTTTATAATCCTATGGGTTTAGCAGCTTCACTTGTATTAATCCCATGTCGGGCTAAACATCCAGAGCAAGACAGGATTAGAGTCGAGGAATAAGGTTTCAAAGCAATATGTTGTAAACTGTTCAAGTTTGTCCCTATGGTACAGTATAGATGAATAAAAGACTTGATACAAAACAACTTAAATGTGAACAATAGATGGGAGTTTTTACCCTTGTGTCCTTGAGCAAGACACTCGTGGTCATGATGAATGTGAAGGTTGATTTTGTGTTTGGAAATGGTTGAATATCAAATCAACTGAAAACATTTTAAACCCATCTTTACTGGAGTTGCACTCTTTCTGGGAAAAATTCCTTGCCATCAAGTTATCATTCAAAACCCATAAAAAGTGACTGATATATAGTATTTACCGAACCTTAAGCGCGCACATTTTCTTGTCATCTTCCCCATAAGAACATTGTATTGCATTTCTGAAGTCTTTACACAGCTGCAGCGGGTTCCCTCAGTGTAAAAAACATTGGACGTAATTGTTAATAGTCACACTTCGCCTCTCACAGGTGGGACGTGTCTCCACCTCCAGTTGACTTTGTGGACATATTCCAGCGGCAGCAGCTGAAACAACAACTCAAAACCGTGACCAATTGAGTGTCATGTGGATTTTGACAGAGCTGGATTTGTAAAGTCTACAAAATATTCTTTATTGTGCGCCTATCCCAGGACAGTGTTGCAATTGATCCCGCTATAAAGAGCATCAATCATTTGTATAGTGTTAGAATGTGACCTTATTTTGACTTGGGACGACCCGGTTACAGACAAAGCTCCACATTGTTGGGATACCTGGTAATCAGAGGAGACTGTGGAGGTGCCTCTTGCCTTTTGACCCAAACTGTATTATCCACTATTCACTCCCTTCTTCTTATCAGAGTGTGATTGTCAGCTGGTGAAATGCTACCAAAATAAAAACGACTACTTGTCAAATTGTTTGTTTTACGAAAAAAGTGGATGTTCTGAGTAGTAGACGTTCCATTTGGCTGAACAGCAGACCTGGTGGTTGTTTATTGTTCATCTCATGGATTGGGACAATGCTAGAGTCAAAGGCACTGGGAACAGCAAATAGCGTCGTAGGATCAGGGACGCCATCACGATCCGGAAACGTGCCCGACAGGCGGTAAATCGGGATGAGGGGGCATAGCAACTTTCGCGCACCTGGAATGCAGTTCTGAAGATGTCAGGCCACAGATGGCGCTATCGTCCTACTGCTCCAAGTAAGAAGAACGCGTCAAAATGAGTTTGGATCCGCTGACTAGACACAGCAACAGCACGTGAAATAGGGATGAGACTGGGGAATGACATGCAGCAGATTGTGCGGAGCCGGATTTGAACGACGCTCACAACACCAGGTGATACTTCCAGCCAAGACTGTTGAGGTAAAACACAGTTGAAATATTAGTGAGTGGTAGCGTTCCTGCATGTCTCCATGGAGATTTGATTACTTTGCCTGGAATTTCACCACATTTTCTACTTCTACAAGTATTTGATGTTCCTGTAGTTCTTTTTGAAATGATCCAGAGAGCCCACACAACATTGACCTTGGGCGTGAATGCCTTTGGAAACACGCAACGCCTCCCATGCATTTATCTGGGCACATCATTTAGAATTTAGGTAATATTTTGCTTCTGAGACACAGAGACGATGGATTGCAGCCCCAATGTACTCATTCTATATAGTTAATTGCCGTTTTTATTTAAATTTCCCCATGTTGTTACATAGGTACTGAGAAAATAGTGTGTTTTCAAGGCTGGGTCCTGTATTCGTCAGCGCAGTGGCAGTTCTTTGGCAGTAGTGGTGGACTCGAAGTATGATTGGTCTCATAGCATGGTCTGTAACACCTCACACTGAATTATGTAGAACTGTGGGGTTTTCATGTTAAAGTAGTGACTAAATGACAGCTTAATCAAAGTGAAAATGTAGGAATTTTATGATTCTAATGCAATAGAAGCCATCTCCTTGTTATTGCTTTTTTGGTGCAGGTATCCATCTATCGTTTCCATTGTTGGAGTTTTACATCCGAGATACATCGTTTTGAATTCAAACATTTTAAAGTACAGTATTTAATCACTATGGAGATTTTGACACAGTTGGGGAAAAAAAGTCAAAAAGTGGCCCTTAGATGCTTGTAGAAAGGGATATAGGAAAGGAATACATTTTTGGAAACACTTGAATTTACAAACTGTATAAAACTTGATGCAGTAGCTTCTTAGTGTTATTATTGTTGGTGATGTACTAAATCCGGAATTACGTCAGAACTAAACAGGGCTCTTGACAGGTTGCCCCAGCGATATTGAAGGAAAGGTCAAATGCAGACACATTACCTGGAGACGAGGAGGTATACCGTACATTACCATAACTATTCAGAAACAGAATCAGAAAAGGTTTATTGCCATTGTCGATGAACAGAATTCACAAACATAGGAACTTGTTTCGGTGTATCCTATGTGAATATCTAAAGGAATGAGAAGTAGGAAACAGGGAAGGCAGGAGTGACATTAAATGAGGAGATGGAAAGGAAGCGAGCAGCTGGTACATATAGAGTAGGTGTAAGAAGATGCTTGAGGTGTGGTCTTGCTCCTGAACCTGTGTTCCAGGCAAATGGTAATTCCTACTTGTGAACTTGGAGATGGTCAAGGGACACCCACTTCACATCCTCTCTTTCTTTTTTTCCCCCTTCTCCTGAATACTGACAACATTTAAACATCCTTAATGCCCCCCCAAACAGTACTTCATATCAGAACCGTGCACCAGTAGACAAGAAAGAAAGGTGCACATTATTTACCCTACAGTTTATCATACATTATACATAAAGTACACTTAAAACTAGCTCTTAGATTACATTTTCTGAGTTTGTTTTTCCACAGGTATGAATTTGGACCACTGACTCTCAATAACTTGAGAGTTGGAGGAGAATCATCTTCCCAGAGTAAAAGTATGCATTACAATAGTGATAATCACCATAAAAAGTGCTGATAAACTTATCTTCATTCAAACATATTTCAAATGTTCAAAATACAAGCTAATCGAGCCAAGCAGCATTTTCTCCCCTGTAACAAGGTCTGGAGCGGTCCTCCCCCCTTCACTTCATGTTTGATTTAAATGAATATCCATCAGCGCTGCAGCAGCCAGTTATTGATAAGCCATTAACACATATTTCTGCGGTAAAGTCGACAGTGAGCAGTAACCTGTTGTCTCCGTAATGCAAAACGACCAGCGTGCACATCGTCATGATTGATTGGTTCACGCAATTACCGTCTTTGGCATCGGGCGGCGAGAAAAACAACTCCTGTAGACGTAGCTTTCACTGGCTGCTCTCTGACATTTTAATCTAGCGCAGGATTAATGGTACAGGAGAGGAGTGAGGAATATCTCTCCATTGATTTTTTCCTGATGAATCAAATGCATGTGTTTTACTGACAGAGCGGTCGTACATCTCGCCGAGTTTGCTGAGACGCTCGATACAATGTGAGTGAATTATTTTACGAATGTAGATTTATGAGCGAATGTAGTTAAAGACACAGCATCCGAATGGGAATATAGATAGACTGTACAAATTGCAGTGAATATTGCGTTCACGTCCTAGAATTTGATGATGTCATAATTTCATCCACAAATGTTGAACCTTATCGCAGTGATTTTCAAACTTGACGTATTAATTTTATAGCTTCAAATTCTTTTATCTGACAACAATTACGTCTTTGGGGTTGAATAACAGCACCACTTTCTGAAGCTATTGTGAAAAGAAATATTCCACTCTAGTATTTGTGGCAGTTTTTGTTTCATGTCATTACAGATATATGAACCATAAACCAGGTCAAAATCTAAACATTTAAACAGCAAATTCTACCTTAAAATTCTGACCTTTCTCCAGCTCATTTTTAAACTATAGGTTGTGATGTCATGTGAGCCCCACCTATTAAAAAGTGGAGACATTTCTACATGCTGTGTGTCAAAACGATCATTTCATTTGATAAGTGGCTTACTTCGAACAGTTTTTTTTTTTTTTAAATCTCACCCTCAAGTTGGCGATAGTATTCCCATGAAAAAATCAACGCAATATGAGCCTTGAGCTGCTTACTGGATGAATAGTAAAAATAGTGTGGTGATAGACAAATGAATGAAAGACTAATTTAAATTGGTTCCATTGGCACAGAATGGCTGCCATGTTTACCTTGGACAGCTGTTCGCATATAAGAGTGACACAATAAATCTGAATGACTGAAAAGAGGACTTTGAAATTAAAGATTAAAACATTTTATTTCTATTGAATTTAAACGTGCACTGTAACTATTAAATTGATCTATTTTTCATTTAACCAATCCAGTCTGCTTTGTTTATAAAGTGCTGCACAGAAAACCATTCAAAACAAAGAAATATAAAATTGCCCTACCAGTGCTTATAATAAAACCCTAAAAAAAATACATAAAGAAATACTGTAAAATAAGAAATAGCTAAAAAAAATAAAAAAAATAAAATAAAATAAAAACTTTAAAGTAAAAAAAGTAACAACACTAAAATACACATTTTTAATTACATGAATGCTTCACTTACTAAATATGTGTGCTCACTCGTAACAAGGTCGCCTCTCACCTTAATGCCATAATGTGGAATATTCTAGGTGATGAAATACATCTCCATGAAGACAAGCATGTTGCAGACCCTCTACCAGAAAAGATACATACTGCAGCTTTAAGTCGTTGGGGTTTTTGGGAGCATTGTCATTACAAAATACTTTAAAAAGAATAAACATTTGAATTTGCCACTTCATTGAATCTATATTTTTATTTCTATTTAAATAAAACTACTAAAACAAACAGTCTTTTCACTCATTCTCTAATGTACTGACCCGCCTTGTGTTTGTCCGCTGCTTAGGGCGGTCCTAAATATTACCCTTGTGCTTCATTGAGAGAAAACGCCTTCTACGGACCTGCAGATTTACTACTGTCCTTTAATTGGATTGTAAAAGCAGATGCACTGTTGTCTCAGGAATGCCAAAGCGAGACTGCGCGGCCTTGTTTACAGGAGTAACCCAGCTCCCAAGGACAGGCAGCGAGAGAAAGTCCGATAGTCCAAGAGGAGGATGCACGAAAACGGTGGGAACGAGCAAGATAAGGAGCTTGTTAGAGGAAGGAAGCAATAGGAAAGAATGGAGACGGACGGAGGAGGGGGGGGGGAGGGGGAGCAGGAAGTTTTGGCCTGTTTCGTGTCAGTTTGATTAGCAGTTTGAGATTATTTTCAGCGCCGCGTTAAGGAGTCGTCTCAGAGGAGTCGGTAGCCTGAGTGAGACGGAGAGGCCCACACAGAGGAACGGCAGCAGGGAAAAGGCAAACGCGATGCGGACGGGAAGCAGATATGGAAACACATGGTCCGGGGGAAATATGTGATGCAGCTACAGTATGATGACAGATAAGGTTTGAAACAGTGAGTAATAATGCGCGGTCTACGGGCAAAAATCAGCCTCAAAGTATGTATTGATTTTAATACTTAGTGTTATGTGCCACTGATGTCAATGTCAATCTAACAGAAATGTGTAAAAAAAAAAAAAAAAAACATGTCTTCAAACAGAAAATGTGGAATCACAAAAGTACAAAAATATCACCTTATGTATTTTAATAATTTTTTTAAGGTACTTAATGGTTTCAGATGATTAAGAAAGGTGAAATTAAATTGCATTTGGGAAAGATTTTAGAGTGATTTTAAGTATTCTGGACATCAATGTAATTAAAACAATAAAATGTATATTAGTGTGGTGATAGAGTTCAGGAGTAATCAAAGTGTGAGACGAAGCTTAAGGGGCATTCAAGACAAAAAGGTTTGGGAACCACTGCCTGACCTTCCAGAAAAAGCAACAATATCCCCATGAAGACAAGCATGTGGGAGACCCCCCCCCCCACCAGATATGTTACATAGGGGACCTTTAAACATAAGTATAGAGCTTGGGACGGCCGTCACCATGGAAATCCTCCATGGTTGTTGCAGGTGTGCTAAACGTCCAATAGAGATGCATTAGCCAAAAACAATGTCTACGAGTAAACTGCTGGGTCACTGCTGGTGACATTTATCACCATAGAGTCAGACTGTGTTTTAATGAACACTAAGTTTAGTATTTAGCTCTGTAAACTCTCCACTGGTTTAACATTAGGCTGGCTGAAAATTCGATACACATTTGATGAGTTAACTTGTTATGTTGCCGTGCTAATGATGTTTTTAAGCACCGCACTAGAGTCCACTGTGATATAGTTCACTAGTGGGTATCGACTAATTAACTCACACGCTCAAGCATTAGCTTCCTCTCAGCTGAGTTCAGAATGTGGAGTCTGATGGACACATTTTCTACCGCTTGTTGCCATTAGGGGTCGCAGGTGACTGGAGCCTATCCCAGTGGCCTTTGGGCTTTAGGCGGGGTACACCCTGGACAGTGGCCAACTCGTCGCAGGGTTAACACAGAGACACAGACAACCATTCACTCTCACATTCATTCACTAGGGCCAATTTACAGTTGCCAATTTCCCTAAATGTCCCTTTGGACGGTGGGAAGAAGCCGGAGAACCCGGAGAGAACCCGCGGTAACACATGCGGACTCCACCCAGAGAGGTCATGTGATGTGATGTTCGCCCAGGAATCGAACCCATGATTTTTCCCTTGTTGGACGAATGAGGGATTACACCGACAACCTTCTTGGGAGGCAAGAGCTCTAACCGCTCTGCCACCGTGCACCCCGTTCATGTCTACATCTGTTTAAATGTGCTAGTGTGTTTTTATGTTTTATTTGTAATGCACTCCTGACTGATTTAGTTTTTGTTTGTTTTTTCAATAAAAAAAGAGAATAAACATGATAAAAAAGCTTTCACTTAAATGCCACAAACGCTAACTTTTTGTTTACACATAATTCATATTCAAAATGTAATTATCCTAAAACATTTACGTTAAATTTGGATGATGTCAAACTGTTATGAACAGACAGGCGCTGACCCAAAACAATGTTGAACTTGGACTCGGCCGTCTGAACTAACACAACCACTGTGTCTCTAACACATCCACAAACACAAACGCAGCATATTTTCTTCTGTCGAAATCAAAATAAATTACATCTTTGCTTTTTCCATGCTTCCCTCTCGCTCTTGTCTCTGCCCCGTTCTGTAACTGGACTGAGAGAGCCGGGAGGGATTTGTGGATTTTTATCGCCGACGAGGGGCTAATTTGCACATGATTAAGAAAACACACAGTCCAAAGTCTCTCACCAACACAAGTTATTCAAAACCAAGGGAGGGCGAAGGGTCTGGGGAGTCGGCGGACAGAGCGGCGGATGGGAGGGGAGGGCGGACGTGTACATAGACTATACGATACTTAAGCAGGAGTACCTTAGGAGCGCCCATTATTTAGATTTATTGGACTTAAGCGCAGTGTAATGGCCTGGATTCTTTGGCTTTCAAGTTAAAAAAAAACCTGAAAGCTAATATTTATCTTCTTGTTACGCCATTAAAATACCATTATACAGGAACACAATATAGAAAATCGATATCTAATCAACCATATCAGGCTAACGGCTAAGGACGCTAATGCTTTGGTTGAACTTGTGAACCCGCGATGCGCATTTCAAACATTTAAGCCCCATTTTGATCATTTACATATGTTATTATTCTGTTATCATTACCCCCTCCTCGCAATGGCCCTCAAAGCACTTAGGGTTAATTAGGTGTAAAGCTCTGAGCACCCAAAAGGTCCCAATACAATTGCAGGATTATTGTTCTTGAATTCCCTCTCTCCCCCATCGCCGCGTGAGTGTCTGACGCCATCGTTCTCCGAGGTTGACGCTTGAGCATTTCGCAGTTGGAAAGACGCAATTCATTGCATTTGCCGATGTGATCTACCTCTTGCGGATAGTTGTGCTTTAATGCGATGCGTACAGAATTATAAAAACAAAGAAACAAAACTGAACTTGACCTTGTCTCGCGATGTAGTATAGGTCCTGGAACGTAAAGTGTTCGAGTTCAGGGTAAATTATTCCTCGTGTTTCGCCAACAACAGCCTCATGGGTATAAGTTTAGCTTTGGCTCCATCGCACATATTAAAAACATTTAAATAGAATAAAGCAAATGTCAAAGACTGGGCTCAAATATCACAATGGAAAAGAACCTTAGTGAACTTGAAAATTGGATGGATGGATGGATATTCCCTCTTTGTGTCCTGTTTTTGTTCATGTTTATTAGATTTAAAAAGAAAAACATATTTTTTACACTCTTATACACTTTTCTTGACACAATTCTCTACATTTATTTAACTTTTGAAATTGCCCCAAATTGTTTATATGACTGTACCACTTTTTTTTTTATTGCCTGGATGAGAATAGCAAAATAACAAAAATCTTATCCACGTTATCCAGAATTTACCCAAAAGTAAAAACAAAACATGAATTCAAGAATTAAATAGCTGCTGTCAGTTAAAATTGTATTGCCTTTGAATTCCAATTAGTCTAATTTATGTGAGCAGATTGGACAAATTTGCTTTTAACACTTGTGATGTGTGCTTCTAATCTTTGTAAAACACGGAAAAGCAATGTAAGCTAGCATTAACACGTAATCCCTGTACGTTCAACACATTTTGACAAAACTACATACACTCAAACGAGGCCAGCGCGGGACAAGTAGAAGTAGGCCATGTGCAGTTGTGAGGGTTAATTCCTATGTCCTTTTGGTAGCCTACTGACACAAAATAGTTTACATTACTCCGCTCTATTTGCCAGATAAGCTCGGTTCATAGGTCTTTGCTGTCAGCATAAAGCGAGGCTCAGATATGGAAGGAAGAAAGGGCTAAAGCAGCTTCCAATTAACTATGCAAATCCCCACACGTACATGACGGATTGAGACCAAATTGCTCCTTTGGATCTTCTAGACTTACTTAGAAAGCTGTGCCAATGTGACCGCTTAAGTACGGCCTTGAAATGCGAACAGAGGAAGGAGAGGTTCTTATTAGGCTAAGTCCCTGTGAGTGAGACCCAAAGGAGAACAGGAATCACTATTTCACTGCATTCTGGTGAGGTAAATGTTTTGAAATAAAAATAGGTTTTTGCCAGTTACTAATAAATGGTCTATAAAGAGACACCTAAACTGCAAAGAGTCTTGGATCTTGGTGTAAACAACAACAAATTGAGTTTGGCCTCAATTTCTAGTTGTGTATCTAGTTCAACGTATTCCCATTCCTATTTTATGTATACCTTTTAAAATGTGTTATTGTTGCTTGTTGGGGGCTATTAAGCTATGGGAAAACTCTCTATATAACATAACATAACACAACACAACATAACACAACATAACATAACACAACACTACATAACACAACATAACATAACACAACACTACATAACACAACATAACATAACATAACACAACACTACATAACACAACATAATTTAACACATTTTATTTCAAAGATTCGCCGTTTTCTTGGATTAAATATAATTGACTAATTTCTCCAAAACCAATCATGCAATTTTTGGTAGAATTTTAAAGATAACATTTTTGAACACCTGCAGAGCCCTAACTAAGTATTCGTGTTTGCATTTTTGTAATTTGTATTTGTAATCTTTGTAAATTGCATAATGTCCAAATCAAAAACCAAAATAAATAGAAATGTTACTTCTGAAAATGATATATGATGCCATATCTGAACAATTTAGTCGAAGTAAGGTGTGTGTGTACAATGTGTGGGAGTTTCCTATGTGCCTGTCCTTAAAAACAACACTTTTCTGTTGCATGGACACTGTTTTACTCTTTAGCCTTCCTCTAATAACACATTTTGTAATTTTCTCACCGCTAACATTTCCTAAAAATGCTAAACCTCAAACCTCAAAATAATTTTCATCTTGACCATGGACTAATTTGAATAGGAAGTCTCCATCTTAACAGCTTAACATCCCGACTGGGACAGTGGAGTTTTTCAAAAGTCACTGACCTCATGTGTTGTGGCTGAAACCTTAGCAGCTTCTGTGGTGAAGGTTTCAGTCCTGACGGGCCCAAAGTCAGAATTAAACCATGGAAGAAGCCAAATAGTGGTCCTACATTAATAAGAAGTGGCCAAGTACATTTCTCTCTTTCAGTTCAAATGCTTATTTCAGCCAGTCTCGGAGATATAGTTGAGACGCATATTTAAAAACAGGAACATGGATTAAAACAACAGCTACTCTAACGCAGCGGTGGAGACTGACTTCTGTTTTCTTATGTCATGTTCTGTGGTGCGGACCCCTGCTTCAATCCTCCACTAGACAGTGAAAAGAAACCTGACCGGACCTGACCTGAGCACTGAGTCACATTTAATCGAGCAACTTTTTGAAGAAATGATGCTTCTTGGAGTCGTTTTCGAACTTCAAAATCGCGTGCATTATTTAAGGTTTTGTCCTTACGATTAAATCAACTTCAAATTATACATCGGCTGTTACGTCATTCTTCCAATATTCTACACACCTCTGCTGTACACATTTAGAACTGGACTGTTGTCTCTGGCTGTGGTGTGTGTGAGTGTGTGTCTGAGAGCCCAAGACAAACTTTCTCCTTCGGGACAATTAAGTTGATCTTATCTTAAATCCTAGCTCTAACCTCTGTGTACAGTTGCCGTGTCCTTGGGCAAGACACTTTACTCATCATGCAGTGTGTGTGTGTGTGTGTGTGTGTGTGTGTGTATGGACAGGCACTGCAAATTGAACACTAACAATGAACAAAATTCACAAACATAGGAACTTGTCTCGGCGTTAAGGTGCAACGTAAAACACTGAGCAATAATAAAAACAACATGTATTCAATCAAAATGGCATTCATTAAGAGACAATTTAAAATGACTATAGTATAAAATAAAAATAAAAAAGTGCACTTCCGAGTCGCACTTGTTCTCACACCCTCTCCTCCATCTCAGGTGAAATTCTAGAACTTCTCGCACCCGTCCTAAAGTTTACCCGCACTTGTCCTGCCACACATATCTGTTGTAAATGCGGTGTGTGAGAAATGTATTAGTGGTTGTTGTTGTGTGGCTTTACAGAAATACCCCCAAATATAGGAAGTGACTGACTAATTCACGTCTCGGCTGTGTTGTAGTAGTTGCAATTTTGGATTCCGCTTTCACCGCTGCAGACGAGCGTCCACAAATTCCGACCTTTCACTTGACTCGTTATTATCTTTAGAAGGAGAGTTGGGTTTGGAAAAAGGCCGGTGCTGAGTCGGAGCTGTGCGTGACACGAAGCAGCCCTGGAGGTTGAAGTTTGTTTGGGGAGAGCCGACAGGTCCAGGAGTGACCCCAGACGAGAGCGCGAGACGGGCCATCTGTTTGCGCCAGCTCCACACCAGTAATAAAGACTGATTTAAGTCGAACGCGAACGGCGATGAGGCACAAGCGCACTGTCAACTGCCCTCAAACAAACAAACGAGGGAAAGAGAGCAGGAGCCACGGAACAAAATACGAATCAAAGTACATCCCGTTTACGTTTGAAGCGCAACACGCAACATTTCTGTTGGAGGGTCCGTCATCTGCCTGATTCCACGGCGTTTTGGTCGCTTAACCTGCCAAGAACGTTCAACAGCGTGGGATTGTTAAAAGTCTGTACGACCGGTTCTCCTGTTTTTCTAATTATGGTGAATTAAAAATACGAGTTTAAATTGACAGGAAGAGGTGCGGAATCCCTCTGTGATGTCATCAGAAGGCGACGTGCCATTGAAAACGCAGCACTGCCTCAAACGGTTTATAATGAACTAGCTCATGATTGTCGTGTTTCTTAAGACGTAAACATCAGGTACAGCTCATTTAAGGCCAGCTCGTCTGCCCAATGGTTTCTTTTAGATAAAAGTATGACCATATTTATAACACTTCTCTAAAGAAAGAAGGGGCTTGAATTTTTTTTGCTACTCCTGAATAGTCTGATTCCGCGGAAATCAATGAAATGAAAGCTTCTCCGGCCTGTTTTTAATGTATATGGTTTGCGGATCGAACGGAACAAAACGGAACACAGCCCCGGGTCCGAGTGTCAAAAAAAACAAACTAAATGGGCCGTTTTCGTTTCACTGCTTGGACCCGGAAGCGGCGTCACTCTTGATAATCCCAGAGCACAAGTTAGGGTTAAATAAATGCCACATGGACATAAAAAGTTACATAGTGCACCTGTAATAACATTATTTCTGCACAAAAAAAAAAAAAATACAGGAGATTACTTTTTATTCATCTCATTATTGATAAAAAAAAAAAACACAAAAAAAAAAAAAATACAGGAGATTACTTTTTATTCATCTCATTATTGATAAAAAAAAAAAAGTGGTAGCTCAGCAATGATTAGTTTGCGCTCTAATCAGAAGGTTTGATTCTTGCTTTGACTTTTCCATACTGCAAATCCAGGAGCAGAGCGTAGTATTTGAAAATAAATAAAAATGATATTCAGTATATATATATTTTTAGGGGATTAGGGACTAGCTTTAGTTACAGCTATTTTGGTTAAGGTTAGGTTTTAAGAACGTGGACAAAATGCAGAGTCTTTTCAAGTGTTGCACTGTAAAAGCAAATGTTTAAACAATTTTAGCATCTCACAAAATGTTGATTAAACAAACTGTAGAAGTCTCTGTTTAACAGCCGTTCATTCCAAACATACAGGTCGCATCCATGTCACTCAACTGAAGTCCCAAAACATCTGTGTATTTTTCTTGTGCGAGTCCACAAACCGTAATCCGAAGTCTTTAGCTCTTTGTTATTTCATGCCGCGGTGCCTCCACTCCACGCTGTCAATCAGATCTGCTGTCGTTGCATCACCACACATGACAGTGAAGGCTCCGAACGGACTGGAAAACATCAGCTCTACAAACACAGACACACATTTGAGCTCTTGAAGAAATAATGATCGTCATACTTTGGGGTCTTTAGCATTAGCCGGGATGCCTGCGAACTTTACACTGCTCCGCTTTTAGACTTTGGAAAATATGTTAGCGTGCCACCATGAAATGTTAAACTGCACTTGCTATTTTGAACACAGACCATACACATATTATACAAATATGGTAGCTAGGTTTACTTAGTGGAACTGGCTTATGTTATGGCCATTTTGACAATTAACATTTTAAGAATAGCCAATGGAAAAGTGTGGAGCTAATAGAGGTGATCCATGTTGACAATAACACTATTGACTCTCACCGTGATGTGGAAATCTATGGCATTCAAAACAGTCTGAAGATGGATGCCAAACATTTGCTTTCTTTGATTGTAATGACTCCACTTAACATAGGCCCAGAGTAATGTCGGTGTGATAGATTACAGAGCTTTTGAAGCACGATGTACCGAACAATAAAGCAAAAAAGAACCAAAAATGTCTCTCAATTTGGATTTTGCTGGGTTATAAAGTAGAACTATTCACAGAACTAGTAGATTTTTAAGCTTTTTTGACAAAAAACATTATTTAACTAACACTCTTGAATGTATTGAATTATGGTTTTAAGCTTTTGTATTGCCTTGATTTTTATTGGGAAACACTTTGTTCAGCTTGTGTTGTAAATGGCTCATCATACGAATGTTGTTTATTGATTGGTTCCTGTAACTAGGCGTTTACAAAACATATGTATGCGTTGTAAATGTGTATTTATGTTTAAAAAAACAGTCAGTTGCAATGACTATTTTACTGAATACATACGAACTAAGTAACCGAGAGGATGGAGGGCAAAGAGGAGCAGAGAGTACATTTATGTGATTCAACTGAGAGGCGGTTGATCGGGAGGCAAAGGTTGGTGTTGGGGAGAATTGTGATATTATTTCAGATTGTTTTAACCAGTCCAGGGCCGGGTCACACGGATGAAGTGGAAGAAAATAGATGGATGGATAACCATTATATGTATATATGCAATATATATTTGCAAAGACAATCCTGGCCAAGAGGCAGCAGTGATTTCAGTGTAAAAACATGTACAAAAACAAAAACAATAACCCTAACCCATCCAGGAAGAAGCACAGAATAGACAAGTTTAAAGAAATATACAATACATGTGCAAAAAAGTGTTAGTCTTACCTAAATTAATGTATAAAAAAAAGTCAAAGATTAAATATAGTAACAATGTTTTTCCTAGACATTTTTCCCGCCCTGTTATAGAAGCTACAGCTCAAGACACCTAAACATAGTTCTCGTGGACAAATCACTGGTTGGTCACTCTTCTCTCAGTCTTGTGATGTCTACCCTTAAGTTTTAAATACACATGTTGATATCTCATTAGGGGACAGTCAGCCCGCTGTTAAGCTTCAGTCAGACAGGGTGAATCCCAGTCTAGTCCTGGGCCCCTGGCACCTCCCTGCATATGGGGCGTCCCATACAAGAATGAAGCCGAATCACATAAGCAGCTGTTGTCTCCAGGGCAGATTTACAGTGTTCCCTTTGAAAAAGGCATACAGTCTCAAAGAAGGTGTATGGATAAAAGGATATGGGGGTATTTTTGACTAGTCATGCATCACTCAAAAATATGTCGGTTTAAGACTCTACAGGGTGTTAAGGTCACATACCAATTCTATTACACTGCCGGCTTTTCAAGGTGCACTATGTAATTGCATTCGCATTTGAAGTTGAGTTGTTTGCATGTTCAGCCCCTTTAAGAGATTAGTTTGGACATTTTGGCAGACAACATTTGAACCAGTTGCTTTTTGGTTGGAAGGCCTTGCTTAAAACCTGCACCACTGTTGCGCCATCTGTGACTGTTGATACAGATCTGCTTTGTCAATGTCCAGGAATTACCCAAAGCCCACGGGTTGCTGGGATGGGTTCATTTGAAAGCCATTTTTAGCAAAAAAAAAACAAAAGCAAAACAGTCAATTCTCGATAAAAATATAATTATACACAACAGATGAAATTCTCACTTTACTTTTTGCGTCATTCCCAAATTTCACTTCCAATTTATCCATTTACAAAGGAACATGGTGACACCTCAATTTCTTTTGGATTGCTGAACTATTCGCTGGCATTAATCACCTTTAACTCAAGCTATTGCTAATCTGTCCCAGTGCGAGATGCCCGGGAAAACCTTCATCCAAACAGTCTGTGACACCCAAGACAGGACGTCCAAGGTGAGGGTGAACCATGACATCACAGGGTCCCAAGTCAGAGCACAAAGAGGACTTTATGAAGAGCAAAACTAGCCTAGCTTTCCCACGTCAACAAAATGGCAGCCGTTTAAATATGGAAAGTGTGTGAATAGGGTGGGCCAAAGCAGCTGAAGTTGACGCCTGGAAAGAATTAGACAAATATTTAAAGGTGTTGGTAAGAGTTTGGGTTGAACATACACAGATCGGCCATAAAATTATGACCACTGATAGGTGAGGCCAATAATCTCCTCAATCCGGTCCATATATAGTGGGTGGGATTTAACTGGCACGAAGTCAACATTTTGTAAAATTTGATGTGAAAAGTGTGAGGATAAAATTTGCTGGACGTATGTGACTGGTCAAATAAATCTAGTTCTTGTGGGAAGTTCCAGATCTACAGTTCCTAGGGTGCATTCCCCACATCAAAATTGGAACTAAACCAGGATTACATTGTTTTCGAACGCACTCTATCGAAATAATTACACAATAATTCGTTTCATGCAGTGTTTGTTGCATGAAAGGATGACAATGTTTACTTCTTGTTCTCCAAACTGAAGCCACAAATACACAGCAAGCAATATAAAACAGGTAAGTGCCAACGCAAACTAGTCTAAAGTCCGACAACAAATATTTACAGTTGTTGAATTCATACCTCAAATCAGGATTGGTGAAGTGCTATATGTTATATATAAAAGCTATATAAAAATCAGAATTGTTAAAGAATTAATGGCTGCTTGATTTGAAAATCATCTATAATGTTTTTTTGGCACCCACGTTGTATGTCTCAATCACCTATTCAATGCAAAATGTGAAAAAAAAATAATTTAAAAGTCATAAATCAAAATAACAATGTTCCATGGTATAGACTTAATTATTGTTATGACTTCATATGAACGGAAAATACCAAATAAGCAATCTCAAAGCCAGTTTATTTCCCTATTTGGTGATTTGGTGATGTTTGCCAATGGGCCATACCTTATTAAAATGTCATTGACTCGTGAGGTTTGTATTTATGCAGTGTTAAACAGCTCTGTATGGCACACGCAGTTTCCTGGTGGTCTCTCTGACAGACACAGATAAGCTGTATAACGCCGTATGCACAGGGGCTGGTTTTGATTGATGTGCCCCCATTATTATCATGTTCGCAGAGGTAATGTATTCGGGGTGTCCATAAAAGACCAGTTCTAAATTACTTGTGTCAAATTGTAGCGGCAGAGGTGTGAGCCCTATCTCCTCCATCTGTACATCCAAATGAGGTTGGACTGACATTGGGGGAAAGGAGACAGAAGGGGAGGAGCCAGAAAACGATCAGTGATTTATTTAGATTCGTGTAAGTGAGTAATTAGCAATTCATTAAGGAGGGTGAGTCTAAGGATAATGGGTACAGAAACACATTGTTTATGTACTGGATTGTGAACCATGAGAGAAGGACATGTTTCAGAATGAACTCGTCCACCGAGTCACGATGTTAAACCAACTGTCCAACTGTTTCTGATTGGATTAAATTGTCTGTCTCTTCCATTTGCCATTTCTCATCAGTTTGGTTAAGGTTCTCATCCAACAAAATGTCTTTTAAATGATAAAATCTATATATTTTTTCCCCACATGTAGCATTTACGGTAAAAAAAATAATTTAATCCTGAGATGGGAGGAATCAAAGTTGAGTACAGGCCCTTTAATTGGACCAAACTGTTGGTTTCAGATAAATGTTACAAGTTCCTTCGATGAACAACTTCAATCAGTTCACTTTCAAATGTAGGCTACGGGAGCCCGGAGAGGCAATTAAAAAAGAGAAAAGAGAAAAAAAAAGGTGCTATTTTTCTACGTTCCAAATATGTTTCCGTCCGTTTGAGCTTGCAGTAAAAAAAAAAAAAAAAAGAAAAAATGTGTGTCTGCAAAGAAAAGTCTGCTGCCCCCCCCCCCCTCGCCATCAGTGGGGCTACGTGTAATTAAATTAGTTTTAAATTGCTGGTGATATTGCCCAAATGAATGAAGATAAGGAGGCAGGAGGTCAATTAATCAGTTTCTTTCTTTGGCTATTCATTTTTCCACCTTTCCGGCACTACGCGTGGTTGCCATGTCTTGGAACAAAAGAGATGTATCAGAAACAGTACATAAATCATCCTGACATAGTCTAAACAGGCACCTACTCATCCTTACATTCAAAGTAAACTTATAACTTGAATAACAACTCACAGGACGCATGCTTTGGACAGACAAAGGCAGGAAAAAACGAGGAAACAATGGATTTCAGTGCGATACAGAGGTAACTGCGCCAAGACTTGTGAGAGGGGGAATTTCTTACACTTGTGACTGTCAACGATAGATGGTAGCGTTCTATACGGAAGCTTCAATGCATTTTCCATGAGAGAATTAGCCTCCGAACATCACAAAATAACACCTACTCGAGTCGACCACGCGTGATGCGCAAGAAAACACTGATGTATATCGTTTCATTCCATCAAGCATGACAAACACTAGTGAATTTCAGAGAATGGAGCTGGAAGTTAGCTATTGACCCTTCATACTGGCAATGTGATGTATTCAACAACCATTTATCTGCAAACCTCAAATTATAGGTTTTTGGAATGAAAAAGGGGTAGCAAAAAAGCTTTAAAAGAACTCTAAAACTCTTCTCCAATAAATCTTTTCAAATGTCAACCTTTTTGCCCAAAATCACATTCCAACCAGAAGTGTATTTAAGCTTATATTACACCTCCACCTTTAATGTTTCATTCTTTGACACCTCCTCAAAATGCGAGGTGATTTTCTGCATTTTCAGTCAGACGTTTTGTGACAATCTTAACACATTTTGCAGGTTGAGATTCGGCTATAGTGTGTGGATGATGGTTGGGAGACAGCTGGAGTATTGAGGACTGCACTCTTGGGGGGGAAAAAAAAAAAGGCATACAACTATCCATCCAGATGTGGTGCCATTTTGACGGTCAGCACAGCCACATCAGTCTCCACGTCGCCGTATGTGGGTCTTTGTGTTAGTCTAAACGTGTTTTTCTAATTCGTTGTCAAACATATGTTGCCTTCTACATCTTTCTGGTCAGTTTCGTTCCGTCTTTGCCCGGTGCTGATGGATTGTAGCTAATGTTGTGTAGCGCTGGGACTCTTCTGGCTTAATGGATTTAACAGTTTGAGAGCTAAACAGTCCACCTAACGTCCGCTAATCCCCACGCGATCACAAAGCTAACACATTTTTGCAACATTTACGACTGCGAGTGGTTAGTTACTCAGAGGTGATTAACTTTGAGAGACTGCGTGGAGAATATGGACACCCAGGAGGTCTGCTGTAAAATTCTGTCCAGGAAATTATTCACATGTTCAAGGCAGGGCACGCATGCAAAACAGCCTTAGTTTCAAATCCCAAAAAAGTCACCAATTCACAAAATATTCAAGCATGTCAGTGTATTATTTGCATACATTTTTGTCTTTTAACTTGAACTAAGATTGTTGCAGGCTACATATTGAACAAAATATTGAACATTTTACATCCAAGTCTCCACCTCGATATAGTCCTTTCTAGGTTCTGGTTCTTGTCTTTTGTTTAGTCTTCATCAAGTCTGGGTTTAGTTTCTGGTTTAGTTCTAGTCTTGATGCAACATGAATGCACCATAAATCATTACAAACGGCTGTACAAACCCTGACCTTTAAGCGCGGATGAAGATACTGCTTTTAAGCATTATAACTAAAAAAAAAGACTGAGAGTACCACCACAGGCCCACACAGAAATAATAAACATACAGATTATCCTCAAATCCTTTCCGTTATTGATTTGGAGCAGGGGTGTCCAACCTCTTTGCACAGAGGGATATTGAAATGTGGTCAATACAGTGAGTCATTCGGATGGGAGCATTTAACAGCCTTTGATGAGGGTTAAAACATGCGTTATTCAGATTTTAGAGGTAGAAATCCTAAATTTGCAGTCAAAAGTTGACTTGCCTTGTAAACTTCCTTTCTGAAAGTACGGAACACTTGTATAGTACTTTTTAAGATACCCAAAGATGCTTTACATAGAGGAGACAACAAAGTAAAGATAAACTTATTGAAAGGTGATTTTGAAGAGATGGGTTTTCAGTGATTTTTTGTGTGGATGGCCCCCCCTCTAATTTAGACCGAAATCATAAGAATACCTCTAGTTTATTTGTGTCTACATACCATGGGTGATACAGGTAACAACGACGCTTCTGAGTCGTAGATCCATGGCCATCAGACCCACGGTGGCCATTAGTTCCATGGTTTGTTCTGTTAACAAAACCACGGTTCCATAGTTTTAAGCATGAAGATTTCCTCTTTTAGACGGAACAACGGGATGGCGGCGGGTCCCCAGGCTGAAGAGGGACTTGAACGGCCCCTCTGGCACTGCGGCGGCAGGTGCGCCTCGCGCTCCGACGTGGCTGCGCTCGCTGTTCCGGGATTCTGACGTGTTTTCGTATTGCAGAAGAGGTTGGTTTGAACATGGCGCGAATGGCTGGTGAATAGGTGAGCAGATGAGGGGAAGGGCACGATGACTCTGTAATGTAATACGGGGAGGATAGTGGTGATAATGAGCTGTATTTTTCCATGAGCAGTGCAACCCAGCTGTATTAGATTAGTCTATATTGTTTGTATTATTCATAAATAAATCTTTCCAGCTCATTTTCAATTGCAAAGTCATGAGAAAATAAGAATTATTTCGCAGTGTTTGTAGGAATATTGACTTATTTCATCCAAAACCTCCAGTCCAGTCACCTGTACGAATGTCGATGATGTGTCTTCCTGTGTCTCCCGGTCCGTAATTCAGCAGCACACTTTAAATACTGCGCTTCAAACCTGCTTTTAGCGAGTCAACTTCTCTGAAATTAACCTGCTCAAATGGGGGACAATTACAGAGTTTTAAATCCTGTTTAAGTAAATGTGTGTCAACCCGTTTTGAGAAGAAATACTAGTGTTGAGGCCGTGATTGAAATGAAACAAACAGTAATTTGAGGAAAGGAACTAAAGGGTTCGACAAAGTATAGACCCCAAGTGCCACGAGCTGAAAAGTCTACTTCAACGTGAAATTGGCTTTGCGTTTTTATGAGAGGTTAAGAGGTATCATTCATGCCCCGCCCTTGTTAATAGCGTATGCAGAAATGTAATTAGGCTGTTGAGGTTGATAAAAGAGCAGCAAATGGAAGATGGTTCAAATCATCTCAGTGACATTAACAAATAACCTTCATTAGAGATTTTCCATTTGATCAGCCAAGACTCAAAACTCAAAACTCGAGTGGGGTTTTGTTCATTTAAGTGTGCATATATTTAATTTATTTTTCATTTGATTTATTTTGGTTTGCTTTGCATAGAGATGTTTTGTAAATGTGAATCAAGACAAAGCAAAAACAACAAGATGTGGTAAACAAGAGTAATGTTGGTTTTATATATTTTCTCGGTTAGAAAATTATACTTAATTAATACATTTTAAACTTAAAAAATGTGACATCCTTTAAAGGTGTGCTATGTAACATTTCTGGGGGTGAGTAGCACTGTTTGTCTGGCTATTTATTTAATGCCATATAAAGAGTATGGCATTAAATGTATCAATCTTTCTTTCATTCAATTATAGGTGTTTTTATTGTTTAGTGTATTTTTTTATTTATTGAGACAGGGACAGTGCAAACTATTTATTTTAATTATTTATGTATTTTTTATGATAATTTTGTATACTTTTAGGTGATGGCTTATCGTTTAAGAAATCCAATAATAATCGCTGCATGAAGAATCAATCCACAAATAGCTGGCTTTATGGAAATTCAGAGACAAACTTTTTTTTTTTGTAATCACATTCACTCACAAAATGTTTAGACAAATTTAGATGAATGACTTAAAGTTTTGCCAGACTTCATCAGATAAATGTTTTGCAGGGGTCGGTGATAATGACGAAAAGGAATATCTCTTCTTTGGAGTATTTTAGTAAAGATATTCAGACGATATTATGGCACATCCAACTAAAATGTCTTCAAATGTATAAGTTGAAGTTTAATTATCAGACAAATGTGAGATGTGTGTAAAATGAATTACAAAAGTGCAGACATATCACCTTCTGCCTTTGTTGAAAGATGTACAACAAAACTTCAACCTCTACGGTCTTCACTCTTTTCTTTTTACCTTAAAACGTCACTAAAACCTCTCTTTACGTCAATGCCTTAGTGAAAATATCTGGTCTTAGCATCAAATGTAACCTTTTCCTTTGCACACCAGCCTAAACTCCTTTTCTCCACCTTTTGTTTGACAGTGACGACCGCAGCCAGGCGTTTTCACAGTGTGGGGTTTCCAGCTCAGTTCCCCCAAATGCCACATATTGTCGTAAATATGACAGATATAAAAACATACAAGTATTGCTGCTGAAAATTATAGATGTTTTAAGTAAATATTGAATGTTTCTACGTTCAAATGAATAGTGATCAATCTCTCTCCAGGCACCGCCATCTCACACAAGCCAATCCATTTGTCATTAGGCTTCTCCAGCGGTAGGGCAATATCCGCTGTGTTCAGATCTGGTCTTGTCTTGCACTCGGTCTTGGCTCATAGACCAGTTAGAGTTCATTAAAAAGAAAAGGGTGTGGTAAGCGTGGGGAAAAAAGCACATCTCCGCAGTGCCAGTCAGACACTACCAACTCAGCTCTTGTTCTCTTAGCCTACGTCATCAGCGGACTGGACCGGAGCAGATTGAGATGCACACAATCGCAATGTCTTAGGGTTCATGTCTTCGAGTCCCGGGCCTTCTTCTGCGTTAGACCACGTCCATTTATTCTACAACTGTAAGGGCTGTAAAATTTAAGATTACTGTATTCACTTTGAGATTTGGGGTCAAATTTAAAATGCTAAATAAATAAAACTCATTATTATTAATGTTAATATTATTTATATAAACACAAGTAAAGGGCAAAAAACAGATAATAACTAAATTTAAATACACTAATTTCCAAAATCCTCAAAATGCAACATTTAACTTTCAAATGTAACACTGGGTACATTTAGACTGAAATTGTCTCAGGTCCACAGAAACAAAGAGAAAGTGTTAGCAGTCACCTCCAGAGTCTTGCTCTAAAACCTACACATCAAGTTAGAAATCTGGGGGTAATAATGGACTCAGACTTGAATTTTTAACAGCCACGTCAAATCAATAACATCAGCAGCTTTTTACCATCCAAGAAATATTGCCAAAATCAAAAGTATAGTATCTAAACCAGACCTGGAGAGACTTATCCATGCGTTTGTCTCTAGTAGATTAGACTACTGTAACGGCCTGCTCACTGGCCTCTCCAAACGAGCTGTAAAAACAGCTGCAGTACATCCAGAACGCTGCTGCTCGGGTCCTGACTAGAACCAGGAAGTACGATCACATTAGTCCTGTGCTCAGGTCTCTGCACTGGCTCCCTGTGGCTCAGAGAATAGACTTCAAAGCAGCTCTGCTTGTATACAAGTCTCTCCATGGCCTAGCACCAAAGTACATCTCGGACATGTTAGTGCCATATGAACCATCTCGGACTCTGAGGACCTCAGGGACGGGCCTCCTGCTGGTGCCAGATCAGATCTGAGTCAGGACTAAACATGGGGAATCTGCGTTTCAGTTTTATGCAGCTAAAATCTGGAACAGTCTTCCTGAGGATGTGAGACAGGCCGCTACTCTGGCAATGTTCAAATCTAAGCTAAAATAAGTTTTGTTTAGCTGTGCATTGGAATGAAATGATTTCTTTGCACTCTTCTCTTTTATGTCTTGAACTGTTTTGTGATTTCTGTCATATCTTTGTGAATTGAATGCATCTTTTTCCTCTTGTGTGAAGCACTTTGAATTGCCTTGTGTACAAATTGTGCTCTACAAATAAACTTGCCTAGCCTTTAATTACACAGCTAGAAAAATCCGATAACTAAAATAATCAGATGAAAACAGCTTGCTCACATCATGTGTAACGCCAGAAAGCAGATAATGCTCCGATTTTTGGTTTGTATGTGAATCAGCGTAACAATGCAGGTTAGTCATAATATCATGCTTGATCACTGAATTTAATGTTCTGTTTTAAGTATTAGTATTGAAGTTTTTGCCGTGGAAATATTTTGGATGATAATACATTGTGAATATAAAATGGGCATACTAACAACAAACCATATTCAGATACAAAGATTAAATTGATCCCCAAACTATATGCAGAATAATACTTTTTTGGGCACCATCGCTTTGCCATTGAACTATATGCCCAGTGCCTTGAGGTTGTTAGTCTCTGTGCCACTGTTTTCATTTAGCTTGATATTTTTGCCATTTGAATATACCTTCTCCTACTGAATTTCTTGAAACCTGTCAAACCCTTTAGCACAGTACAATTGACCCATAGTGTCATAACAGAAGCACCATGTGTCATTTCTGGATTTGCTTTCACTTTAATCATTGGAAATCTGTGCTGTAATCACATATTCAGAGACTGCTGTTGATTTTGGAGAGCGCGTTCTCTTGCTTGTCCATCACTTTCAAACCCAGTGCTAACTTAAACCCTCTATCATTTTTAAGTCGCTCCATGCCAGGATATTCTATGGACAATACTTTGGTAGTCTATTTACTTCTGCAGTGTACAGTAAATTAAAGGAGGAAAAAAAAAAAGGTAAAAGGATAGATTTCACGGTTTGATCACAAGTATGATATCCTCACAGACGGCGGTTTTGGTGCCTCTAAACCGCAGCATCCCATATTCAGACTTATATCAATTCCATATGCTGTGATTCTGTATGGTGTGAGATATTTGACAGGGAACATGGTCACTTGCCAAAATAAAGCTTCAGTGGAATCTCTGTATGGGTTATGCTCCAACACAAAGGCCAAACCAATGGGCTTTAACATACTGATGACTTGGATGAAAAAAGGAAATGTTATGATCACCAATTGTCCAACTCTATGATGCCGCTTTATACGAGGGGCATTGAGCAGTAGCTAATACGTCATTAATTCACCTGTTCAGTATTATTCCTTCCCTGGACCACTATTTATAACAGTAGCAGCTGCCTGACTGGGGAAAAGGTGCACTATGTTGCTTTTTTGAGCTGTCACTAGCTTGTCTATGTTTGGCATTAAATGTATTTTTGTGACATTTATGCAATTTGATGTTTTTATTGCTAAAACATATCTTGATAAACCTGCATTATACTGTAAGCAGAGAGTCGCTTTACAACAGATCTAACTTTACCTGCTAATTTATTTAAAAATCATACAATGTGATTTCCAATTTTTTTTAAATTCTGTCTTACACAGTGGAAATGCTCCTACGATGAACATTTCAGACCTCTGCAGACCCCCTTGCCAGGCAAAGCAATGACAGCTTCATAAAGACAAGCATCAGAATAATAATAAATAACATTTACTATTGTATCCTGGCTAGGCATTTGACTTTCTCCATGTATTCTGTTAAAGAAAGTCTGTTTGGTGCTCAATCAAGAACTGGCAGCTCTTTTTGACTCTTTCCATTGGAGAGATGCTGAGAAAAACAAAGTCAACTTTCTTGGGTTTGTTGATTAAACTTAAATTCAGTGCAGTACCAGACTAGCGAAAACCTGTTTTATGGGTTGCAATGTTTCACTCATCATTTTTTATCATAAAGCAGCGTCGTTTTCACTATTGTAGAAATTCATTTCAATTTCTACTGGTCAATATTCTCTAGTTTCCTCTATTTATTTTTATTTTTTTTTCAAATAAAAAGATAACAGATTAACTATCAAGTCCCACGTGACATTTATCTTTAAAATCTAGGAATTCCCAATGTTTTATTGACTCAAACAGACTGAAGCAGATACAGATCTACAGGAAATGGGACATCACACTTTCACTTATTGCTTTTTAATGAACCCTCTGTCCACTGGAGCTGTGACGGACTCATGTGGGACGCATCATGGAGGTGGACATTTGGACACTAATATACAGCCCACATCACGACATCTCCAACAGGAGTGACCTGTCTCGAGCTGGTGGAGTCAAAGGTCACAAAGAGGTGTATATGGTCCAAGGTATGGTCTGATCTTTCTGTTTTTGTGGTTTCGGGAAATTGTGTTATCTGTTTAACACAAAAACAACACTGCACATCACCAAAAGAACACAATACCCACAGTGAAGCATGGCGGTGGCAGCATCATGCTTTGGGGCTGTTTTTCTTCAGCTGGAACTGGGACCTTAGTCGAGGTGGAGGGAATTATGAACAGTTCCAAATACTAGTCAATGTTTGCACAAAACATTCAGGCTTCTGCTAGAAAGCTGAAGATGAAGAGGAGCTTCATTTTTCAGCACAACAATGACCCAAAGCATACATCCAAAACAACAAAAGAATGGCTTCACCAGAAGAAGATTAAAGTTTTGGAATGGCCCAGCCTGAGCCCAGACCTGAATCCGTTTGGAAATCTATGGGGTAATCAGAAGAGGGCTGTGCACAGCAGATGCCCTGGCAATCCGACAGATTTGGAGCATTTCTGCAAAGAAGAGTGGGCAAATATTGCAAAGTCAAGATGTGCCATGCTGATAGACCCCTATCCAAAAAGAGTGCTAAAATCAAAAGGTGCTTCAAAAAAGTGTTTAAGGGGGCGCACACATTATTTTAGTTTTTTATTTTTACAACGCCCTCCCCAAAGGATAATTGTATAGGTCACATTAAAGGTGGAAAAAGTTCTGAAATGATTTATCTTGGTCTCATTTTTTCACATAGGTGTGTAGACTTTTTTATATCCACTATATTTTGTTGGACCGCCTTGAGCTGTCATTACAGCCCACTTTCGCGGTGGCATTAATTTTTCATCATGATCTTGTATTGATGATGTGAGAGAGTGACCACAGCACAAAGCCCTCTCCAGCTCGTCCCAAACACTCTCACTGGGGGTCAGATCTGTAGTAGATTCGTTTCTGCTTCTCCTGAGATGTTTTCTCTGCTTGATACCGATGATTTGACCCTTCTCATTCACACTGACATCTTCTCCATGACCACAGGATTTGTCTTTCTACATGGTTGTTTCAGAAAAGAGAATCCAGGATGTGACTTTTAGTTTGGACAGGCTGTGTATAATTGGGTATTTGTATTAAATTCCAGGTTATCCATTTACACCCGTTTCATTCGGTTTAACGTCGTCCTGCTCGTGTTCACATATCAGACCAATCCCTGCACGACAATAAAACAAAAGCCACTTCCTCTCTGGCCCGTGGCAAAAATCAACCATCCAGCATCTGAATACACAGGGAAATCTTCACTAATTAAATTCAATCACTGCTGTGCTTTATACAAAAGGCTGGTGTGTTGACATTTCCAGTCTATTTAGAGGGAAAGCCACATCAAATGAGCATCAATTTGATTAGGAGCAGGATTTATTTGGGTTTCCGTGGCCAGTAGAGCGCTTTCCTTTCGAGCGCACGGCGGAGAGTAGACCGAGAAGAGGGAATGACCAACAGCTGTAGAGACCGGGACATTCACTCACACTTTAAATCAAAGAGACACTAAATTCTGTAATGAAAGATCCTGCTTTTGACATGAAAGATAGAGGCAACTTGAATGTAGGTAAACAACAAAACTGCAATTAGGCCTATTTTTGTGCTCCGCTACATTTGATTCTATTTTTTTTTGATTAGTCGACTTGTCAGACGACTAGTTATTTTGTAAATTGAGGTTTTTCCAAATACGATTATAACCAGATCAAGGTAGATCTGGTTATAATTTTTTGTTTATTGATTAAAATCACAACTGGCTTATTATGCTTTCCCCATTTTCCGGCGTCTTTACAAATAAAACCTCTTTTAGCATATGTTTATAGTCTGCAAAGTCTAAATAACGACTAACAATGATTAAAATAGTCAACCATTAGTTTAGCCGTCCCAACCAACTCTACTTGATTTTTTTTGGTATTAATATGATAAAAAATTTGCACAAAATACGTATTCAATTTAATCAGCTCTGAATTAATATCATATAAACGTACAATAAATGAATATAGGTTATGTGTGTCATTTTGGATGCATAAAGTTATATAATTCATCCAGAAGTTAACCCTGAATGATGGAACAAATGATGGTGGTGCCAAAAAAACGTTGTTCTCACAACACTCTTATTTATCATCATAAATACACCATACGTCATGCAGCAAATATGTGGAAATCTCCGGGACCCTCTGATGTAAATGACTGGACTAATGGCGCTGTTGATCCAAATCAGGGACGTCCCAGTGTTTTAGAGGAGTCACGTAGTCGGCTTTTTAAGAAAATGCTTTTAGAGCGCAATTATGCTTTCAGACGTTTTAATACAAAGTGCAAGCCATCGAGAAGCATGTTTAGAAAAGGCTTTCATCCTGAGTGTTCAACCAAATTTCCCTCGTTGATGCAACATTTCGGAATTTTGCAGCATTTCAATTTGACTTCGGCGCGCACTCTCACGACTGCTCAAAATGCACCCATCTAAACCATGCTTTTAAACAAATTAAACACTTCTATAGATAAGTACAAACCGAGCATTTAAAATTGTACCTTAATCGGTCAATCTAGAATATGTTGAAACAGTTTTCCAACGTGAACCGGGCCAAGTCCAGGCCGGACTCTGGTCGCAGTCCTGCACATAATCCTCGGACAGGTTTATAGACTGAGGTTTTGGACTTTTGAAGGTGAAGTCTTTACTGCCAATATTATAGTGCTCCCAACCTGACAGACAAACAGTGCCTTTTTAATAGACCCTTTTTTTTTTCTTCATACATTTTGAGAAACTTTTTAAATGTGTAGATTTATTGTGGTACTCAAAATGATAGTATATGTTCAAATAAATGTAAGGGGGAAAAAAAGAGTACAATGTGCCACAGAAAAGTGTCTGAAACAGATGCTGCTTGTAAAGGAGATTTACACATGGAAATTGTATGTTTATAGTTTATGGGTTGTCCTGTGTCTGAACTGTATGAACCACACATTTCCACAAACCATCATTCTTGGCTTCTGAGGTTCGTCTCTTTAACCCAGTCTAATTGAAATCCAGTGCTTACTCAGGACCAATTGGAAACTCCCATTTCGTTCCTGTATTTATCCTGCAAAATAATAGAAAACAATTTACTTTCAATATTCAAACCACTTTGTATTTTGTCCTTGTAAAAAACTTCACTTTGTCCAGGACTGTGAAAGGAACTATTTATTTAGAAGAAAAAAACAGGAAGAAAAATTATACTGGTTTTAAAAAGTATGTTTTTTTTGTCTTCTTTTATTAATTTTTTTTTTGTATTTTAGAAAGAAATTGCTCCAAAATTTTGTTTTAGGGCTTGAACAATGTTATGATACATGCATAATTATGGAATTAAAGCTGCATTACACAACTTTCTTCTTGTAAAAAGGTAAAATGTATTCCCCTATAAAGTTTGTAAAAGCAGCCTGCAACACACTGTCCGAATTTAATTGTAAAACTTCTTATTTTAAGGAATTTTTGAGCCAAAATCTTTATCATACAGGAGAGCTTTTGCTTGAAATGGGGCTGAGAGAAGTGAGGACATGCAGCAAACTGTCAAAGCCGGGATTCAAACTCACGATGCTGCGGTCGGCCGCACGTGTGGCCTGGAATATGTGCTGCTGCTTTAACCACTCGACCACCGGGCTTCAGGCACTTTGGGATGAGAGCTGATTGGCTGTGTGATTGGGGCCCGCCCCGCTGTTCCAAAGCTGCACTTCCTCCTTTCACGGGGGAAAATCAGGTACCACATTCAGACTTAGTTTGACCAAGAGGGACTTTTATTTTAATTTTTCTTTTGATGTTTACTTGATTTGTCTATTTGTCTTTTTATTTAAATTTTCACTCTGTGGTCTGTTTTATGTTCATTCTTTTTAAAAACTGAGGGAAAACTGAAGAAAAAAAGACAGAAAAGAAAATCAGGTACCAAGCAATTCCAAATAAGTAAGTTGGACCAAAGTCATATTTTCCGTTGTGCAGTTTGGCTCTCACATTGACTTTGCCTGATTGGATAAAGAAACAAATTATTAGTAAAAAGATGAATATAGAAGTTTTCATCTTCATCACATCTCATGCCAACAGTTGCATACATTTAAGCTTTCATTCTTAAATTGTGTGTGTAGGTAAATTAAGTATCTAAAAAGCCAAATTGTATGTTTTTTGTGCCCAGTCACCCTGATTTTCTTTCCGCTTTTGCCCCCAGCCTGCGCACATGTGAAGTCATCTGAGCCTGTGCTGGTATGTGCGGTGGTTCCTCCCTGTATAGTTTTGGGGGCGGGCCCTGTCTCCTGTCCGTGATTGAGACAAAGACAAGGGGTGTGATTGGTTAAATACAGGCCACTCCTTACATTGTCCCAACAACATGGAGGACATCTGGCACTGGTGATACGACCCTGTGTAGCCCGGGCCGCGGCCTTTCTGGGGCAGTGGACTGTGCACCATTGAACCACTGCTTCATATTCTCATGCTAATCCCACAAAGGCAGCAGCAGATGTGGGGCATGTGGACTCGTCTTGTTCACTTGTAAAGAAATAATAGAGACCAAGGTTATTATTTTACTTTTCTGTTGTTGGTCAAGTGTCATAACAAATGGGTTCATGACAAGGGGCAGCATCTTTGGTGGTCTACGTCTGAAACTGAGCAGAGATGAATGAGTGGTTTGGGTTAAAATCATGGTTTGGTACATTGCAATAATATGGGTTGCTGCTTTTGGATAGAATAGGAAAAGCCAATAAAATACAGAATGCCGAGAATGACCCAAGAATGATCCAGTTCAATTTACCATTTGAGCTGTACTTTCAACTCAAAACTTGAAAGAATTAATCAAATAAATATGGATACTATTGTATTGGTAAAGTTGGAAGATGGCATGTGATTTCAATAGAAGGAACAATGACAAAACTGTAAGGTAAAATACTACAGGTAACGTTGTATTTATTTTTTTGTCAGTTATAAGCTTTCACACGGAACATTTCACACGGAACATTGTCCAATCTGCAGCAATTTGTTTTCAATTATTATTTTTTTTTATCAGTCTGCAATCAGCTGTAGATTTATATGGAACATGCTGTTTTCCTAAAATATATATTTTCCATAGGGACATAAACATCACATAATAAGATTTTGACCCTTGACTTTTTAACACCCAAAACGACGCAAATTTTAAAGAAAAATTCGAGTAAGATCAACAGTGGATTACTCACATTTTAAATAGATAAGATGTCCAAAAAATGCTTCCATAAATTACTGTGTACATAATATAACAAAATAAGTCATTTAAAACAAGGAATTTAAACCTGGCTTTATCCATTTTTAGATACATGCCATTTTTACTCTTAAAATGCCTTAATAGGAATGTTTTAATTTGTAACTTTTTCTATTTATTTTTTGGCATGACAGAAGCACCACACAATTATCTTTCTAAAAAAAACGTTTTATATTTAGAAATTATTATACATTTAAGATTTTTTCATACTGACCTGCAGAGTCCGGCCTTACATCAAACCACCCAAAAGCATTTCGTTTTGCTCATTGTCAAGGCAATTCAACAAGAAATTAAATGAAATAAAAGTACATGCTCATATGACACATTTCTTTTTGTTCAAAATACAACTTTACAAAGATATATAAAATACATTTTCCAACATAAACAAACAAAACAAAACAATAAAGATGCTACACGCTTTAGCTGTGTCTTCCTCGTGTAGAGTAATAAAGTGATAAAGTAGCACACTCCTTATCTCTGTCTCCATGTCTCACCCACCTAACTTCCCATTGGCTGCATTTCCACAGCATCCTCACCTCGCGTTGTGATTGGTCCACGAGGCTGTCTGTCATCTAACCTGCCGCGTCTGACAAGTTTACAAGTGCACACACGTGTAGATGGTGCGTCCGCGCCGCTCCGGCATCCGAAACACAAACAGGACGTGACAGCTTTGTTTCGATGCTGAAATCGATCACATTTTGTCTTATTCCGCGTTTGGACTACCTTTGGGGATCGATTGTGTACGCTTTCACGCATAACGTGTGCATTTGACAGACTTTTCAATGTCTTGCTGTGGATAATATTGGCTGTCATCTTTGTGATATCGCGGTGTAGAATGTGTTTTTGGCTAACATGAGTTCCACTACACGGGCTCTATGGCGTTTGGCCGCATCACCGCACTGGACACCCCGACGAGAGGCATCTCCAGGCGGGCTTCGGTCATGCTCTTCTCGCTCCTCACCTCACTTCTCCTCCTCCACTGCCTTTACACGGACCGCGTTAGCACGATTATCTCCCCGGTGCCAGCCTCCTTTCCCCGGCCGTACGCGCAACTTTCACCGGAGTGTAACGCGCCAAGGACTAAACGACTCGGAGGTTCAACTCATTCAGAGCTAGGACAAGTTGAAACCGGACTTGCGTTTGCCAATTCACCTGCCAAGGATTTAGTCCCGTCCCGGAAAGTGTCACCGAGGCTCGCGGCAGGTAAACTCAGCCCGCTCGGGGAGGGAAGCAAGAAGCTGCCGCAAGCGCTCATCATCGGCGTGAAGAAGGGAGGAACCCGGGCGCTGCTGGAGTTTCTGCGGGTGCATCCGGACATCAGAGCCGTGGGATCGGAGCCGCACTTTTTTGACCGTAACTATGGAAACGGGCTGGAGTGGTACAGGTGAGGCTCGCGGATTTGGCACTTTACGCATCGTTACGCATCATTACGCATGGTTACGCACGGACGTATCAGTGTTTATTACGGCTTAATTGGTCTGTTATTCCAAATTGCTTCCAGATAGGATACTTTTAAGCTTTGTTGACCATTTTAATACTGTAAGGTAACAAAGGGTATTGAATAGTAGTGAGTAATTGTTACATTTACTACATTGGGGCGTAATTTAGAAACTTTTTAAAGGAATTTTACTTGTCGTTTTCAGTTTTTATACTTCTTGAGAAATATATTCTAACTCATAGAATAGAATAGAATACATTTTATTGTCCCTTCATGGAGGTTTGTCGTGAACTAAAAACTATAAGCACGAGCTAAAGTCAGAGGAAGAAAGAAGTTGTAGCTTACTTGTGGTTTTCTTACACTGTACTTTAATTACTACATGAGTAATAGTGTAACAGTACTCTTACTTGAATAAAAGTTGTGGTTACTCTTGAAAGTTTCCTTCAGGTATGATTCAGTTTATCTCCTTTTTGTGGTCAATCCTCTGAAAATACCAGAATGTTGTGCATCATTTAATGTTTGGTCCTTAAAATTACATCAATTTCAACTTAAATATCAGATTGTATGTCCAGACGGTTATTATTATTTTATTTTTGTGTACTTTGACTCGAGTAATATTGTTTTGAAGTAACGTTTCTTGTGTACAGATGTGCACAGTGGCTACGTTTACATGCGCACCAAAATCTGATCATTATCTGATTTCTGGTCCATTAAGATTGTTTAAATAACATGCAAAATACAACACTCTGATCAGAAGGACTATGATCAGAAATAAATGACTTTACTTGCATCAGATTTTGCTGTTTGCATGTCATTTTAATACACTTACAACTCCAAAATCTGGTAGTAATCCAATTTTGAGTGCGCATGTAACCGCAGCCACTGGTGATTAAAAATGTAGTTTAGTTGTTGTAGAAGTCCTTTATTTAATAGAAACAGTAGAAGTAGTATAGCTGGCTAGTGCAGTAATACAGGTTTGTGTGAAAGTACTTTCTGTATACTAGGCTTGCAATATTATTTTGCACAAACAATTCCTTTTCTTTCCGCGTCTGTGTTTTCCCATATTACTATTCATCACTGCAATACTCCTTTGACCGCCCTTGATGTGATTGATAATGTTTGTCCAACTTTTATTCAGCCAGCGACACTTAATCACACATGAAGATAAGTCTCAAATCTTGTTTCAACATCTGAGTTTTCATAGTGGAACCTAATTGCTGCCGTTTTGGAGAAGCCCAGTGTTTCGCCTGGTGATTTATGGCTCTGCATTAGACCTGCTTTTATTAGACTTTATCTGACGCTCGTTTCAGAGTTGACCGACTCTGAAGTTGTTTTGGTTGAAGTAAAAATGATTATTATGATATGATTGGCTGGGAAAGAGAAGGTGTATTTCAAGTATTTGATTGCAGATTATAAATGATTAATTGATTGTTATACTGTCGTTCTTGACTCATTTCGACACACTGTGCCTTTGATATACCGACGAAGGCTAAGATCAAGCCTTTATGTTCCTCATAACTCCCATACAATATTTTAAAATTAAGCACTTACAATTTGAAGCAATACAGACCAAATATTGTATCACAATAAAAGAGAAAATGTGCAATAACAATATAATGGATGACGTAACTGATAAACTATAATAAAAAGTGGCATATGATATGACCCAGTCCCATATAAAACTAAAATGTATAATTTGAAATAAAGTGCACTCACGTTCAGCATTTCACACACAGAAATTAGAAATGAAGCAAACACATTACTATTATAGAAGTTGACAAAGTTTTCAATTTCTTAAGTACAATTTTATTACTGCTGCTATAAAAAAATAATATTCATTGTATTTTGATTATTGGAATCATACTAAAAAAAAAAGAAACAATAAAAAACTATTCAAAAAGTCTCATTGTACAATAACAATCACAATTATAAATAAAGAAAACAATCGCTAAACTCGAATAATCGTTAGTTGCATGTAATCTCTCAGGTGTCAATCTGTCAGGTGTATTCTAAATGTTTTTACAATACTGTGCAATTTCTGTAACTACGCCAAATGCCCAATTTAAATTCATCCATTTCAAACTAACCTTTTGCTCCACACTCACTCAAATCCCGCTGTTCTTGCTCTAAAATCTGCTCCTTTTCCATCTCAGCCACTTTTTGCTTATTTAAACTAAACCACAAAGCTGTTTCTGATCCTCCATAAACACTCATCCCGTCTGTGGATGTCTTGATCAGCCTAAAGAAGCTGCATTTCTCAGCTCAGGTCCGCCCTATGATGGATTTGGTGTGTCAGAGTAAGTGCTGGGCCGTCCCGTGTGGGAATAATGACTGTGCCTCTCTCCGCTCCTCTGTGTAATGGGCCATTGCCGACAGTGCTGCTCTCTTATGAAGAAGGATTAGCGCTGTAATGAAAGGTTACCTGAGTGTTAGCAAAGATATAATTCAACTTTTGATTGAGCTGAAGTTTCACTGGAGAACCGCATGGATAATTTAAGGGAGTGATAGAGAGATAGCTGCGTTAAGTAGTTTGCGGTAATGCGTCATCATTTGGATTTCGGACAAGACTTAACCAGATCTAAACAAATCCTAGGACTAAACCAGATTCAAGCAATAATACACAAAGCAGGTCTAAAACAAGTTTAAGGAAAGCTTATCCAGAACCAAACCCGTTTTAAACCGTCTCTAAAGAAAGCAAAACACACCGGAATGTTATAGGTTTAAAAAATAATAATAATAATCAAGTTCGGGCTTGGTGTGTGTGTGTGTGTGTGTTGGGTAGTTAAATTGTTAGGCTTTGTCTCTCTGAGTGATACAGTGGCGATTTATTTTTAACAGCTAGAAGGTCCAGGTTCAATTTCTGGAACGGACTGGGCTTTTCTGTGTGGAATTTGCTTGTTCTTTCTGTGTCTGCATGGGTTTCCTCTACTTCCAAAAGTATAAAAGTTAGCATGTTTAATTACACTTCAAGGAGAACTGTAAAACAGAGGACATGTGTGGATGTCTAAAACCCCACCACGATAGAGAAAGTAAATACAAAGTAGGTTAAAAAAAGCAGGTTTTTGTCAGTATAATTCAGTGTATAAGGAGATATTTACAAAAGAGTAGAAGAGACACAGAGGGTTGATATGGTTTGGCGAACTTTAAGATGAAATCCTACTTTAAAGGACAACTCTAGACCTAGAACCAGACCAAGTGGACCCAATTCTAAAGTCCAAACAAAATCCAGATCAATTCCAAAGTAAGTCCGGACCAAGTCAAACGCCTCCTGCAATAACGTGGATAAAAAGTGTGATTCAAAAAGTTTCAATGAGGTGAAATAAAAATGAAAACATGGAAAAAATGTAATCTAAAACCTTTGAATAAATTCAAAATCAATTTAACAATAAAACTTGATTTTCCAGTTTCACATTTTTGTTTATTCAGTTTTAAAGAATAATGGACCTCTTTAACCGTCTCCACGGACATTATTGCTTTGCCTGGAATATTCCAGTGCGGTTTTAAACATATCCCCATAGAGACAAGTAGCAGAAAAATAACATACTGCACCTTTAAATGATATGTGTATAAAACATGCAGCTCTGTAACCATTGTCCGGTTTCAATCTGGTCCAGTTTATGCAACCAGATCCCTCATAATAATCCCAGTATTTGACCAAACACAGTAAATACAGTTACTTTTTTTTACGGCGTAACCCTTGAGATGCTCCACCTCTGCCCTACTTGTGTGAACCTTCCCTTTTCCCCATCACCTATTCATCCTTTGTGGGGGTTTTATATCCACGAGGGTCCCATCCATCCACACGAGCTGCCAAGATTCTCTGGAATTTGGACAGCGCTTCCAAAAAAACGTTAGTGCCGGTTTCCCCTCTCCATTTGAAAAACACAAGAGCCTGTTGAATCCTGCAGAGGAATAAATAAGTGTTAAAACAGCATGGCCTCTCGCGGCGGGAGTGTTCCTCTTCAGAGCAGGACAACATGCACTTGTTGTTGGGTTGGAGACTGGACAGAGAGGCGTATTTTGAAGAGGGCTTGTTGGGGAAATGGTCTTAGAGGTGTTTTTGTGTCTTAAAGGGAGACATCCATTTTATTTATTTTTGCTCTCTCAACTTAAGAGCTTTCACATGGAAACAAAAAGAGATCAAATATGAACCTATAAAGATGTTTTATTATTTGATTAAATCCACTTGCATCCATAGATTTGTATGACACATTGTAATGTCGGATGCTTTTCAGTCTCGTTTAAAAATGCACTTTTATTCACTGGCATTTACCCCGGCATGAGAATTGTGTGGTCCTCTGACTGTCTTTTATTATTTTGTATATTTTATATTGTTTTAATTCGTTTTTATTTGGTTTGTATTTGTTTTTTATTTTTATATTTATATTTTTTACATATTTTACTTGTGCTTGGTTTGTACTCTGTGCAGCACTTTGGAGACTTTGTGTTTGTAAAATGTGCTATACAAATAAAGTTAGATTGGATTGGATTTAGGGACATAAAGGCCCTTAATGTAGCACCTGCACTCATCAAACCTTAGAATGTTTTACTTAACAAGATTTTTACCGATTGTACTGAAGGATTTCTTAATATTTAATTCTTAGCCTGATTTATTAAAAGTTTTAACACCACAAATTGGACAATATTTGAATTTGTACATCACATGTTAGTTAAATCTAGTTTCCCCGAAAACGAAATAAGAAATCTAAAATCCCCTCTGTAAATTATGTTGTTTCTAAAATGTCAACAAAACAAAGCAAGAACTTTCAACCTGGCTCGATCTATTTTTCTTGTGCAATTTTTAAACCTAAAATGCATTTATATATGAAAACATTGGACATATGATGAAAAAACCTGTGATACATGTTTTACGTATATGTGAGAAACTACAGAAGACGTTTCAAATTGATATCACTGAATTTAAGATTTTTCCTCTTTTATTAATAATATCATTAATTAGAAATAACAATATAATTTCACTGTTGAATTGGCTTCAGTATCCCGCATAGTCTGCCATTTTTCTTATTGGAAAATTCTTTAACTTGTCTTGGGCTCTTTGTGGCATTATAACTTCAGCTTTTCCCACTATTAAACTTGTCTGGTTTGTTTTGGGAATTTCCATCAGAAACCACAGTCAGCTTCACACCCAGAGCTCAGAGCTGGCTGTCAAAATGCGGCATTTATTTGAGCACAGCACAAGTTCTAAGTATGCGATTTGGATGGAGTCAGAGTCAAGACGGATATTTTGATATTGACTTTACAGCAGCAATAAAGAAGTTCAGTAATCGAAGGAAGTGGTGCATGGATGTTTTCCTGTAAAACAGTAATAATTAGGGCTGTGCTATGAGTCACATTTAAATCAAATCCAGACAAGAAATGTTCAGACTGTCATGATCCCCAAATGTCTTTTGAATTAAGAGGATAAAAGGCAATTCTCTGTCAGCAAACTCATGATATTTGAAGAAAAAAATTATTGATTTAAATTTCATGCTCTTGTTTAAAAAAAAATCATAAATCAATATGAGGGGGGGTAATTATGTATTTATTTATTTCTATGTTGCCCATGCCAAAAAGTTATCATTGCTGTTTAAAATCTACACTTTGTTAGTCTCTGCAAATTCTCCAAAGATTTTCAATTTTGGCAGTTGCAAGACGCACGAGAAACACATTTTTCAATAACAGACTTTCAATATAATGGTTTTCAATGTACTTTTGACTTATATTTGAATCTTACTTTGCTCCACGTGAGTAAATCAATTCTGTTTTCCCCACTTCACTCGGTGCATGTGGCTATATTCCTGTTGCAGTACTTTGTCGCCCATTGTTAAACAGGAGAGCCGTCCTCAGCCACACATACCCGTTCACCAGTGTCACCTTTCACTCCTTATTTTCTGCTGTAATTGTATAATCGCTTTGAACCTTTTGTTGGTGAAACGAAGCTCGGCGCGAACACGGGGGTCAGGCCTAAACCGTGTTAAGTACAGACGAGTATTATGTTTAAACGTTTCTAGTGTTACAGCGGGACAAGCCTTCACCTGTCTAGACCCGGATGCAGTGTGAAGTCTCTGGTTCGAGGCTCAATCACATCCCTCTGCAGGTTAAAACACTTCATAAAACATAAGAGACGAGTTTAACACAGAGGACATGTGTGGCCCGCAATGGGAAAACAGAAAAAGCATTTAGATAAAAAACCTTGGCAGTACTGTGCGATAGCTCGTCGTCGCTGTAAATAGACATTCATGCCAGATTTTGACTTTGTTCACGCTGATACAGATCAATAAGTCAATCAAATGTATTCGTATAGCACAATTCAAACAAAAAACATATCAAATACATCATAATCACACTACAAATATAGTAAAATCACAATACAAACAAATAAATCTGCAGATGAAATGAACTTAGTCATCGTTTTGAACATTGTCAGAGTCCCACATCTTCAGAAAGACTGCCGCGGCATTTTTAGGCCAAATTTCTGTTTATTAACTGTTTAATTTTGTTAAGAAATTGTGACATGACATGACGTGAACGGGAGATGTCATTCACTGTGTGCCTCAAATCTGGACCTGAAAATAAGGTTGAATTTAGTGAATAATTGTAGTTAGTTTATATCAAATGCTATGTAATATATTTATCACACACCACACCACGGATTTAACAATATCAAAGAGGCTTCGACAAGCTTGTAATGCGCATTAAAAGTGTAACGTATTTGTATTATTTTTGTGTGCCATGATTGAACCAACCTTTATTCACTATAGCTTATCGTACCTACTTTTAATAATATGCAAAAAGATCTGTGTGTGTTATAGTTTAATATTTCACGTTATTTTTTCACCTAACAAACTTAAAATTTGCAAATGTATGTTACTATATTATAATATCAGTGGCAGCTTTAGTCGTATTTTTGACCCATATCTCCATATTTGGCCCTGCGGTGATGGCAGATCTATTAGCGATCATTGGTGAGTGTGTTTATGGGACAGTATGTAAACCTCAGGCCTTGGCTGTTAACCTTGGGCCCAACATGGAAACAAAACATGAATGACATGATCCACTGTTTTAAATAGAGCAGCTCCACAGTCCACCTGCTTCTGAGGAGCCGCGGTCGCCCATGTCTGCAGGAAACACAAGGTGCAACTCAGGGAGTACGAACAAGTAAAACAGTATTTATGTTCCAAGTGTTTCAATAATACAGTCAATTAATGCATGAAATACTGGCGATATTAGGAAATGATTCATCCTTAAAACAAATTAAACTGGGTACTTGTGAGTTATTTCTAAAGATCAGGAGCAAAGTCCCTAAATCATTAATGAAAATGTTGTTGTCATGTTTGTTGTCGTTGTCAAAACTCGTAAAGATTGGAAGATTCCAACTATGGACCAATCAAAGCAGACATTACATCTACAGTTAGAGCAGCATTAGCTAATTTATTAGCTCATTTGGCTGTTTGAATCTCATTTCCATTGGAGCCAGAAAAGCTCTGTGTAAATGTGACCATTTACCATTAGCGTGGTGGTTTGTTTCAAGTTCATGATGAAGATTGAACATTTCAAATTAAATATGAGAAGATCCTAGCGCTTGGTAAACAATGAATCACAATTGTTTTTCTTTCCTTCGATCTCAAGTTTATTTTATACATATATATATTATTATCATTCAAAACATTCCTGAACATGAACAATGCATTCACTTAACCTCTGAAATGTAAACGCATTGAAAAGTCGTTGATTAGAAATGTTTAAATCTGGATTAAAATGTTAGTAATTGCACAGCTCTAGCAAATATCAAACTAAAGAGAATTTTAGAGAGACTGAAATGAAACGGTGAAATATTTGTGTTTACTTGAATAGTGTAATCAAGGGCGAACAAAGCTCCATAGAAAGCAGTGGTTTGTGCACGGCAGGTGGACCGGCGTGGCTCGGGGGTCAAAGGTCAGGTGCAGAGGGCACACACACCGTGATGGACTCAGACCTCCGGGACGTGAAAGTGATTGTCGCGGGGTATAATTGTACAACACCCTCCGCCCCAGGCATGCAACAGTCATCACCACTGCCGTCCCACTGCTTGACCCTCGCCACCCCCACCTACAGCTCTCCGTGCCCCCTGGTCCCTGAGGCCCCACCCGAGGGAGAAAGATACAAGGAAAAAGGGGCTCATGTCTGTTAGCAGCTGCCCAAAGGCATCCTGGGAATCTAACCTGCAATGGGAGGGTGAGGACAGGCAGCAGGTGCAGCTCCCCCAGTACAACACCTGGAGACGGGAACGAGAGCGCCTGAACCACTGAAGCCGTCGACCGTTTTTTTACAATTCATCTTTTCATTAGGATAAACTTACTAACTTAATATTTGTGTATATTAATTCAAATGTAACTGCTTGGATTTGGTCCAAAGCGATACTGCTTGACATTGACTGTTGTAGCAAATTTGGCCCAATTTATTGTTTCTAACCCAAATGCTTTGAGGCTGTATATTTTATTACAATATAAGCCAATGCTATTTCAACATTAAAACAGAACAATGCTAGAACAATTTTACTGTTGATTTTGAATTGGTATACAAATCCAAATATAATTATTTCAATTGAATTACTACATAATATAAAAGTTTCCATCAGGGTCCCCCTCTTCATGCCCCCAAAGTGGGCTTATAAAAAACGCTCCTGGACGTGGTGCGCCGCAGTGAACAGCGGTGGTGGAACAACACAACAAAAGTGCCCCGGCCCAAAAGTGTCCTGGCCCAAAAGTGCCCCGGCCCAAAAGTGCACTGGCCCAAAAGTGCACCGGCCCAAAAGTGCACCGGTCCAAAAGTGCCCCGGCCCACCAGGGAAACTCCCAGTGCTCCCGATGATCTAAGTGTATAACCCTAACCTCACTAACCTCACTAACCCAACTAACCCAACTAACCCAACTAACCCTAGCTGTATGACCCTAATCCAACTAATCCTAACTGTGCAACCCTAACACAACCAACCCTAGGTGTATAACCCTAACCTAACTAACCTTAACTGTATAACCCTAACCTAACTAACCCTAACTGTATAACCCTAACCTAACTAACCCTAACCTAACTAACCCTAACTGTATAACCCTAACTGTATAACCCTAACCTAACTAACCCTAACCTAGCTAACACTAACCTAACTAACCCTAACTGTATAACCCTAACCCAACTAACCCTAGCTGTATAAGCCTAACCTAACTAACCCTAGCTGTATAAGCCTAACCTAACTAACCCTAGCTGTATAAGCCTAACCTAACTAACCCTAGCTGTATAACCCTAACACTAAACTTTGTGTAGTGAGTTCGATTCGTTTATTCCGGCCATATTTGGACATTGTTTCCGGTGTAGGCTGAAATGAATGCTTATCAGTCGTCTGCGTCACTGATGTAAAGTAACCCATGGGTGGTACTACAGTCCTTAGCACCCTCCTGGCCTGCCTCACCCCACACGCTGCTTTAACGCGACGGCCCCGTTGCTCCGTGTTTCTCTTGTTTCTGGTTCTGAGTCGTTTGTTCTCGTTTGTGTCCGCGGGCCTCAAGTCGCTTTAACCCCGGCAGATCTTAAGTCCATTCATCCTGAGCAGCTGTTGTGTTTTTATGAGTCATTATCCTTCACAATATAAAGCATTTATTCTGGGATTCAGATTTCAAACAGGGCAGTGAGGTCGCCTTTTTTTATTGACTCTGGGCTAAAATACACGGCGCTGTAAAAAAACGCTATAATCCCTTTCATCATTTTATCAGTTTTGACGATGCACATTTGAGATTTTTGACCTTTTCTACACGTATTTTTTCATTTGAATTTTACCCGGAGCTTTTACTGGTTTAGTGGTTTCTCTAGTGAATGTCAGGGGTATTTATTTAGCTGGGACACGCCGAAGCCGTGCCATGTAATGTTTTCTGAAATCACATTGGTGTTTTACCTCCAGGCCCTTTACAAGCGTTATGACCCAACAGCGAACAGAAAAATACAAATTTCGTTTTTCTTTTTTCTTTTGGGAAGTTCAAGGTTGATGGAGGTTTGTTGATGAAGTGTTTGTCTTTCCCAAAAAAAAAGCGAGGCCATAACCCTATCATTAAAGGCGACCAGACTTTTCACCGGTCGACATTGTTGTGATGTATTTGCTTCCTGAAAAACGGAGCGATGTCGTCGCATTTTGTTTCATTCACACGTTTGACTTTCTTAGTTTCTTACGGCAGTTCGGCGTGAAGATTTCAGGTCCACCACCTGGTTGTCTCTTCATCAAACTTCACGCAAATCTTCGTGCGAAACAAGCAGGCGACAGGTCAGGTCTGTGAAGAGGCCACCCCGCTCACAGTTGTGTCGTCGCAATATTCAAATTCGAAACTCAACTCGATGGTAAAAGACGAGACAATAGACTGTGTGTAAGTGTGAGTGGTTCCTTGATCTCTTGAAGGAGGTCTCATACAAGTTTGGATAAAGCTTCAGTTTATGTCCTGTTTTTGTCCTGTTTTAGTATTAATTAGTATCTGATTTTCAATACTTTTTTAGCAATAAAAACGCCTGTAATTGTTTAAAAGCAAGATATATGCTCATGGCTGAAACTCTGTTGAGACAAGCAGTAAAGTTACACCTTTAAATATTATATCCAAAAGTTCCAATATCAGATTAAAATGATGACTAAATAAATCAATGTATTTATTTTCTGTCTTAATAGTTTATGGCGAGTCCAAGTACAATTTTTAGCACATAAACAAACCAAAAAAGTAATGTAAAATTAACTTTAAAAAAAATTTATTAAACATTTATTAAATTAAATAAATGTTCAACAGAACTTTAAACATTTAAGAAAAAGGTATTTTTTTCTTTTTTGTGTTGATTAAACCTTTTATATGTTGGAGATATATTTAGAGGCTTAACTATTTCTAGAACAAAACCAGCTTAAAAAACTTGTGTGTGTTAAAAAATATGTACATAAATATAGGTTTAAAAAATGAAAAAGAAAGTGTAACCAAACCTATATGTTATTGGGCCGATGAGGGGGGCTTGGTAAATGATGCATGTGCGGTTCACATTTGTTACAGCCCTCAGAGGTGCAGACTGGCAGAGTATAAGCCTGCGTCTCCGTGGTGATGGATCTCTCTTTCCAATCTCAACGGCAACTGCTTTATCACTGAACTGGGACTTTCCACACCAGGGACGACCAGAGTGAACCAGTGAGGCTGTGCACGGGCGCATTGGGAGACATTCAGCAGTTTTACCTTCCAATGGTTGTTTAGTTTTCTTTCACATATTGCTATCGTTTGAAAGTACTTTGGGATTTAAGAAATGCTAACATTTTGGGAAGTACAGAAAAGACTGTTGCTGGCCATGGCTTTAGTTTAGTTCTGCAGAGTTATTTATTCAAGTGACTATACTGCACTGACTGGAATAGAAACAGCAAAACTCATAGTAAGAGGAACAATAACCATTAAAAAAAAAATACATTTACAGAGTTTGCTGGTCCATGGACATAACATTTTTTTGTTTTCAGAGGAAATTACTAAAATGACGGCCAACTTTGCGATTTTCCTATTACTCTGATTTTAATAGTAAAGCAATGGTGAAGCTGTAAATCATTCATCAAAAAAGACGAGAAAAAGAAGCGTTTTTCTTTGTCGATTGTATGAAATATTCTACAGCATTTTTATCTTTATTAAAATGTGTTTATTTATTGTATGGCTGGGTACTGTTTTAAGGTTCAGTACCTGGACAAAATAAAATAAGGTAGTACTGGTAGAGTAAAAAAAACACTTAAAAAAACCCTTTGGTATAAAAAAAGGAAACACATTTTGATGATTGGGGAATACAGAAAGTCACTTCAAAAGATAAAAACATTTGATACTACAGAAATTCTGTTTTGTTTGTTGTTCATGAAGTGTTACTGAAAACCAGGAATTGAATAAATATCAGTACCACAAAATAGAAGAATAATTGAAGGTACCCAGTCCTAATGTGTCCCACTGCAGTGTCTCTGCTGCATCTCTTTCCTGCAGTCATGGACTGTACCCCCCTCGCAGTGCTGTGTAGTCTGCAGCTGCCCGTGTGGTGATTGTGTGGCTCCAGTCGCCCATTCTCCTGCCTCCACCGGGGCCTGTGTCCTCTGCCAGGGGCCTTGGCAGCTCCGGCCCCACAGACATCACCTCGAGCCCCAGCTCAGCGAGTGGCCAACCTCTGTCACACGGTTTTACAAATGCAAAGTCCAAGCAACGTCCAAATGTGTGGTTTTGGAGCTTGTGTGGAGCCTGGAAGTGAAATGTAGGGCAAGCATTTTTGGCATGGCTAAAAACAACATTATTTTCTTCACAATATTTGAAACAACCAGCAGGACAATAATTCTCCTAAAAAAAATAGACCTCTGCAAAATAATCAGTTTATTTTACATAAGTTGGTTCCGTCATATGAGAATTTCCATATTATTTAATTTCTCTCTACATAAGATCTCTCTTGATCCTTAAAGATCCACTATTGGTTGTATTTGGTGGGGGTCTGCCACTGTATGGCTTTTACATAGATCTTTATTTCTTTATTCAATTACGTTTACAATTAGTTTAGTTTCGAAACATGTACAAATTAATGTGTCTAAGAAAGAAAAGATCTGCACCAGATTTAGCTGCTATTTCCCATCTGCAGTCCATGGGCACGCACAATAAAAAGCACACATTACAAATACAATGTTGACACACTTTATTTCTTAAGTTTTTCAAGTGAAAAGATTATTTAAGACTCTCTGGAAGCCCCCCTGTCTGATAGTTCAAAATGCAAAGGCTGTGTCCAATGAAAACATCTTGAAAGTGCGTGCGCTCATATGTAAATGTGTCATGTCCTGCAGCATCACCTGCTTGTCTCCGTAGACAAGTTTTAATGCTATACAGCTAAACATTTTAGGCAAAGCATAACATCTCCATGGAGACAAGCAGGTGGCAAACCCTCCATTAGTAAAGTTAGTGCATCTTTAAATCACCTCTATCTAACGACAATGGGTCTTTGTTTGTCGTTCAAATTCAAATCATTTCACTGCAAGTCACAAGGCGGATCATTTGCACACGAGCGACATACTATTTTGGTCTCTTCGAATTGGCAAACTTCCCCAACAACAAAGCTTGATTAAGGAGAGGAATGCGTGTGAACATTAGTTTGCCAAAGCGAGACGGAGCTGTTGATAGATGAGGCACAACGCACATCTTTTTACCCCGAGATTGGAGGAGGGGATCGGGCGGCCATGATGGATCTGCCCCACAGAGGGGAGCAGGGAAGGAAGCCACCCAGGAATTCAATTAAAGCGAACCTGAACTCTGGTAATTGTACAGTAACGAGCTCCGACTGTACGTGAGACAGTGAAGCGCGTCTGTTCTGAATATGAATCTGCATGTTAATGGGATAATAAGTAAAGAACGGGATGAAATGTAGTCGGCCATATTTATGTCTTCTTTAAAAATTCAATCTATTGAGCTGTATTGATCGCTCGTATACTAACCCATTATGCCACGGCTATATCTTTAGCTCTGGTCTTGCAGTCGGAGAACATGTCTACTTTTCCTTAACCCTTCCAAGTCTGAAGCCTGGGATTAGATATTTTTTTGTTTTTATGCTTGTAAAACATCATCATCCAGGAATATTTTCATTGATTTAAGAACATAACCAGGGCTGGGCATAATTGAACTTTCAGCCATTTCTAATTGTCCATCATCATCTTCGGTCTACGTCTATAGGCCAATCCTCTATCAGTAAAATCATGTGGTTCGGAGCAGAGTTCAGACGATAACTTACACTATTATTTGTGTGAAATGGCAATGATTAAATGTCTGTATCTTTTATGTAGAGTAATGTTGAAATCCATTTGATTTGTTTTGCGTAAGACAACATCAAAATCAAATCAAAAAAGGGTGTCAATCAAAATGAGGAAAACAACCCTAATACATTTGCCATATTTCCCAGCCCTAACTATTAGCCTTCCATAGCTCTTCCTACTTCCTTCACATTGTCCTTTTTTCTTTTGTCCCATGGAGCCATTTAACAAACTCTTTGGATATTGTCAGAAATACTTTGAACACACCCTGACATATTGATCCCATTGTCTAGTCAAGGATAACGGCAGAAGTGCAGAGGTGCAGAGGTGTCGACCCGCGAGACCAGACTTTTTTACAGCCGTTTTTATGCGTCCTTCGGAAAGTGGACACCTCGAGAACAGCGAATGCATCAAGTTTACAGTAAAATCCATTTTCCCTGCCCTCCGCGGACTCGTTTCGGCCGCTGCGCCAATTGTAATTCATATCGGCGGTAACAGTGGGTATTGTCTGTTATTGGACAGCGCAGCAATTTGAAAGCTTGGAGTCAAAGAGCATGTGCTATAATTTGGCTTTCCCATGAAAAAAATCAAAATCTCCGGCGATAAATTAAAAGAAGAGAAGAAAAAAAAAAAAGTTGAGACACTGAATTCAATTTGAAAAACAACTTTTTGCCTTTAAAAACGTAAAGGTGGGAGAAAACACCATGAAGAATTTGAGTTAATGAACATTTTGTTACATTAGGCAATAAATGGTAATTTGTTAATGTAATGTAATGTAACTTTGGAGATCATGGAGATTAGAGTGCTCTTGGAATATTGCCAAAAATATATATCACAATTTAGATTTTATCACTATTTATGTAGTTAGTATCTTTAAATATGAACACACAAAGATTATACGTCCCTTTAATTGGTTGAATCCACCGCTCACTCTCTCAAAGTGTGTATGTTTCTAAGGTTTTTCACCTGCTTGAATATATATGAATGAATGAATAAATGGGCAAAAGACAACTTGAGCCTTTTATTTCAAATGAAATCTAGCAACAGCTTGTTCGAGGTGCTCTTTCTCTGTGGAGAATTACTTGAAAATGACATTCTTTTTTGTGTAATAAAATTGTGTTTTCAATCATCGTCCAAACATTATCATCGAGGCTTTTCTTCTGTATCAACATTGTAGTATCTTGCGACATTATAACCTTGTACAAAACAAATCCCTGCATGATTTGTTTGACATTGTTTAAAAAAATTATAAAACATTTTGATCGTTTTTAGGCAGATAACCTTTGTTAGATCATTTATCTTTTTCTTTCAATGCACCAGCGTTACCACAAAATAAAAACTTTGTACTAGCACAAATTATTAGAGTTTATTATTATTATTATTATTATTATTATTATTATTATTATTATTATTATTATTTATAAACCCATTGTCTTATAGCTTGGGAAATACCTTGTTGAATGTTCAAAGTCAACACTGCAGTGCAATACAAGTGCTGAACCAATATTATCGATGGGGTCATTTCAAAGCTGACATCACACAGACAGTCTTCCTTAACCAGATCCTCAGCCGTCCTCTGCCCCTTCCTCTAACACATTAAATATTAATCGTGCCAATTAGACGAGCTGCATTATTCACCAGGAAGCTGTGATCACATCCATTACCGCGAGTCTTTTAAAAAAAAAACAAAAAAAAAAAAAAAACGCCTCATTGTGCCTGTCCCGTGCGGCAGACTGAGTGTCCACTGCGTTGGATACAACATATAGACCCTGACCGCTAAATGTAACTCAAGACTACTGCGGTCTGCTTAGATTCACTGTTGATGCCTTGGTCTTTTGTTCTTACTTTGGTCCTGCATCCATCAGCCTCTGTATCACACACCGGCACGAAAAACATCCATCATTTTCACCCATTTGAAATCTCATAAATGGATATTCTGTTCCTTCAATCGTTTGTCTTCTTCCGGTTTGGGCATTAGCATTTCCCAGTGGCTCTGGCGCGGTACAACTGGATAATAGTGACTTATTTACTCAACACAATCAACTACGAATTCAATTACTAAAGGGGCACTATGTGATATTTATTCAATTAATTATGGAGTTCATCACTACCCACCACAGAAGTAATTTTCTCCTTTATTTATCGACTTTTTAGACTAGACAAAAAAAAGAAGAAAACGTTAAACACCACATCCACTTAACCTTAACCTTGACCTTATTATTCAGCACGTAGTTGGTTAGCCTCCGTCGTGCCTTTAAAGTATTAATATTTCAAATTTTGGAAAAGGCTCTGGTAAAAAAATGTAGAGAAATTTACTTTCGAAAACAAGTGTTGGGCTGCGACAAGTGAATGGATTAGTAAAAAGATATACACAGTTTATACACAGTTTATACACAGACTCCGAAAACATGACATTAGCGGGGAGAAGAGGTTTCATTACTCAGACAGAGCAGAAATCTACGAAAAAAATCTGTGTTTTTAATGAAGACGCACTTTAGTCTGGAAATATTCTCCTCCAGGACGTCCTCAGATGGTTTGAGTTCAGCTTTATCTGGGTAAAATTTAGCTTTATTAATTCTCATATTCACCGGCCTGTATCTTTCTAAACAAAATCAAAAGAATAATCGCTAGACTAATCAATTACCGAAAATAATTGTCACTGATAAGCTCCATAATTGAATAAATGATGCAAATTGGGTAAAGAGGGCAGAAATGCTGTGCTCCAGGTATCCAAAATACCATACCGTGAAAAATATACATTCCTACTCTGTCCTGGCTCACCCCTCCACGGACACGAACAGCTCAGCGCAGTAGACTGAGTTAGCTATTTACCAGTGAAACCAGTGAAGTTTGAAGAAAAAATGCCAAAGAAGTACAAATTGTTGGGAAGGGAATCCACCCTGCAAATGTTCGGTTCATGGGCACGCGGGTGACAGCACAATACATAACAGAAAACATAAGAACAAGCCATTTTTAAACACCTTCCCAAGGCTAAACTATTATCCTTAATCACAACTTGTAGAGCCCACCTGGTTCCGTTGCACGATTATAAAATTTAAAAGCGATTACGGCCCTTCGCCTCCTCACAGGAAGTCATGCCGTACCTGTCCTCCCCCCTCGCTCCCGTCGCCCACAAATAGAGGCCCGGTGCTTATTGCTTGTCATGTGGATTTATGAAGCCTTGAATCTCCCCGCACAGCCACTTCCTGTTTTCCTATGTTCACCGGACGTACGCAGGCGGACAGCTTTTGAAACGTAATGATTCATTTTCACCGCTTATCGGCGTAATTGATGTCCCCCAGGGGCCCTTGTCAACTGTGATTTCATTAAACAAACAATTTAGTGCAGTTTGATTAACGCCTGTGACTGATCGCGGCCTCTAAATGTTGTTTATATTTAGCCTTTGTTAACATTGAGGCAAATACTTGTTGGAGTGTCATTAATTATATTAGTACAGTAAACAGTCGCTCACTTAAATAGGCAAACAGGGCGTGATTAAATGAATTGGCTCAAATTGTTTGTCTCAATACACCATGGAAGCTGTAGGGTCGAATAGTGTTCAAATGAAAAGTATGTGCACTGTATTACTGAATATAATACTGACACTATCGCTACTACTATTACTATATATATTTTTTTCCATCATATCCCAGTGTAACTAAGTGAGATTTTTTTAAAAGCCTCTCAAACACCACCATCACTAACAACTTTTACATAATAATGCACTACTAATACTACGAATACTACATTTTTGTCATACATTACTACTTTTGTGTGTTCTAGAACCTCCCGAACACTACCTGCAAACTTGTACACAGAGCTGGCACAATAACAAATTATCAAAGTTCGTCACAATAAATGATAAGCACTTTTAATAGCACTTTTGGAGCTTGTTGAAGTTGGTAATGAGTTATAAAAGTTATTAATTTCACTCTCTATGGCTCAAACCAGCTCTAGAAGAAGAAAATGCAACCAAAAGACTAGTAAATAAATATTGAGCCCCAAATATATTGTTCTCTCTGTCACTAAGTCGATATAATTGGCTAAATATTGTGACAGGTATATTGTACTTCTACTACTACTCATACTACTAGTACAAAAAAAGTCAAGTTTTGGTTGCGGTAATCCAAGATAACTACTATTACTACAACTTTACAACAACAACAACTTTTTTAACACATTATGCAGCTGTTGCTTCTTTTTACTATTTGACCACGTTATGTCTCTGTCACAACGAAAACAGCACACATTTACAATCAAGCACAAACTACAAGGAAGTGCTAACAATTTAAAATGTGTCTGTCGTTCCAAATGCGTTCACACCTTAGTAGACGACTTTGTGCTCAGTGTAGACGCGCTGCTCTCATTAGTGCCATTGAGATGCAGTGGTATTGATCCAGTTGTTTGGGATTCAGGAAAAAGCATTGATTTATGGCCCTTCAGAGACAACACTGTGTAATTAGGCTCATATTGTCCAGGGTTCAGCAGTATCACTTCAGCTGGAGGCGCTCTCATCGATGCCTGGCTAATAGGGACGTGAACGCTAATGTATAGGCTTAAGTACAACACTATATGGGCCTAGTGTAACCAAAGTCTAAGAGCATGCATGTATATTTGACATCTCATCAATTACAGCTCATTTTTTTCCTTACAGAATGCTCAAAGTGGCTGTACCCGATTTTTGTCCAGGTCGTTTAGCCAAATGTGTTTTGTCCTACTGTAAAAGCAGCTCTTAGGGTCTTAAAGTCAAAATGAGGCCGATGTGTTCTGTCTGCATCTAATTAGAAAGTGCGCCGTTAGCATGCTAGTTGTTGTTAGCACAGCAAAACTCTGCTCTGGCCTCTGGAAGTTTTGAAAGTAGGTTATGACAGTAAAGATCCGGTAAAGCACCTTTAAATGTATTCGCACCATACTTTTTATTCTCTTCAAATAGCAGTTATCACATTTGAGTTTTTTTGGTTTCTTTATTCATGCATTAGTTTACAGAATCTTGTTCAAAAGTTGTAAAGTTGTACAATTTGGAGATTTTTTAAAAAACTGTGTATGAGAGCTTTAAAAATAACTATTCTAAAACAACACCTAGTTTACGATACTGTTACCTTTTTTTTTTTCTTTTTTTTTTTTTTTAATAAAGAAAACGCTTTAAAATAACGTGTTAATACATTTGTGATAATTTTTTAATTTTTTTTTATTATTATTTTTTTTATAATAAAGCCATACTTTATTTATTTTTTAAATTTATTTTATTTTGACACCAGTTTAATAAATGTTTTCTATCACTGAAGTGTTTCTACTAAAGACTAATGCTATTTAATTTGAAATACATATGTATTTAAAGGATTCTATATTTTCCAAATATCGTCCACGTTATCTCACAACTACAACTACAATGACTTGTGCTAGTACTACCAGTACTCTGTGTTGTACCATACTACTTCACATTACATACTGTTGGTGAATGTACTTGGCCCGTTGGCTTTATTGGACAGGAAAACGTGACATGGAGATAAGATTGGAGAAGGACATGCGGCAAATTGCCAGAGCCGGATTCAAACTCACAATGCTGCTCACATGGCAGGAGTACGCGCTATCCACTCGACCACCGAGCGGCACTGGGAACGTACTCTTTCAACTCCATGTTCTCACTCATGTGTTACCGTTTGCTTCTTCAAGTTGTGTCTGACTTCTGAACAGCGTCTGCGTTGGTTAGGCTCAGATCCAGCTGCAGGGATTTCCCTCCTCAACCAGAAAAGCGGTGCCAAAGAGCGCCTCGCCTTCTCCACGCTGAACTCTCTAATGCTTAAGCCGACTTTTCGACGAGCTCTTTCAGGCGCTACAGTAAGACTTTAACTAGACTTTTGAGTGTGGAAATGGATTGAAAAGTTTGTTTTTCAAGGTATTTTTGAGCAATGAAACACCGCAATTGACTAAATGCTAGCCAGATCAGTTTAAAGCACATGGCAGTGGTTGGATTAAATCAAATAAAATGTAATGGATGTTTTTTGTGGCTATTAAATCCAACATAACAATGAGAGAAATGCTAATAATAATGATAATCTAATGTATGTATCAATATATGTATCCTTCTCTGAACATATATTTGAAAATATAGCAACAACAACAGACAGAAGTTAGCTTTGGCACATATATTTTGTTGTTCTAAAGTAAATTGTTGAGTGTACTTTGCATTTTAAGACTATAGAACGGAATGACTGCATTTGTGTGTTTTTAGGCCTGCGCTAAACAACCCACGTCCTTAAACCTTCATGAACCTCTGGCTAGCGTGTTTTATTTATTTTCCCGTGCTGCCATTTCCCACATAACGTTGCATTATAGGCCCTAATGTAAATGCAAATGTGATTGAGAGTGGTCCATAATAGGCTTGGTTCAGCTGTCGCGAATATGAATGGCACTAATAAGCATTTGGTTTTGCTTTGCTACTTTTCCTCATAAACGTGTTGCCGTGACTGATCGCAGACACCCGGCCTTTCCTTTGTCTTTGCTCTGTAATTATTTATTTTCTAATTGTAAAAAGCCTCATATGGATTATCCAAGTCACTGTCTGCTCCGCTGGCCAATCTGTCATTCAGGGTCTGGTGGAGTCAAATATAAAACTGTGAATTCAGACGTTATCTCTTCATTGAGTATTTTTTCATCGTTAATCTGTTTTAGTACAACCAGAATTTGAGATTTTTTTTTTTTAATGTACTGTCTGTGGGTTCATTTCGAGTGCGTGAAACCACAAAGGAGGAAACTGGAAGGTATTTAAATTGATTTAACTTGTTCCTTATTCTCACAAACCCTTTGGCACACCGCTAGTATTCACAACCATACATTTTTTGCGTACTTACTTCTACTGGTTCTAACTATACTGGCAATAATACCCAAGATAATTTGCTATTTCTACTACCTTTACTTCTTCATAAACAATATATTTATCTTTTTCCGCATTTTGTTATGTTACAGCCTTGTTAAAAAATATATAAAATTCATTATTTTCCTCAAAACTCTACAAACAATACCCCATAATGACAATGTGAAATAAGGTTGTTTGAATTCTTTACAAAAGTATTACAAACAGAAAAACAGAAAAACCTGCTCAGGTACATTGTTTTTCCACTGATCATCCTTGAAATGCTTCTACAACTTGACTGGAGTCCGCCTCTGGTAAATTCAGTTGATTAGACATGATTTGGAAAAGCCCACCCGCGTCCATATAAGGTCCCACAGTTAATAATGAAGTCAGAGCACAAACCAAGAAGCCCTGAAGTCCAAGGAATTGTCTGCAGACCTCTGAGACAGGATCGTATCAAGGCACAGATCTGGGGAAGGGACAGAAAAGGGGTTTGCAGCATTGAAGGTTCCCCTGAGCACAGTGGCCTTCCATCATCCATAAATGGTAAAAGTTTGGGACCACCAATCAGGCCTGTGGTAGAGTGGCCTGACAGAAGCCACTCCTCAGTAAAAGGCACATGACAGACCACCTGGAGTTTGCAAAAAGGCACCTAAAGGACTATCAGACCATGAGAAACAAAAATCTCTGGTCTAATGAAACAAAGATGGAATTCTTTGGCGTGAATAGCGTAATGTCTGGAGGAAACCAGGCGCCGCTCATCACCTGGCCAGCACCATCCCTGCAATGGTGCATGGTGGTGGACGCATCATGCTGTGGGGATGTTTTTCAGCGGCAGGAACTGGGAGAATAGTCAGGAAAGATGAATAGAGCAGCGTATCTTTGATGAAAACCTGCCCAGCCAGAGTCCAGACTTGAACTCACTTGAACATGTATGGAAAGATCTGAAACTGTCTGTGAACCAACGCTCACCGTCCAACCTGATGGAGCTTGAGAGGTTCTGCAAAGAAGAATGGGAGAAACAGGCGTGGCAAGCTTGTAACATTATACTCAAAAAGACTTGAAGCTGTAATTAAAGTGCTAAAGTGCTTCAACAAAGTATCGAGCAAAGGCTTTTTTTTCCTTTTTTTTTTATATTTGCAAAGATTTCGAACAACCTTCTTTCACATTGTCATTATGGGGTATTAAGGGGAATTTAATCAGTTTTGGAATAACAAAATGTGGAATACTTTCCGGACGCACTCTAATTATAATGCACTGAACGCTATAACATTTCTAATATCCAGTCATTATCTATCAGCGCAGCACTCCTTCAACGTTAATGCGCTTTTGGGCTGATTACATCAATTTGAAATATTGAAAAACAACCTTGTAAGTGATGGCATGAATCATCAGGCTTTAGCGTCCCCTCCCCCGTTCAACACCTCATTTACCCACAAAACTCCCCCAAGCAATCACCTACTGCCGCCATAGACTTACATTATGGGCTCTTGTCTCGGCAATCACACAAGATTGGAAAAGAATTAGGGTATTTGTTATCGGCGCCGATTCGGGGCAAACAGCTGCGCGGGACAAACCGAGGTAATGCAATACATAAATACAGCCAGACCTGACCGTAAAAACACAGAAGAATCCCGTCGCTCACGCAGATAAGTGTTAATCTACAGCCGCAGATGCATAAGAAGTGGTTTTCAGTCTCACAGCTCAGATATATATCGCTTTACAGGTCCAATATTGTCCCGGAAGGTAGTGAGAGATTAATATGCATTCGTTTTTTACTCTTTAAGGGATGGAATTTCCTTTCTACGCAGGAGCGATTCATCTACAAGGTAAGGGTTGTAAAAAAAAAAAAAACGCTTTGTACAATATTTCAATGTGTATTGGGTATAGAGTGGTTAACTTGCCTCTCATTGTGCCCATGCAGAACAATTACACTCAGGAGTAGATCTGGCTGAAAGGTTACAGGGCATTTTTGTATTTTGAATTTTTTAAGCAAATAATAACGGGCATACATTGTGTTTTTTGCAATTCACATAGCTTGTCAGTGAAGGTATAATATCATAACTTTTACTAAACCAAAAGGCAAAAACCGTTTACTCTGCCAAGGCACATTTACATTATTTGATGCAGTTTTGTCACAATACTTGATGATAATTTTTACTGTTACCAATTATTTTTTTTAGATAATAGATTGTAATTTTCATCACTCAGGAAAGGTTTAACTGTGTCCTGTTTATGTGATTTTTCCTCCCACTCGTTTAGGTATTGATAGAGACCCCATACTTCTGACAACCCCAGTCCGATGTTGATTTATGTGCATTGTTCCCTTTCAATGAAATAAAATAAAATAAAATAAATAAATAAATAAAATAAGTAAAATAAATAAAATAAATAAAATAAATAAAATAAATAAAATAAATAAAATAAATAAAATAAATAAATAAAATAAATAAAATACAATAAAATACAATAAAATACAATAAAATACAATAAAATACAACCAATAAAATAAATGAAATAGTCCTACATCTGAATATTCAATTATTTCAGACCGAACCTGGTGGTCTTATAACACAGCAGGTTGACATGGACATAAAAGGTGAAAAATTGCACAGTGTGAAATGCTCCTGCACCCAAGACAACTGGGAAAGGCTAAAGCAGAGCCAGTGGTTGCCCGGGGGCGAGCTGTGACCCAGAACACAGCGGACCCCCAAAGAGAGTGAGAGAGAGAGAGAGAGAGAGAGAGAGAGAGAGAGACCCAGGGGCCCCAAAATGGCTGCAGTCAATTCTCCATGCTCTAGCTTCCTCCCCAAACTGTTGAGTGGTAACCCCATCTGGGAAACAGCACCGCCATGAAAGGTGCGAGATAATCAGAGGTGTAATGGAGAAGTGCGCAGTCTGACGAGTCGCTGACAACGTGCTAATGTTTTGGCCTGTCAGCTCCCTGTGAGTAAAGAGCAATGGGTTTGGGAAGAGAAAGTACTTACAAAGTATTGTGTTATTCTAGTTAATAGACCAATGTGGTCAAAAGTTCTTCAAACAACCACATTTTCAGGAATTTTAAAAGTTTAATGAGTGAGTTTCATCCCCACTCCTTTACTTGATGTTGTGCCCATGGGCAAAACCTGATTGATTAAACAGAGAGGCAGTCAGATGCAGCCATGTTTCTGTAAATCAGCCCCAGGGCACAAAAATGTCCAACTCGACTCTCGATATTTCCAATGGTTATGAAAAAATATGTTACTATGATCTGATAAACCTCAAGATCATTCTAAAACTGTTGAGTAAAGGTCAAATTATATCCTGTTATTGAATTTTATTTTTATTTTGTATTGATACTTGCTTTCAGTAGTTTTATTATTGATTGATAATCTGATCTGATGTGGGCTAAATGCTTTGAGTTTGCTAAATCCAATGTGTGTCTCTTTTCCATATCTGTCCAGAATGTAGGACTTCAAGTAAAAAATGCTAGGAAAAAAAAATGCTTAAAAAAAAATGAAATTGAAACCTCACAGACTAAAAGAACAGTTTAAAAAAATATACTCAAATCTCCAAAGGAAGTTCATCCGTCTGGCCTCATTTAGTATGAAACAGTGTCATGAAAACCCAGCGCCACATCACCTGTTCATTATGCACCGCTCTGCTGGCTCCACAAAACATCACCCCGAGACATTTATTTATTTCATGGATAATGCAAGGAACGCAAAATGGAAATCACGCATTCGACCATATCTTTCACCCCAGACTCACCCTGACTGCCGTCTCCTGTTAGCATTTAAATCATTACTTGTTATTTCCTCACTCATGATGGAAATATTTTATTTTATTTATCTAAATTCATACATCCACGTTCTGTTTTTTTTTTTTTTTTAATGACAGATCCAGGAGCAAACTAATTACCCCTTTTAAAATGCGCTTCAAATATTCTGAGAAGTGTTAAATGTAATAGACGAATATAGAATCGTGTGGATTTTTGGTCGACAGTTGCAATTCAAATCAATTTCTTACTTGTTTGAATTGTATGTACGATATGATTTTGTTTGCTCGACGCTCTGGCTTGAACTCAAACCTTTAGTCCGGGGGTCTCCATGAATGTGCTCAAAATAACCCCTGTCATTTCAACAGATTTCAAACCATAATGACTTTGAATTCTGTCAACTGGACAAAAGTTTTAAGAGTGAAGACGTTTTGCCACTCATCCAAGTCGCTTCCTCTGTTCCTCTGACAGAACTGGGGAGTCATATCCCTACGTGTGTCTGTGTACAGTAAGGTGTATATAACTAGGGCTATTCAACTTAATTTTATAGAGGGACAGATTTTTCTGAGGGCCAAGGCCTCTGGGCAACAACACGACACTGTAACACCATTATGGGTCGCACAAAATATCCCCAACACTGTTTCAATAAATGTAGTTAATACAAGAGCTACTGATGGATTAGTTTTGTGAGAAATAACATCGAAAATGCTTTAGCAACTTTGCTTTGAAAAATTGCCCATCCAGGACTGAACCTGATTTAAACTAGGACTAGACTAGTGCCAATCAGGTCTGAACCAGGATTAACCCAGAATGAAAACAGCTCTAAAGCAGAATTAAACAAGGACTAAACCTGTAACAAACCAGTTCTAAACTAGTGCTAACCCAGAATTAAACCAGTAAACAAGATTTGTTTGTTTTGTTTTAATTTTTAGAAGATGGGTTGTGGGCCGGTTTAAATCGCTTGAAGGGCCTGAATTGGCCCCCGAGCCTGATGTCGAATAGCCCTGGTATATACTGTAAGTTGAGTGGATAGAACTACGCTAAGGTGCGACGGTCGACATGAATGAATGCGGCAAAGTACACATACATACCGAATAATTGTCTTTAGTTAATTTCCACTACTTCATCCACTGCCCCAAATGCTTTTTGGACACACAATCACACCAGACAAACTTATTCAGGCAAGCTGTGTCTAGTGTGTTGCACAAAGACACAATGGCAGTATATATTCTAACGTTGGCATGGAAATAACTACTCCCTCACTGCTCAGTGCTTGCCCTAATCAGTCTGTATGCTGCAGCAGGACAGCCCAATAACATAACACAGCTGAGATTGCACTCGCATATTTCTAATGAATTTCTGTCAGAAGGCGAGATAAGCGCTAACACAGCACACATGCTAATCTTTGACCGGCTTTGGCTCGGCTTGGCACACGTTACAGAAGGGAAGCGATGAGATGGTGCCAGTGGATTTGTACGGGAGTCTGGGAGTGTTGCAGCGGATGAAATGTTTTGGGGGGGATGGAGGGACGGAGGGACGGGGGAGATAGAGGGTGAGAACTGTAGCCTCAGACAGCGGAGATGGGAGAGAGGGATGACAGCGGAGGTGTGCGGTATGGACTCACAGTTGTGTCCTTTTACGTATACAGAGTTACACTGTCGATATGTGTTATTGCGCTTATCTACGTAGTACAAACTGACACAAATCTAACTTAATTTACTACAAATCAAGTTCCAACAGTCAATCAAGTTAAGTCTCACAATAATAAGCACGCTTGCTCCAAAACTTAGTAGGTTCCAGGTTTGAGTCCCGTTTTCTCATACTGTACATGCTCTTCTCCCTGTGTATTTGAAGAGTCGAGTTTCCCTTTTTTCGCTGCAGTTTTGTTTGTACTCTACTTTTCCGTCTGTTGTTGTTTATTTATTTATTTTTGTTGTTGTTAGCCGAGTGGTTGCGTCCCTATTACCCGATCATGCATCTGATCCAAACTACTCTTACAAGATCCATTTTGAACATTTGTTATACTATTCTGTTGTATTGTTCGTTTTGTGACTTTCCCTCTTTAATTATTTTATGTTTTGTATATAATTACTTATTTGTGTGTTTCTTAAATTAAACAGTTTTGTTGTTGTTGTGGGGCAATAACGACAACTTGAACTTGCATTTATGTGTCGCAATAAGGCAGATTCATAAAGTCATATTTAATTCTGAAGACTCCAGCTAACTCTTCTTCATGCTGTCTCTTTTCTGCTGATGTCCCTAGAAATCCTCATAATCCCAATAAAATAATGAGTCGAGCTGTGGTCAAGTTTCATATGGCAATAATGCGTTGCCGTCTCCCCTTCGCAGACCCAGTGTATCTCTCGAGACAAAAGTACAAAACTGTATGTAATTGATATGACTTGAATCTGTACGGGACACAACCTCCGCTGGAACGTACTCCTCCAACATGGCGGGACAGGGTAAAAGCACAATCCGCCAACTTTGACTTTCTTTGGCCAAGACGTTACATGACTGATTCTGGCTTCAGTATGCACTTGAAAAAATGAACAATGCGCCTTTTTTGGAAGCGTTTCTATTTTGGTCAATCCCAGGTGGTTTTACAGTCGGAGCTGGAAGAATAAAGACTATACAAGCCTGGCACAAAGGCTTTCAAACTTGTCATCTTTGTGCGTTACTTATGTGGGCGCAGCAACGTGTGGAGAGGGCTCTATTGTTACCGTGACTGATTCAATTACCTTAACTGTGGATATTACAGGAATGCTTTTAACCATCAAGACTTTAAATACTTTGTCTTATTCTTTTTTCGGTATATCATCCCGTTGGAAGCAAAAACAACATGACAGACTCGTATCTACGGCTGTCCCATAACTTCACTTACTTGCATGTTTTGTGTCGTTAATCTTGCAAATCTTGTGTTTAATTGTTATTGCGGACACATTGTTAAGTGGGTTAAATTCTGGAGTGGTCAAACAAAGATTGGAGATTGTTAATACTGGCAGATACTAGTAAACACAACTTTTAGGGAGCGTTACACTGGTCCTGGTTTGAGCCCAGATGAATCCTGGTTTTGTTCCTGTTCTAGTTCAGGATTAGTTCACGACTTTGATATGATGTTTGTGCAAGTGTAAACATGCACTTTTAGTTTGACTGAATTATACTATTACTACAAAAAACTAGTACTATTACTACTGCACTTCCTATGCTACAACTGCAGCTGCAATTTATGTCTTTGCACGGCTCCTTATAATGTGCATCTGAGCTGTTTCTTTAGGGACTCCATTCCTTAAATCGCTGACATTTGATAAATTAGTTTAACAGATGATTATAAATTTAATGGCATATTTCATCTTTCGTCTGTCGTGTTTGTTTTGCCCTTTGTAAATGTAAACGATACACTGTTCTCCCTGTGGACGTCTGTGACATTAATGCATTCACTCTCTCGTACTCTTCAACTGCATGGGCTCAGGAGACTCGCGCTTTATCAACTCTGTGTCTGTTATAATGGAAAACAGATGCTGGCAAAAAACTGAAGATTCTCAGATTAGAATTATTGACTGTACAGTTGCCAAAATGTGAAACAAGAAGCAATTAATCAATTTGTCTGCAGTTGTTGAGGTGTGCGTGGTGGGATAGGTTAATATAATGAGAGGTGAGCAATATATATCCATGCAAAGGGATGCACAGACTTCCCTTTCCACACACTGTTCTGAGAGGACCCCGAGGCCTTTCCAGGCCACAGAGAGACAACGTCCCCGGGGCAGGAAACACCTCACCAGGGAGGCGTCCAGCTGACTCCTCTCGACGTGGAGGAGCAGCAGCTCTACTCCGAGCTCCTCCCGTCGGACTGAGCTCTTCATCCACCGCTGCAGCAAAGCGTCCAGTTTACATTCAAAGTCTATGTGGACGAGCGACCTGCAAATTTGAGCGTTTTTGCGGCGCAAATCCTGCGTTTTGAGCGTCAGACGTGGCGCGATGGGGGCCTTTCGCTCTGACGCAGAAAAGTTGGACGAAGCTGAACTTTTTTGCGGCAAACGGGGCGCAGCAACCAATCAGAGATTACGCTCCAGTTACGTACCTACGCACTACCCGGAAGACAGTGACGTACCTACGCACTACCCGGAAGACAGTGACGTACCTACGCACTACCCGGAAGACAGTAATGTAACTACGCACTACCCGGAAGAAGGACCAAAGCAAAAAAATCAGCCAGACGGAGCTCTTGGAGCAAATAATGATATTCACTAAACTCTGCTCACCTCTGAAGTATCTGTGGGACCCAGACAGGCCCCTGAGCCGATCGCTACGGTTTTTTGACTTTGTAAAGTAAATACACCAAAGCCACTCTCTTAACCTGAACTGCCATAGGACAAAACTCCTCCACTGCGCATGTGCGCTGGACGCCTCGGCCACGCGTCTGCGGCAGAGAGTTTATTTTTTGGCCGTGCGTTCGAGGCGGCCAGGGCAGCAGCCTTCAAATGTACAGGCGTTCAATTTGGGCAGTCAGCGCGAATTTGGCCACTGGGGTGTGAACCGGCCTTAAGAGAGTGCCCAGCCACCCCAAGGAGGAAACTCATTTCCACCGCTTGTATCCGCGACCTTGTCCTTTCGATCATTACCTAAAGCTCATGACCATAGGTGAGTAGGAGTATAGATCGCCCAGTAAATCGAGAGTTTTGCCTTTCAAGCTCAGTTCCTTCACCACAATAATCCGATACAGTGACCGCATCACTGCAGACACTGCATCGATCCACCTGTCAATCTCACACTTGTGAACAAGACCTCGAGATACTTGAATGCGTCCACATGGAGATGGTTTAAGATGTATATGCTTTTGTGATTACTTTAATTCCAGTCCAGTTCATTCTCCTTTTCCGTGATACTTGAATCTCAATTTACAGTCTCATTTTGGCACATTTCTGATGGGTCGCACAATATGATCACCAGTAGAGGAGCTGCACATAGAATCAGAACAAATGACGGAAACGACAAAGAAGAGCCCAAGCACCTCCGAAGGCCAGTGGAGCCGTCACATATAAACAAACATGGAGGGGGCTCTGGTGATGGCACAACCTGCCCCACATTCTCAGCATGAGCGACAGCCAAGCCTTCGGATGACGGACAATGTGCATCACGTTGTCTTTTTACTTTTCACTTTGAAACATTATAATATGGTTAAAAGCTCAAAAAAAGTCAGCGTAGAAATATATGAGATCTTTAACCACATGCCCTAAGCACCACACCCAAAATCACTTAAGTGCATAGACCAATAAAAATCTGCTTTTATGAAGTGGAATAGGAACAAGGGTTCACCCCAATAAAAGGGGAAAATGTCAGATGGGATAAATGTTTACAGTGAAATGAATACGAGCTCGGCGTTAGCTTTAGCTCCTCAGTGGCTCCGACTCCGCAGACGCAGAAGGAGGATTGTCCTGGTGCCAGCACATCACTTTAGCTCTGTGTTCACACAGTTGGCTTTACTTATCAGGCTTGTACCCTCATATGTGGGAAGGGAACAGGCTTTTTTTGCATTCAGTCCAATATTTGGATTAATCCTTTTTCAACCACCGTCCCAACTAGGTCAAAGCGTATAGTTGCAAAGCTATATTTTAAACAATGAATTCAATGTATGATTAAACCTGTTATATACTTCTATTACTAATCATAGCACTTTATTTTGATCACCTGAAATATAGTCCTACTACTAGTATTGCTTGTTTTATTCTCTATCTTTATATAGTTTATTTGTATGTATTTATTGTTATCTTATGCCGAGTCTTCCAAATATTTTTTTAAGAATAAGTGCAAGTCTGCAATCGGGATGTCAAGATTATCATGATTATTCAGGTCAAAATATAATCAAAAAATAATAATCGCGACCATTTTAGAAGCAAAATTAAGTTCAATTTATAGCAACTTTATTTTATCTGGGTGTTTTTGTCACATTTAACTTTATTTTGTCCATCAGAAAGTAACATTTGGTAAAGCCGGTCACAAACCAAAAGAGAATAAAAGAAAATGAACGATTTCACTGTTGTTTAGTTACAGTCTCAGTAATCGTGAATATTCCTTAGAAATCGTGATGTTTTTTTTCTCACAATAATCGTAACACTAAAATCTGATATCACTCACTGAGATTGGCTCCTACTTCAACTCCACCTAAAACTACTTCTTCCACTATACTTATTACTACTAGAATGGGCAAAGAATCTGAACCCACTACACACATTGTTACGTTTATTTTAATAACTGTAAATACTTTCTATACCCCTTTTTCCCCCCCTACACATATTATTACCATAAGCTTTTACTCCCTGTGAACTTCGACGAATCCTTTCAACAAACGCGCCACAGACAGTCACCGTGCCAACTCTCATAACAACGGATATCGCTTCAGTGTCAGTCCGTGGCATATTTCTCAAAACTGTTTGTATTGAATGTTTCTGCAGATTCGAATCCACTGTAGTAATGAGCCAAAAGACAAAAGCCCCCCCATCTTTTGTTCTGGATAATTACAGCGAGGCGGTCCTCTCAAAGCCCCCAGTAAATTCAACGTTTCATTTTCGCTCTCATATATTTGACACAGGCCTTTTCCTCTTGTATTCAAATGGAGTTTAATGCGGGATTTAGAGCTCATTCAGATTTCTGCGCAGTGCAATTTTCCGATCCCTCAGTACGAGAAGTCCTACGCGCTGGCATCAGGAGAGCTTATGGGGAAGTGGCTTAGGTTTGCAGAGTACTTTAATGACAAAAAAAACTACTATGATTACTGCCGCGTTCACTACTACCGCTACTACATTAAACTGCAAACTCTATGAAGATAAAGAAATAAGGAAACAGTGTGCTCAGGTTTGCCAAGTACCTGAAAAAACAATACCAATACTATTACTTAAATCAACACCTAAAAAGTCCAAAAAACAAACACAATACGCCAAAAATACACTACGATCCTTAATATTCTTGCTGTTACTACTATGATCTTATCTTTCTTGAGTTCTGTGAAAACGTCTTGGCACAAATGAGCTCGCAAAGAGCTGCTGTCAAAGCGGATCTCACACTATTGTCGGAAGCAATTCTAAAAATCTGAACAAGTGGGTCACAGAAAACTGGTGCTGGAAGTCTTCTGTATATACACGTCCCGGAAGCACCCTGATGTGCGCACTTATTTGGTTTAAAAGATCAGTTTGCAGACCCTGTTAGTAACTCCAGACAATAGGTTGCGTTCAATTGAGGAATCTTTATAAATCTGATGTTTATATGATGTTCTTGTCACATTGGCCAAAAAACATTTTAATTACAAGATACAGTAAGTCCAGTGTGTGTTTTTGGAAGCAACAAAGTATAAGAAATCAACAGTTTTGAATACTTTGGTAAATAAGATATAAAAAGCAGGAGTTCATCCAAAAATAAATGCAGTTCTAAATGATTTTGATGTTGTAATTTTTATATTTCATGGCAGAAAGTGAGATCTTAAAATATTTCCAATACATTTCTTTATTAGGAGTAAGCTAAGTAAGTAAGCAGGAGTAATTTAAGCATGAAATGGAGGCGTGAGTTGACATTTTCAGCAAATTGTCGGAGAAAATAGATCCCACAAGGTTGAGGCTGGATATTCATGCCCAAAATCATCCTACAGAGCTCGAGATTGTGTCGTCACATCTCATAGCATTTTCATTTAGCCTCATTTAAATAATACAATGTTAATAGCGGCTGGTAAATATACGTCTTTCTTCTACTCCCTTCCCTTGTTGTAATATTTTCCTTGGCACTTACTCGAAATAAATCAAACTAATGGACATTTTATGATACATTGCATTATTTCTTAAGTATTTTTACTGAAGTTGATTGGTTTAGCGAGTTCTTTTGTTTACCTTTTTTTTTAACATTATTTTTGCCAATACATCTTCTATATAAGCTCTATTGAGAAAAATTAAAAAATAAAAACATCACAAGGAACATTTAATATTGAAATGCAGGACACCAAAGTGCTTTTCAAATCTCCTCTGAACACGGCTGTACAATTATTACTATCTATTTCCACATTGTGTATCGTATCTAAACCCAAACTACTTCCTGTTTCCCTTCCACCACAGTTAAAAACGCTCAATAATTCACCACCCACTCGCCGTGAAGATAACGCTTATTTTCTTTCCCCTTTACACAACAAACCGCGCTGCACTCTGGATTCAAAAACACTGCTGACATATTTATAAGAACATATACTGCTAAGCTAACTCTATCAATATTTCAGTCATGTACAAAGTATTCACTGTTATGGAAAGTACTTTTAGTGGGACTACCAGCCGCAAGATTTATTTTTACAACATTGGATGAAAATATAGCTGCGTGACACTTTGTGATACAATATTATTCTTCTACTTCATTCACAATGCTTTTCTCCCGGTAACAAATGACATGGCGCTGATTATTTTTGCCTTTGCCAGCTTTTATTTACGAGTGCAATGTTTTAGCGTACATGGGAAGGCAGAGGGTCCCGGAGCGTGGCCAAGCGGAGCGTGGAGATGGATGGCGGCGGCGGCGTGCCAAAATGACTCTGTGGTTAAGAGTTTGGAGACGGCGTGCTGCGTTCTGGTGTCAGCGCTTTTTAACGTTACATGACATTTTTCAAAACAGAAAAGCTCTACCTTTCTGCGTCGCAATATCAGATTGTAGTGTTACTGTTGTGGAAAAAAAACATCACAATTAAACGTGTTACTATTCGCAGGACGTGGGGCATCAGGGGCTCTGAGGGGCACCACCAGCTCGACCAGGCAGTTTGGATTGAATGACAGAATAGGCTCTGTCGCACAGAAGCTTCACTGTTCCTTTTACAGTTAAACGGGAGCATATCCTACTTTGTCTTTAGTTGATTATCATTTAAACTAACTCTAGGACGCGGACTCTCTCACGCCCTAAAGCGAGTTGGAGGTGTGCACAGGCAGATCCACAGTTTAAACAGACTCAAGACAGATCAGGGGCACAGCTGGGGGCGGGTTAAACTCCACATCCGTATTATTCCTATTCCACAAGGAGCAAAACGGTCTGTAGATGATGAAAATCGGCCTCTTATTCAACTAGAAACAGTGAAAAATAACGAATGAATCGAGAAGGTGCTTCAGGTGACGCTGGAGCAGGGGCGGAGCAGGGACATTTAGGGACTGTGGGGGGGCCCTCATAATAAACAATAAAGAGTTGCTAATAATATAACCTCTAAAAGTAATTTCATGATCCCCAGACTCCCTTAAGATTGTGATTTAAGCAATATATAAAATTAAATAGCCAATATATATATAAAAAAACTAGTTTGAAGGGGGTTGGGGGCATGGGGGCATCACTAAACATGTCTGCTTAGGGCACCAAGGCTAGCATCGGTTGTGAAATTGTCCCTTAAATGCCCTTAAATTGTCCCTTAAATGCATGCCCTTTTGTTTGACTGAATATATGTTGTTTTATTATTGCTCAGTGTTTTGTGTTGCACCTTCATGCCGAGACAAGTTCCTATGTCTGTGAAGTTTGTTCATTGACAATAGCAATAAACCCCTTTCTGATTCTGACTATTCCTCAAGTTTGTGACCAGTTTTACTTCCTGAAATGACAAAATAAAGTTAAATACAATTGAAACAGCCAGATAAAAAACGTTCTTTACATTTAATTCTATTTTCTAGGCTATATATATATATATATATATATATATATATATATATATATATATATATATATTATATATATATATATATATATATATATATTTATATATATACACGCAATTTATATTGTATTTTTACTATCTGTATGTCCTTAATTTTGACACCATTGCACTTGTAGTTCATAATACTCGACCCAGTCCAAAACACTGATGTACTGTATTTTTCCTTGTTTCCATGAAGTGCAGGGTTCACTGTTGCACGCCGATCACATTGTTATTTTTTTATTTTAGATCAGGTAGAACGTAATCATCAATCACTCGTCTAACTTCTTGTTCATTATTATTTAACATTTTAGAGTCTTTTAGAGTAATTTTAAATGCCTTTGAATTCCTGAATTGTAGAACAGTGTTTCTAGATTAAAATGAATGACAAATAAAGTTAAATAAAACAGTTTTTACAGTGTGGGTTTGTGTAGAAAAGTCTCACTTTATTGATCCATAATCTACACAGTTCAGGTTGGAATAAACCTCCTCGATGCAGTTCACTATTGGCACCTTTGTTTTTAGACTTAGTCGATATGGAATTAACTAAGTCCATCTTTGACTGAAGCCGTTTCTCCAGATGATTTCTCGTCTCAGTGGCGCTGCTCTGTGGCAGGTAAACGGCTGTGTTTTTGCACTTGGGTGACAGAGCAGTAAACCTCGGAGCACTTGTCCCTGCCGCGCTCTGCCATTCCTCTAAATCAACCCCCGTCTTCCCCCCGTCCTCCCCCGCTTTCTGTTCCCCCTGCTATTTCTCTCCCTTTTCTCTCTCTACCTTTCCCTTCCTTCCTTCCTTCCTCTCTCTTTCTTTTCTCTCTCTTCTTCCTTTCTCTCCCCTTTTCATCGCTCTGCCTCACTCTATAAATCTTCCTCTCTCTTTATTCCATCCTCTTTTTCCCTCTTCCCCTCATCTCCCATTCCCTCTCTATTTCCCTCTCATCTCCCTCTCTCTTTCTTTCTCTCTCTCTCCATTCCCCTCCTCCCTTCTCTCCTTCTTTTTTCTTTCTCACACTTTTTCTCTCGTGTCCCCCCTCTCCCTCTATTTTCCCCTTGTCTCCCTGTCTGTTTTGTATCTATCTCTCTCACTCCCGCTCTCCCCTCCTCTCTTCTTCTCCCCATCCTCTCCATCTGTCTCTTCATCTTTCCCTCACTGTCTGTCTTACCTTTCTCTCTCTTTTCCCCTCCTCTCCCTGTCTCTCCTCTTTATCGCTTCTTCCAGGTTTTTTCTCTCTTCCGCTCCTCCCACACTCGCGTTCCCTCCAAAATATCTCTCTCTGTCCTCTCTCCCTGTCTCTCCCCCTCCCTCTTCCTCTCTCTATGTCCCCACTCTCACTCTTTCTCACTCTCTCTCCCTCTCTCTCGCTCTCCCTGACCTCCGCCGCTGTCCACTGACCTGGAAAATATCAGAGGCGCCCTCTCTGCAGCGGCAAACAGCAGAAATATTGAGCCAATTACAGGATTATTATCTGCAGGTAGTGGCAGGGGAGCGCTGTGGGAGTGTATTTATGTCGGGCCGAGGCTTCCGGCTGCAAGAGGCAAAATGAATCAAAGACCTCAGGCGGAGAAGTGGACAAGCCCTCTGCACTCTCCTCTGTGTGGGTCTTTTCAGCTGCCCTCAATGCACTCGGCTTTGGCTCAGATCCATTGGCCCATTCAGTATATCCCCGTTTTTTGACCAATAATTTGTTACGTGATGCTAATATTGTGCATAGAGACGGGATGTTATTATTTGTTAGTAAGGAAAACGCTCGATACTGATTTTGATACCACAATAATAATACAACAAATAATAATACTAATAGCAAACACTAATACCAAAAATAAAGAAACTATTTATTTTACCATTTCAATATCAACACTGAATAACAGTAGTTTCTTTAATACTACCATGTTGTTGTTTTTACACTTGCTCTTAAATAAAGATTCTAAAACTATTCAGGAAAGCCCAATTTCTGTCATATTTAAATTATGTATTTACGCATTTGTTTTTCTATCAATATTTTTTACTCAGATGTGTATAGTCGTGATAGTTTGTATGCTGATTAGTATAACGTTTTGGACTATTAAAATATTGTTTCTTTACGCCTAAAGTGTAACTCTCCCTTTTAATCTGATCTTGAAGGTGCATGACTAAAACCAAATAAAACCAAATAAAAGATAATCATCATAATAATAATAATAAAAGTATGACTACAATTAAGTAAATTTTCTTTGAGTAAAACTATAATATTTTCATAAATTAAAAGTGTTTTGTGGAATAATGAAAAATACAATTAACACCAATGACATACAATTTTATGTCAAAGCTAAATGCTAAAATGAGTCTTTACTTTTTGTATTACTTTACTAATTATTAGTATTATTTGGGCTTTTCTGTAGGTGTAAGCATTATTTATCTGATCTGTGTCTTGGTGTCCCGACGGGGGGGAATTGTCACAAGGAGAACATACAGACTTACGTACAAAATTACACAAAAATAGGCAACAAAACTTCAAATTCAAACCAGCAAACTTGAGCAATAATGTCATAGCAAAAGCTTTTGTCGGCTGCGCTCCTCTCGTTTGCCGTTACATTCTCCCTGCGCTGTGGTCCGTGCAGCCTGCAGACGTGAGTCACTGTGAGCGGGGGACGACTGTAAAATGTTGTCAGTGATGCGTCAGGACCCCTCGCTCCGAAATGGTGACTTTACAGGCGTTTCTACAAAGAACGCATTGAGCGAGCCACTCCACGGAGCCGTGTTCTTGGATTGGAGTTTTAAATGGGATGAACCGTCTGAATCATTCCTGGCAACTTGTTTTGTGCCGCTAATTTCGAGTTAAAGACGTTGGCAAATCATTACAGCAAGTTATGTCAAGTTAATGGCACTTTTTAATAATTTATTTGTAATATTTCTGTGCCTTTATTGCAGAAGTTGGTGTATTTTAGTTCTGGTTCCAGAGTGGATCTCGCTTGCCTGCGTTTCATGCTCCTCTGGGGTTTGGGACTCCTATTTTAATGGAGCAAAGAAGACATCAAAGCGCAGAGTAGAACCGCAGTAAATTTGGAGACTTTTGGAGGGTTGTCATCTGTTACATCACCTTTTCTGCCAATAAAGTTTCATTTGAAAGCTCAGCGTGGCCCGGCTGCAAAATGGAAAGAAATAACCCTTTGTATTTCCCCTACAGTAAAACCAAATGTCTCTGTGCCAGGTGAAATATGAAGTTCATGTTAAAGAAATCTTGTCCTATGCACATGGCTCTTTGCAATGTCCCATGTCTGCTCTTTTGTCTCTTTATTTTAAGTTACTGCACAAATATAACCATTGTGTTAATATTTGTTGGATCTGGTCACATTTTTTTATTTTATTTTTTGTATAAATGAACAGGTCTTGGCTTATTCCTGGTTTTGTCCAGGTTTAGTTCTGGGTTTAGTTCCAATTTTGATGTTGTCTATGTTATATAGTGGATTTTTTTTGCTTTTTTTGCTTTTTTTATTGGAAGAAAACAATTTAATACCATCTAACTGTTTAGTTGCATTCTTTAAAATCCGTATATGTAATTAGTGAAAAAGACCCTCGCTGTAACAGGTACATTTATTTGTTGCATTGCCCAGTAACTCAACAAATAAACATTGTTGGTAGAGCGGTCAGATTGGGAGTTCCAGATATGAATACTGTCAAGTGTGTCCTCGCGCAAGACAACTCCCCTCGCCCCCCGTGTCCGCTTACGTCGGTGTGTGAATGTGTGTGTGAATCTGCCAGTGGTTCTTTGAGGTAAAGTGATATGAGTATCTTAAAGAAAAATGCTATATAAATCTGAGCATTCCTTTTTCAGAAAGGCACTGGTCAAGGCTGCATGTTGCCAATCCTGAATACACGTCCAGACCTATACACGATACACGATATGGACTTCCTTTAATATCCTTGGGACCAATTCTAGCATTAACCTATTTTAGGGCGGTAGTCGACTAAAGACATTCTTGGTCGATTAAAGACATGCCCTGCCGTTCAATGATTTGATTAAAAAGGGGCAAATAGGGCTGCACGATTAGGGAACAATGTCTAATTGTGATTGTTCTGACAAGAATTGTGATTGCGATTAGATTTGCGATTCATCTTTTAATAATTTGATTCTGTTCAAAGCTCAGATTGAAACGAGAAAAAAGACTGAAATAGACAGATGAACTCACATGTATTTCAGAGCGTGTTTGTACAGATCTAAACTATAGTTAGCAGATTTTATGCAGAATTAGGCAGTAAATTGTGGCACTTAAAAAATTGCACCCTTTGCGATTTGCTTATTGTGTCTATTAAAATTGTGATTTCTATTCGATTGCGATGAATCGTGCAGCCCTAGTGGCGAAAAGCTCTCAAAAATAAAAGTATCTCTATGTATCTGACCCAAACTGCACTCTCAATACTACAACTGCACAGGAATGTATGCAAAAACAACTATTCATACAGAAAAGTAGTATGAAACTGTGTATTCATGTGTAAAAAAGCAGATTAAACTCATGATTCGCTCCCAACATTCGGAGCAAACTCCATGATTCCACTTTTCACTGTTGTCCTTTTTAAATCCCGATAACCTTACGATCTAAATATAATAATAAGATGATTTACAAAATTGGTCGACTAAAACATGATGAACCGATGAATCCAGTAAATTGCAAAGGACTACAGCCCTAATTTGAACCCATTTCTTCACTTTAAACCTGGTCATTGATCTAATTTGCAAGGATTTATGTCATAGGGACCTGATTTTTGTCTCATAATGAAGGCAGGTCTCCATGATGCGAGTGTGATTTGAATCCCCACAATGTGATCATAATACTTCACACACACACACCAATAGTAATACAGAGTAAATGTAGAATACACATTATGGACACAACTCAGCTCTCAAATATTTAAATGTTTTCCATGATGGAACAGACACATTTACTCCAGTGTAGACCAAAGCTGTCTTTTCCTGTGGATCATTTTCCTCTAATGACCTTCATGAACCTGTTAACATGTTCCAGCTCCGATTAAATCCGCATCAAGCTGAATATCTGAGCGCAGGAAGCAGCGGCGCTTTGACTTTTAAACATGTCCGACTCGGTGTTGCGCACATCCCTCATCATACCTCACTGACCTGCAGACCCCCGGAGACGTGGTCCTGCCCCCCTTTGCTGCTTCTGCTGCTGCGTCCTCCGCTAAACAAGGCCCACACGCACTATCAAATATACATGATGGCATCTTCAGTGCAGCCTCATGCCTTTTTCATGATGAGGTGCATTCTTGTTGTTGTGGCTTTTTCAGGAGTTTTTCCCAATATCAGCGCGTTTCCAGCAGACATATCCATTCAAACCGCGGTCTACTTAGTTACAAATACGTTTCAGAAAGAGTAGATAATGTGAATCTTGTATTACATTTATCATTTAATGGAAAAACATGTATACTAAGGAAATTGAGGCGTGCTGGAACTTTGTGTTGCACTCAAATATGAATGCTCAATTTGTGTTTTACTTTTTTAAATAATGTAATATCAACTGTTACATTTAGTTTTAAAATTTTAAATATTAACTAGAGAAAACTAGGTACCATTGTTTGCAGGTAAAATTGTGAAAAAAAGGAAATTATGCCAATTCTGTAAATTACACTTTGAACTAAAGACATTTTTTTCTCATAATTGACTTAGACGGCGTAAAGATCATTGTTGTTTTTTGTGCTGTCTGTTTGTATTTCTTGCTGGAGCGACGGGGCAGAGCTAACGCAGGAGGAGAGCCTTGTTCACGTCGTTCAAACCGCCACAGAAGCGGACGTGTCGGGAGAGAGCCGAGGGGTCAGGTGTCGCTCAGTGTGGTCTAAACATGGGCTCACCTTTGCACATTTATCGAGCGCTGCGCGTCCCGGGACAGCGGCTCTCGCAGGGGGATCAGACGCGGCGCTTCCTGACACTGCCCTGGAGCTATCGACTGGCGGCTTTTAGATCCATTTCACTCTGCACGGAGCTAAACCACCTGCTAACCTTTACGACGCTGTTGTTGCAAAAGTGCACAAGCAAAATCCTCAGGCTAAAGATTAAAACGGCAGAAGATTTTAGACTGAATTCTGATTTTTGAGTCGAACTTTTTGGATGGTTACAATCTGCAGTGCACCACCTACTAAAACATCGCCAAATCATACCTTTTCGTAAATAAAATATGGCAGATAATGTGATGAATAATGCCCAGTGTCTGGTTTAATCATGATGTTTTTTCTTTCTTTTTGGGACCAGAAGTTTACCCTCAAAAACGGAAAATAATTGAACTAACTAAGTCCAAGTGTGAAGTGTTCCCCGGCACGCTGGTTGAAAACGAAGGGTGTAACTGCAAAATACTAAAACTACATATATTTTACAAATGCTTATGATGCTTTTACATGAATCCATATTTAAAAAAAAAGTCAAAGTCCATCAGTTCGGCCACATGCTGGTGGTCTGAGTCTGATCCACGCTGACAGCTGGTGTCGCTCTCAACAGGCCCATTCAGTTTGTGTCTGTTAAACCAAGCATGATGTTTACAAGACTGAAAACACTGCCGCGCTTACAGCAGGAGAGGCAATGTCGTTTCCAAAGACAAAACACAAAGCTACAAATCATTAGAATCACCTCTTCTGTATTGGTTCTTTATTAGGATTATTGTGTAAATGTTAAGCTGAAACACACTTTGAACACTGCTGCATTGATGTCAACAGTTCAACTCTTCACTCAAACCAAATTGCATGTTTACCCTATAATAAATGTTATCCATGTAGCGCCTAGCCTACTATGTGACCCTTTTATAAAAATGTTGTTTTGTTTTGTTAAATGAATTCTTTTTAACCAGATCATCTTGAAATCGTAATTCAGTTTAGTTCAGTTCAGTCACATTTATATATACACACCGGTATAAATGTGTATGTGTGTGTGTGTGTGTGTGTGTGTGTGTGTGTGTGGCTTGTGTGCCCAATATATGCATACATGTACTTTATACAAGTTACCTTTTTAAGTGTTTAAATAAGAAGTGTTACATCTTTGATCTTAATGACATAGGCACATTTATTCATTCAGGTAACCGTCATGAATGGTCTGAGACTATTTCTTTAAAAAACAAGTAAATAAATACACACTTTCATCTCTTTACTAACATTTTGACACAACTGAGCCCCAAGAAAAGACTTAACATCTTTGTTTAAGCCCTTTTTATTTTGTTTTTACTTTTGGCAAAGTCAATTTAAATTATATTTAGTTTAGGAGTTGGAGCCAAAATAAATAATTGACAAAAATCTTGATTACATTTTTTGTGTGTGTAATTTAAACGCCTTTTGTGCTAGCGCTGACCAAAAAACGTCTTTGTGCTATTACAGTCACAAATGACCTACTTTGCATGTTAATATACACTATCAAAAGTCATTCTGTGGCTGAGGCCCTCAATCTTCTTTCAGTTTTTACATTTTTGACAAATTTATTTCATTTTCATCTGTGGGTCCTGGCCCACTTTGCCAGCGGCACTTCTCTCTCTGAGCAGCAGAAGCCAGAGGATGAATAATTGAGCCGTGCTTTCTGTACTTTGGTGAATTTTAAAGCGTTTTTTTCAGCAGAGCCTCTAAATGGCAGAGGGAGGGAATGTTAATGATTCATGGCAACTTTTACCGCACCCGCTAAGGTCGCCGTCCTGGAGGTGCTCGGCCCAAGATGAGTGTGCTCCGAGCGGTGACACCGAGTGAAAATATGCTCATGATTACGTCTCTGTTACTGGAGAGATTTGGAGGAACGTTATTTTCTATGTATGGTTGTCATAATTACAATAAAAAATTCAAAAAGTTTATTACAAATTGGTAAATCAACAAAGCCTTTATATCCACCAATAAAGTACAGTTTGCTCTTAAAGAATTGACAGATTTAACGTTTAAAATGACAGGAAAACAATGCCTTTCCATTAGAAACAGGTGATTTTTTTTAACGCTTTATAGTCAAAGTTATTTACAAAATTTCAGCTTTATTTCGATTCCTTTTCTGCACTTCTTCCAAGTAATAAACAAGCAGTATAACATTATCTTTTTCACTGAAAGCACCGTTCGGCTAGTCTATAAATATGTCATTACCGTGCCCCTCTCATACGTGTGTCGAGTGGGACATTTTTCTTTTGCGTCGTCTTTTGACAGAAGAATGCCGTCTTTCAATTGGACCCCGGGGACTGTAGATTTCATAAACCCAGGGGCGGCATTATGGAGCTCTGCAGGCAACAGCTGTTTATTATGTCCACAGAAATGCCACTTCATTCATGAGCGTTCCCAATGATGAAGATGTTAAACCAGTACAAAGTCACCGCTCTGCAGTCAGTGACGGTTAAAGAAACACGGAGAATGATCAAGTGAATACATTATCTTCTATAATATTCCGCCTGATTTCATATTGTATTGCAAATTTCTAGTTCAGAGAGAAGTTTCTAAAGAGCTGGTACATGTGGTGGTATATTTTCAACCAGTGTACAGGGGAACATAGTGCATAGTGCCGCCGTGCCTTGACATGAATTTCCAATTGAAATGAAACAGATTCACACTTGAAAACAAACATTTTTGAGGGTCCAAAACTCATGATCCAATAAAGATACAACACCAGACAGTGGACATTATTCATCACAGTATTTACACCGCAGTTCTCTATTAAATAGTGTGATTTGCCATAATGTTTCAAATAAAAAAAGTGCGCACCGACTCAAAAAAGGTTGAAAAATGAAATGGAGGCAGTGGTTTTACAGGTTAATAAGCATTTCTCCATCAACTGTAAAGTAGCCTTTTTGATGCCGGCCCAAGATGTTTTTCCCCTGGGCGTGGCACGTCACCCCTGCTGTCCACTCCAGTCACAGAACTCTGTATGGAAAGGGCACGTGAACGGCATAAAAAAAAGAAACAAAAATGTCGGTGTAACATATACAATCAACAAGTCCTATAAAGAAATGATTGATTACATAAATATGACTTCATGTCACATGAAGGTTAAGGATTAAATGTGTTGGGGACAATTAAGAAATGAATAAGGCTCACATTAACATGAACAAAGATTCAAAACAGGATGTTGCTGGTTCATAGATTAAACCCAAAATCCTGCTCACTTCTCTAATGCATTTAACTTGTGTTATGCGTTTTTCTTCCAGAGAGCTGATGCCCAAGACTTTAGAGGGTCAGATCACCATGGAGAAGACCCCCAGCTACTTTGTGACCAGAGAGGCTCCGGCCCGGATCTCGGCCATGTCCCGGGACACCAAACTCATCGTGGTGGTTCGGGACCCGGTGACCAGAGCCATCTCGGACTACACGCAGACTCTGTCCAAAAAGCCAGACATCCCGTCTTTCGAGAGCCTCACCTTCAAAAACAGGACTACGGGCCTGATCGATACCTCGTGGAGCGCCGTCCAGATCGGGATTTACGCCAAGCACCTGGACAACTGGCTGCAGTACTTCCCCATGGAGCAGCTGCTGTTCGTGAGCGGGGAGAGGCTCATCAGCGACCCGGCCGGAGAGCTGGGCCGTGTGCAGGACTTTCTGGGACTCAAACGGATCATAACAGACAAACACTTTTACTTGAACCAGACCAAGGGCTTCCCGTGTCTGAAGAAGGCCGAGGGCAGCAGCAAACCCCACTGCCTGGGCAAGACCAAAGGGCGAACCCACCCCAACATCGACCCCGAGGTGGTGCAGAGGCTACGGGACTTCTACAGGCCCTTCAACCTCAAGTTCTATCAGATGACGGGGCGGTTCTTTGGCTGGGAGCAGTGACTGTTTTAGTGGTTTGTGACAGAACTACTTTGTGCTACTTTGAGGTTTATTATGAACCAATCAAGAGTTTGTGCTATCTTAAGGTTATTTACGGTTGTTCTTTTTTAATTTCTTGCTTCAGTTTTAACATTTCAATTTGGATGATGAGGCTGTATCTTTGTGCAAGAACCGCGTTGTGCTAAGGCCTCATTGAAACGGTTTGATTTATGTTTGTAAAATGATTGGACACTTGCCTTGACTGAATGTGTGTTCAAAGCTGATGTTGGACTGTAAGATACACAATTTTAAACATTGTGATCTAATGTTGCCACAGATTCTAAACTATTGTTAATGTGCATAAAAAGGGATTTGATTATATTTTATATGTAACATTATCACTTTATATTGCAACTTTTCTAGATGATATTAAGAGACAGTAAATATATTTTTGAAAAGTATTTATTTGAGATAAGATTTGTGTAAACTTTTTGCCATAATCACCATGAAGATCTTTTCACAACTTTAAAGGTGCACTATGTAACTTTTTTGGTGGGCGATTTGTCGTCTGTTGTCTCCATGGAGATGTAAATGCTTTCACTGGAATATTCTTAAACGTATCTATCTTGCATTTAATTAATTACATGTGTTTTTATTGCTAAAAATACATTCTTACTTTGACTGGGGTCGCCTCTCCACAGATCAGACCTGTAACTTGGACTGGTGGTATTATCAGTTCATTAATATGTACTGTCCCTACCAAATAAATAAATAAATAAAATAGTCAAAGTAACAACACCTCTGTGGAGACAAGCAGTTGGCAGACACGCCACCAGAAAAGTTACATAGTGCACCTTTAAGTAACATCTATAGAACTGGGATGGAACATCAAAATCTGTAAGACGTGCCAAACGTCCACAGAAGAACACTGGCAAATGCAATATAAAAAGTATATACAAGTAGACAAGTTGCTTGGTCAATACAGGAAAATATATTTATCACCCTATAGGCATGTCCAAACCATGGCCCAGGGGCCAAATGCGGCCCCCCAGCCCAATTTTCATGGTCCTCAGGCTTCCTGCAAAATCAACCTAATATGAAGCAAATATCAAATAGTTTCGTGTTTCCTAATGAGGTTCTAAGCCTGAATAAAGGTCGATCGGCCCTCCACTTTGGCTGTATTTCAATGTGCAGTTCTTTAGGAAAACATTTGGACAAGGTGCACTAGGGTCAGAATATTTTTGAATGAAAGCTAGGTCTAGCAAATTAAAATCTCCATTTAACATTTAACATTAACAAATTGAGGTGTAACAATAACAACCCCAAGCTCTATATGGACATGCCCACCTGTAGGGCCCATCCGGCCCCACCAGCTGAAAATCATATAAACACATCACAAAATGGAGAAATATTTGGCTTGGTTCAATGTCTGTTGGTTTGTTATTACAATATTCATCCCCAACATAATCCTAATGAAGTTACAGACAAAGACAGCATTCGATGTTATTCAAACAACAGTGACTCTGGTTGTTGAGGGAGTAAAATAATACCCAGCAAACTCAAATTTCCTGGTTGTGTCGCCTGTGAACTGAACACACTGAAGTCACTGGCCGTGTTTTGCTGGAGGCGATGTAAGTGTGGAAGTCGTTTAACCCGAATGACTGAGCTTTATTCCTAATTTAACTTTTGTCCTCCATGTTACGACTTCAATCTTCTCTCAATTTGAGGGGTTGTTTAGACAGTGCTAAAAAAAATAATGTTTTTTGTTGCCGTTTAAAATTTGTGCCATGCATGCGAACGATTGAACTATTCAATGCAGTACATTTCTACAGTATTATTTCTTTTTTAATTATTTCTGTGATACATTTGATCATCTAATGGCTTCAGCTTGACCTTCGTTTTGTCATTGCAGACTAGATATTTTTGTTCTATTGTCCTCAACAAAACAGTTCCACAAACTGTCGTGGGAAGGAAAAACAGCCTTAAATGCGTTATATTACTGTTCTGGGAAAAACACTGATAAAATAAAACTCTTTGAACAGTTTGGTGACTCTTCAATTGAATCCCTCTCCTAAAGCATTATGGTGCTTACATCTCAACTACAACATTTACTGTCACTCTCTTCTATCTTTCCCTAGTATATTTAGTCACTTTTTGCAGATTTTTGGGTTTATGTTAAATCAATCCCATGATGTTTTTGTCCCCTTTTGGGTTTGTCATGATTTAAACAATGATTTAGTCTCATTTTAGTCTCTAATTTAGCCCTAAATATTGTATTAGTTACTTGGTGTGAAGAATTTGAGAACCACTGCCATAAGGTTATTATGTTTAAGTTCCTAAAGTCTAAATAACATCTTCACATCACTCAAATGTATAATTTTTACAGTATCTCCCACAACTGTTTCCCACGGCTACTAGACAGAGCCTATGCACCAGCTCGTCTTGTGAAAAGTGGTCGCTGAGCTCAGGTATGTCGTCTTAAATATGATCTGTCTGTTTTGACAAATGGAGTCCTCAGTCCCTTGTTTCCGTTTCTTTATTTTTCTTGGCCGTGGGAGTTTTGATGTCTTTCCTGTCGTCTGCTGACCGATCTGAAAAAGGATCCTGACACAAGCGGAGCAGATGAACCAAAGAAGAGGCAGAGGAGGATGGTGAAAATCGGTTCAGATTTTCAGAAATTGTTCAGATTTTCCACCATGTACTGTTCTTTCATAGGACTGTCCTTTGACGTTAGATCCATGCTTGAATGCCAACTTGTTCGTAGCAGTGCGTGACCGAGCGGGATCAAGCTATCATCTTGAACCATCTCGTTTTGGAGTTCCTTGGGCATGTTTCGGGAGCACTCAGAGGAAACCTATCTAGACTTACAAACCAGTGCCGTTGTAAAAGAGCGCACAATCAATCACTAACCTACCATGCAGCTTAGAAAAAGTGGCCTCGGCTAATTTAAACAGTTTTTTAATAATGCATGTCAACGCAGGAATTACATTTGAGGTGTCTTGATTAAAAATTCCGCTGTCCCAATATCTAGTCTGTGTGTCGTTGTATTCCTGAGTCACGTCACAGATTTGTCCAATAAACAAAAGGAGCAGGCGAAGAGAGGCGTTCGACAAGGAACAGCCACGACACTATCAGACATACGGTTCGAGCCGCAGAGATGACAAACTACCCCTCCAATGTCGTTTTGTTTTGATAGTTCCTAGTCTGAAAATCGAAGGTAAATAAAATGTCGTGATGATAGCAGTTCGAGCGATCGCAGCTGCAAAGTTTTGGTCCTAATGGTTAATGACTATGTTTTGGGGCAAAGACGAATGGAGTACAGTGTATTTATACTGCACTTTCTCACCTTCAAGGCACTCAAAGCGCTTTACTAGGCAAAGTGGGTGAAGTGTCTTGCCTAAGGACGCGACAACATTTCCTCTAACACCCCACTGTGGCACCTGGTGTTCCAGCGGTCTCTCATCCAAGTACTAACCAGGCCCTGTCCTGTTTAGCGTCCAAGAGCTGACACGATTGGGCATTGGCAAGCAGGTATATCCTAATGTAATATTCAAGAACGTCCCCGTGGATTTATAGAATTTTATCAGATGTTTTTGTAGAAATTGAGTTATTGATATATTCCTGAATACCTTGCGTACACTGTATCAAGATTTTGTGACATTTGGTGCATTTTTAAGGCTTATTTCAGCAAAATATATATATATATATATATATATATCTCCTTTTCCATGTAGCACTTGGAATGTTCAGAACGTTAAACTTTTTCAAAACTATGCAGAACGCAGCAAGAACCCTGTAATATTAAGGGAACCAAATGTATACAGTACCACGCTCAGCTAGTTTTCTTTCATGGCATGGCAACTTTACATGCATTTTTCATCATCTCCAGGGAGCAAAAGACCTGGCCACATGTGCCGACGAACAGTGTACCCTTCTGAGCCTATATAATGTATCTATGTCCCGCACCGTGGAGGGAGAAGGTGAAGTGTGTCCACTGAAAAGCAGCTGCGGATTCGGAGGATTCGGAGGATTCGGATTCGGAGTTTTCGGAGTTTTCGGAGGCCGGGGTCAGAGCTGCAGAGAGACAAGCATTTATGGAAGCTCACACATGTCTTTGATCAGCTGTCATCACCACTCACTCTCCTCCAGATATTACACCAAGTCTGCATTCGCCAAATATAAGAGTTACACATCTGTAGCTACTCTTTGACCTCTAACTCCGTTATATTAGCCTTACATTGTCAATGCGAAGAAGTGACAGGTTGATTGATGAGAAGGGAAGTTGGAAGATGCCGTAATTTTTAGGAAATCCGATCGTATTGGACGGCATAAGCAGAAAAAAAACGTAAATAAACCCAGTTGTCTCCCAAATTGGTTGAACTAAACAATTAGATTCACTTTTAAGCAGTGGTGGAAAAATTACTGCAAATTTGTACTAAGTAAGTAAAAGTGCAGGTACCTATCAGAGTACTAGTTACTTTTTAACGTGATTTTAGTAGATTTTTGGGTCAATATTCTACACAAAAAAATGGTGTAAACTGAACTAAGTTGTTTTAAACCATAATTCACATATTCTCTGAGCTCTGTCCAATCAGAGCAGGCGATGCTGTGCTGTTACGTGTTTGTAAGTTTGGGAAGAAGCAGACACAGCGGTGACACATGGTTTTTAAAATACTAATTACATGCGATTACATGACATTTTACTCAGGAACAAGTGATCAAATCTGCTCAAAAAGTACAACTACTCAAAAAAATTACGCAATTACAGTAACGTGATTATTTGCAGTTACTTTACACACGTTTAATTGATTGATTTTGTTCAAACGTCATTACAGTAGTTAGTTATTTATGCCGTTTATGATTTGCGAATGAAGTTATCTATGAAACAACGTGAAATAATTGTCATTCCTGATAAGTCATGGTGTAGTGCATGGACATATCATGAAATCACGCATTAATTCATGTACTATTATTAGTAACTTGTTCTTGCATGAGTTCCAAGCAAGTTTGTTGGAGCACTCAAGTTACTCTTTTTCCCCCTGCGTTAAAATTTTAACGTGACATGAATGTGACCGTAGGTTTGGTTTATTTTAACCTAGAGAATGGCATCAAAAAATAAATGAATAAATCGGATAGCGGGATAAATGCATTTTAAAATTCTAAATATAAAACCGGTTCATACCAAACCTCGTGGGTTCACCTCGGGACCACAACAATTTGCAGACTGCTACAACTGTCCGATCCATAATACTTTTGGGCCAGAAAATCTTCCAAAATAAAATGAATAAAATACGTTCAAACCAAATAAACATGTTTACTTAAATTAGAATAAGTTGGATTCTTAGCAGGCTAGTGACAGTATCTACACAGGCATAAAAAAACATAAAAACAAGCACCTGCTCCTCATCTGGGCACAATTGAACCCAAACCTGCTCCAGCTTTAAGAGAAACCGAGAATGAAACCCTGCTCTCATCAGGTTAGACCTCGTCCTCACGCTTACATGGGACCTCACTGAGACTGACGGCGGGTGGGCCAAAGCATAACAACCTGCAGCGCTCTAAAAACACACGCCAAATTGGTGCGTGTGAAGGGGCCGTCTTAAGTATCACACGGGGCCCGTGTAAAATGATGAAAGGATCAGAACGCGCGCTTTGAAGACGGAGAAAAGAAGAGAAAGCAGAAATATATCGGGGTCTCTGTTTGAGTGTATGTATATTGTAAGCATATCCTTTCATTTTGGGAGAAAGTAAGAAATACATCTCTTTGAAAATCACTTGAAAACAACAAAATTAACAATGTAGCTTTTAAAAAATGAATTCATGTGTCAAACCAGTCGGTATATATAACTTTACAAAATATGTAAATATTCGTTAAGTACAATTATAGTGACAGCGTTTCATTCAATATTTATTTATTTGTTTGTTTATTTAAACGATAGGAGATTTCAAGTGCAACCAATGTCATTTCATCAATGTTAAAGCTAATTTGCAACATGTGTCCTAAATACTTCAAAGAAATACGTAAAAGTTAAGACGTATTTTATTCTACTTTATTCTATTTATTTTTGTATTTTGTATGTAGTGTATTGCTTTTCCAAAATATATAAATAAATGCAGAAAATTGAAAGAAAATGTCTGTAATTTTCACGAAAACAGCAACACAACTGTTCTAAATCTGTTAAGCAATTTTTCTTTTCACATATTTTCTCTTAATTATTAATTAATTATCTTCATTTATTCTTGTCTTAATTATTTCATTTGCCAATACACAAAAGCTCTCAAAGACTGATTTACTGTAATCTTGTAAATTGAGGTAGTCAATTGCTGTCCTAAAGTTTCCCGTCGCCTTTGAATATATCTTGTTTTCTCCCCCGTTAACGCTCAAACAGTGTGCTCTGTGCGTGGCCTTTGGTGGGACAAGCTCCGGACCCCACCTCTGTTTTCTCTGGGTCTCACTGGAGAGAAGTCCTTAATCCTGGGACTCTGGGCTACACACATATCTGCAGCAGGCACGCTCCTCTCGCGGCGAGAACCAAAACAACCACCTGGACCACCGAGGAATGCTCACACTATCAGCTTTATCTGAAACTCAAACAGCATCTGAAGGAGAGGCTTCAAAGTCATCTGCAATCAGGCGCACAGAGAGGGGGCTCCAGAGGGTTTGACTGGTTAAGAGTACATTTAGGATTTCATTTTTCAAATCTTTCTTAGGAAACAGTCAGACTTAGAACAGTTTTTTGATTGCTTTTTTTAAGTTTTATGCTATGGTTGCTTTGCTGAAACATGTTTTTCTTTCATTTGTGTGTGTGTGTGTGTGTGTGTGTGGTTTTTTTTACATTACTGGATTCAACAGGTTATTTTCCCCCTTTTTTGAGTGCATCGTACATATTTTAATAGTCAAATGTTAATGTTTCCTAAAGCGGTTGCTTGTGCAGCATTCATGTGGTCCTCGGGCGCTCGTGGTTCCGACTTGTTCGCGTTTAAGTGCTTTTTTCTTGTAAAGTCGGGATTTCGATGTCACCAATCACTGAACCAGATCATTAACAACATTTGACAGTGCCAACAGTAAGATTTGCTGTTGCTGTTGCTGTTGTTGTTGCTGTTGTCGTCGGCCTTCTCAAAAGCTTAACGTGTTGGAAACAGAAGCAAGCGTTGAATCTTTTGTGCTCAAATCTGTTTCTCTCTGGTGGGCCGTTTGCCTCCTTATTCGATAAAAACACATGTATTTGAATAAATGTTAAGTTTAATGATACTTATAACATCCCCGGCAACGCAATACCATTCAATATTTACATAATCTGTTTGGGTTTTTCCTCAGTAAGCTTTATTTTGCTGATTTTCCCTGGAACAGAACTGAACAGACGGACTGCGGCCTCTCAGACAAATGTTTGCTCAAAATAGTTGGTTTTAAGTTTAAAGACAAACTCCCCTAACGCGATTGTTTGTTTGTCAGAATGTCCAAGAATGTCCCGTCTCGCTCTTGCCCGCCACGACAAGGAAAACTCGCCTAAAAACATCTTCGAACCGGTGACTGGAGCTGCTGCGTGCGTGGCGTATGATTGTCTGAATTGGTAAACGAAGACGGTCTGAGAGGAACAGGACCGTTTCCAGTGGCGTGCGTTTTTGGATTTGAACTTTTCACGCATCTTCTTTCCAGTTCAGAGCAAATCTTTTTAAAGCTGCAGCGTCTCCGAGTTTCATAATTGACCCTGACACATGGTTAGAGATGTTCATGTTAAAGTCATATTTTCCTCTCGGTGAATGAAAAACAGGCGACAGAAATCTAAACTGCTAAATGTCGTTCAGGGAAAAATGTCTGCAAGTTGTCATTCCAAGTTGCTTTTGACAGCTCAGTTGCACACATAATAATTTAGGATTAAGATTAAAATGACAAACGTTCAACCTTTTCTATTTGTAATAAAATTGTGATTTAAAAGTAGTGTATGCACATTTTACAAAACAATCCAAACAGAATAAATCAAATATTATTTATTTACTAAATTGACTAATTTACTAAAAATAATTATAATATAGATAAATGCAGATGCGGGTTTTTAAAATATGTTTATTTTAATGATCTTTGAATGGAGCAGGATTTAAAAGATTTATCTTCTAAATAATGATAATGCAAATATAGTTGGAATAGTTTTGTTTTGTTTGCTTTCTTCTTTTGAAAATGCTTCTGACAAAACAAAATGGCATGAACAATAAGTAAATTAATCCAAAAATAAATGCACACAAAAAAGAAAAATCGTACTAAAAAGGGCCTGTGTGAGCTCACATTTTTGTCCAATCAGAAAGCTGAATGAGCTTGGCTTTGGGTTGCTATAGATCCGACAAATAAAACCAACATATTTGTGTCCAAAATGACAGTTGTGATTGTGGTTCACAGTTTAAGTGGGAGAACATGCTAAAGCAATTACCTTTAGGACATTTATCCTTTGACTTTGCTCTAAACTACTGCCAAGTGTCGACATGGAGACGTTATTGTTCAAGTCTTTATACGATCATGGTTAAAAACGCGCAATTTTCTGTGGCCGGCCCTTGACTTTAGAACTCTCTGGAGTTTCGTTCGATCACGACTTTGCCGAGACTTATTCATTGCTTTCGATGGACTTTTGACTTGCTTTTACATCTTTTAATGCACTAATTCAAAGCGCTTTGGTTCAGTTGTTGCTGTTGTAAAGCGCTGTAAAGTTTGACGTTGATTGATTGAATTATTATATTATATTACATTATATTTACTCATGCTAGATTTAAGTACGGAAAAACCAACCATTCTTTGCACTAAGCCGTCATAAATAATACATACAGTTGCATTTTTCACTTATATATAAGGGCCAGTGTGCTGGAATGTTGTAGGTTTTAGTTGTCTATTGCTGTAACTGAAGAATCCCAATCAAAAGACATGTTCATTTCGAAATAAATTACAGATACAGGGTTGAACAAACTGTTATTTTAGCGCTGAAAAATATTAGCCTGCGAGCCCTGACACGAAACCCTTACTAAATAAATCATAGCTCACTTATTTCCATTCACCGCACCGTTTCTGTTTGCCTTATGAATAAATGACGATCTGCCCTGTTTACCGCCAACTCGTTACCAACAGCACCCTAGAGGTAGAGGTCAGAGAGACTCGTCACGTTTAAAGGCCGAGTTTAGACTGGCGTTATGACCCTCGGACAAAAGGAACTTGTTTGAATAGTGAACCGTGATATCGCCAACCCGAAGACTCCGTTTGACTGGTACACAGTAAAATACATAGGAGCAGAGAGAGCACACATGTGGCAAAAGCGAGCGTTGAATTATTAACCTGGTCAGAGTGCGGAGAGAAAAGGGACAGCATGCAAACACAAGAGAAGAAAAAAAAGTAATTATTTATAACATAAACTCTGAAGCTGAGGACAAAAGAGAGCCGGACGCAGCGGATAAGCAGCTGAATAGGGTGCAATCACACTCGCACTCAACAGCACATTCAAATTGGGACTAAACTTAACTAAAACATGACCAAATCAGAATAAAACTGTGCAAACCAGGACCATAAAGTTTGAACGCACCCATAGTGTATTCCACGTATCGTACAAACTTTACATACGCCTGATTTCGTCCCGATTTCTGCCCAGTTTAGTCCAGATGTAGACTTGGTTTGGGCTTGTTCTAGTACGTGTTTAGTCCTGGTTTCGTGCTGGGTTTAGCAACAGTTTAGTCCTAAATGTGAAGCTCTCCTCTGGCTTCAGCGTGAAGGGAGCGGCCTTTGTATTCTCAAATATATTTTCTTTTAAACAGACCGGTGCAATGTTTTCTCATACGTTGACATGTTTTGGATGCCTTCTGCATTCTTCCTCAGAGGTGTCACATGATATTACAGTGACATGTCTTTGCCGGCTGATTTCCACATGTTTTTTGTGACCTTCTCCCGCGTTGGTAGGGGAACAGAGCCAACTTCTCCTGGACGGTATCCCGGGTCCTTGAAAGCTGATAGGGCCCCTCGTTCCCTGTTCACTGTCCTGTGGGTGCATTTCCTGATCGCAATGGTCTTCTTAATCCAACGTTTGTAGATCCCAATTATGTTGACGTTTTCCCAGCCTCTAATGTGTCTTCCTCTCTTCTGCAGTGATCCATAATAGCCGATTTATTTAATGTCAATTTAATGTCATATAAGAGTGCATGGAACTGCTGTAAGTATTCGATAATAATTGTGGAAGATCAAATTGAAGTAATACAGTTCAACGACATCACTTTTTCGACCTGTTTTGCGTCATCGGTGGGCCGTCTACCAATGACACATGACACTGCGTATGTTTACGTTTGGTCAGAATGTCAAAGGTGGGAGGTTTTGCGCTCTCCCAGTTCGCTTGAAGTTTGCTTTGCTCTGACAAATGAGCTCGCCACAGGGGTCATTCCGAGTGCGAAATATGCCCCCCTTTTTCCACGCTTATGACAAGTAGTTTTTACTCTGTGTAATTAGGAGATGCAAGCACTGCCACACTGTCTTTGTGATGTATTGCTAAATGTATAGAGTGGCCTTTGAAAACACACACACACACACACACACACACACAAAATAATAACCAAATGAAACTGCCAAAAGTCCAACATCTACAATTACAAGCAGAGTGCTACCAATATACTACATCTAACTAGCAATCAACATAATGCTACTGCCAACTACTATTGCTGTACGTGTTAACTTCAACAACAGCTCCCACTATTACTACTTGTACTATACCACATTACATCCATTCTACTGCATGAGTATACTTAGTTGAAAGTCAAATTCAACTACAACCTCTCTGACATGTTACTGCCACAGAATCCATGGTGGACTCTGAGGACCTCAGGGACCGGCCTGCTGATGGTAGCAACAACAAAAAATATGGAAGTGTGAGACAGGCCTCTGACTGTGGCTCAAAACAGTTTAGCTGTGCATATGACCCAAAGGATTTTATTTGCATGCTTATTCTTATTATTCTTATTATTCTTATTATTCTTATTATTCTTATTATTCTTATTATTCTTATTATTCTTATTATTCTTATTATTCTTATTGTGATTATTGTGATTATTGTGATTATTGTGATTATTATTGTGATGATTATTATTATTATTATTATTATTATTATTATGAATTATTATTATTATTATTTTTTTGTATAGTGATTTGAATGTATCTTTTCCTGTTCTGTCAAGCACTTTGAATTACTTTAAATACAGTAATTGCGATTAACAAATGAAATTGCCTTGCCTGACAACTTTCAACAACTTTCTCTAATTTTGCTCTTCGTCACAAAAGGTCACGTTCTTATAAATGTATTAAAGAGCCTCGATATCCATTTCATTCCGGGTGCACTGCGTAATTTCTCTGGTGAAATTGAGCTTTTCTATATCCATCTTGCATTTTTTCAACTGCATTTGCCACACTTGTATTGCCCAAAAATACATGGAAAATACATACATTCTCACTGACCTGTAACTTGGAGGCGTCACCTGCTTGTGAGTTTAATGCCGTACAGTACAAAATTCCTGGAAAAAGCGATAACATCTAGCAGTTGGTGGCCCCCCCTCTCTTCCTGAAACGTTAGTGCACCTTTAAAAATACCACTACAACTGTCATCACCTTGAACAACTAGTAGACTATTACCTCTATGACTATTTCACCACACTTGCTGCTATAGCGTCGCTAAATGCACTCAATGGCCTTTTAAAACACATCATAAACGTTTGGGCTTTTTCAAGGATGGCGATTGTCTGTGTATTTTAGTGCTTCATGGTCACAGTTGTAAAATCGTGAATGTGAAGTATGAGGATGTAAAAAAAAAAAAAAAAAGGACAATTAAATGTATTATGGAAGTGTGTATGGCAGTAGTTGTAGTAGTGGCGGCGCACACAATCGTTAAACATGCCTTGTGGCTGAGTGCGTCCGCAAACCACGGCAGCGAGCGGCCTGTTCAGGATCATGGTGTAACGGGTGGAGCTCAAAGGTTTAATAAACATGCGCACATTTTTCTGTCTTAAATAGAAAAGTAGCCAATTTGTGTTGCAATGTTTACTGTGGAACCCAACAGAAATTCCCCTTTAGTAGCTACAATAACACATTAACATACAACATCTTTGTAAAAATAAATCATAATCATGTGCGTTCCACTTACGATGTAACAAGAGCTGAAATATTGTGACATCGTGGTCGCACAATAATAAGGCATCCCAACATGTAGCATGAGGTAATGTCGCTGCTTGCGCTTGGTCTTTATGTGCAGGTGAGTGATCCAGGTGTGGGGCCGCAGGAGGAGGCTGAAGGGTCCCGTTACAGGCAGCAGCTGGTGAGCGTCCAGAGCCGGAGTGACCACTGCCCTGCTCAGGCTGTTCTGTGGAAGCGTGTTCGGGATCCAAAGGCCGTAAGAGCGCGTGCCGTTACAGCTGGAATTAGCTTATGCATTGAGTAATGTTTACAAGATTAGATGATTTGATTTTGGTTTGACGTGTACATTTTCCATTACAAGGAATATATATATATACAACAGAGTGGAAAAAAACGGGAACTCAAGTTAAAATGTCAACATAAACATTGATTATTATGAATGAAAACATAATTCATTACAGGCCACCCACTATACAAGCAGCTGGAGCATCGACCCGCTTGTTCCCATCGAAATGTTGTTCCTTTTGTATTCCACAGTATGTAATGTGTTGGTGCTGTAAGTTAATATTTTTAATTAATTCATATTTGACATTGTATATATATTTAACAGCGCACTATGTAAATTTTCTGCTTGTCTCCATAGAGATGTTATAGATTTGCCTGGAATGAGGAGACCTAAAGTTTTTCCCTGTATTTTTGAGCAATTAAAGCACCTGGAGTTGAATAAATGAAAGAGAAGTTTAATGCCATACTGTGGAACGTTCCAGGTAAAGTAATGACATCTCCGTGAAGAAAAGCAGGCGGCGGCGGCGGCGGCGGCGGCCCCCCACTAAAGTTACACAGTTAAAATAAAACTTGTATGTGCTTGGGTAAACTTAATTCAGTAAACCTAATTATACTTTTATTAATCTCTTGTAACCACGGCGTCAATTGTAAACCCATTTCTCATTTATTCCTTTGAGAGCATTACAATATTTCTTTTACTGGTTAATGTGATTGGCCTTTCTGTGTCCACTTATAACTTTCTCTTATTAACATTACAACTGGGTCTCCGCCATCTTTGGTACGTTATTATTATGGTAACATAGGGTTGCTAAGCCAAGCTATCTTACATTCCTTCATTCTGTTTCAGCCCATAGAGATATACTACAGTGAAGCAAATTAAACTGGCTTTTTTGTTATGGCTTTTACTACCATGGCCTGGCCTCTCCAGCTCTCCAAGGAAATTGAGTTAGCGAGCAAAAAAATGCAAGTTCCTTTTTTCTGCCCCCTGACCAGGCGTGACAGACACAGCCAGTTTCTCTTTGAAGACTAAACAGGCCAAAGACGGCCGAGGATTGGGTCTAGTGCGGTGTTATGGAAGGACTGAGCCGCTCTGAAAAATGTGTCTGACGCCCCAGGAGTATTTAACCTTTCACCGCTTTGAATAACGCCGGCCAAGAAGAGAAGGCGGCGAGTTTGGGTTTATGAAAATGATGTGTCTGTGGATTACCTCTTCAGAGTTGCATTGGGTTTAAGGTAAGAGTGGAAATATGAATAAAGGAGACAGTAACAGTTTTTTTTAGAGATGTCAGTTTCTTCCTGTATATCAATAACAAATGTAAGAAATTTACATTCAAGGTTTTGCATTTGCATTTTGAAAAATTGATTGAGCCATGTTTAAAGTTATTGATTGATGTTGATTATGTTAGATTTGTATTAAAATTAGGTATTTCAGTAAATTAAGTTCTGAAACTGTGGTGTTTATCATATTCTATAAAAGAAAAACATACTGTAGTTGTCTGCGATATATTATGCAGCAAACATCTGAGACAAAGACCAACTCCAAACATGTTTATTTTATGGGATTATCTATGCTTCATTTTCCTCTTATTGTCAAAGCACTCTTGTTGAAGTGAGTGATGAAAACAATAACATTTAGAATACTTCCAGCTTGGGAAAAAATCCTATTTGTAAAATTGTTCTTTCGTCAGTGTTGAGTTCAAACCAGGAGTAAACGGATAGGACAATAAACAATAATATTGGTATCTGACAAAACAGTTTGTGGTACATTTTTATAACCGTGATAATCACAACAATATCATTGTATTTATCACATTGTGCGGAAAAATTCTACGTATCCATGGTATTCCCTTCTAGATCATTGTGTTTTCACTTGAAAGTACAGTTCTATAATAGCTGTATAAGATATAAAAAGTACGCAACTTGTATAACCATTATATTTCGATTAAATGTGCCATTTTAATAACTATTGTAATAATATTGCTACATTTGAATACTGTATTGTCCTATATAGTGTACACTGCCTGAACTAACCAATAATTAATCAGATTTAATGAAGCTAAAGCTGTAGCATCGCATTAAAACACATGCTCTGTGAAGGCAGTTTGAGCATTGAAACGATCAGATTAAGGTACATAGACTTTTTAAAACAAGGAGAAACGCCACCTAATGACATCAGCGGGTTGAACAGAGCGTTTTGGGCTTTTGAGAAGGACGTGGAAGATGCAGGATTAATGCGTGATTGAAACAAAGCACACGGTGAAGGGGAAAGAGTTTCGCATTGTCAAATCTGAATTATGGACTGATTTATTATGGCTATACTTTTCCTTCCCTGCTGTGATATCGTCTTGTGTGGTTAGCCGTAGCTGCCTCCGCCACAGCCATAACGTGTTGGCTCTGATCCCTCTGCAGAGCTCCTCAAACAGGCTTTAAAGTCGGCCTAAGTCTCCCTGAGTCGCTGTGTGCTTAGTGCGCTCTCTGAAAGGTATCCATGTGAAACCCAAGCACTTCTGATCAAAGCCGCTCTCAAAACTGTATATTTAACTCTTTTTTTTTTTTTTTTTTTTTCTCCCATCGGTGCAAGTGGATTTTCGGGTATTTCCAAAACAGAAATGGGTCGTCAGGGAGGAGTAGATTAACACATCAAATCCAGACTCTCAATCAGAATGAAGGTAATGGTGTGTTCAAACGTAACAGTAGATTTAAGCGTCTTTCTCAAGTGCTCAATACAATTAAATTGCAGGACGTAAATGAGAAAATAGTGGGAACCAATACAAAAACAATCACATTGAAAGTTATGTACATAGATTAAGATATAATTAATGTAATTTTTTGATGTTTTGTTTGTATTGTTATGTTGTATTCATTTCATCATCATTCAATTGTTTTACATTTATAGAAAAATAAATAAATCATCCACTATGTCTATGATTGCAATTAAAGGAGACATATTATGTATTTTTTCAGGTACTTAGTATTGATCTATAACATAAGCAGATCATCATTTTACTTATTTACTTTACTTACTTAAAATATTGATCTAAAACGACTTGGTAATAGAAGCAGGTCCATTGACTTCCTGTTCAAAACTGCAAAACTGATAAGCCCCGCCTCTTCATCATGGCATTTCACCATAAAAAGTAGCAGTAATTAATGTGTTTTTATTCTTATAAAGTGTCTACGTGGTATTTTAGTACTAGACATGTATCAATCAAAGTGTTTTTATTTTTCAAATATAATGTAATATGTACAGGGATGTGGGCGGGGATAGGGGGTAGATGAAAACAGGAAACCTCAATTGCACGAAAATATAGGATTACTCAAACATGCATGAATCAATCAAAATACAATTATGAGTAAACAATGTTCTAACAAGGTTAAAGCTCATTAAAGTTGATTCAGCATAATAAGGAGACTCATTATTGTTACATTTCATGATCACACTTTTTTAAATTTAAGACACGTAATTAAGATTGAAAGTGGGTGAAAAAAAGAGCTTCTCCTGAACGAATGGGAGGCAAAACGTCTTTTTGTCCAATTTGAACCTTTCTGCTGGCAAACCCTTCTGGATGACAGAGAAATTACACCAACATCTTTGATTAATTTTTTTTTCCCCCAGTCTATCCCAGAAACCATAGCTATGTGGCTTGCTTCTTTGAATTTGCAATATTTGATAGATTAACAATGCAACTATTCAATTTTCTTGCTGCCCATTGTGTCCTCTGACCACCAGCAGGAAACCTAAGCGTGTGGTCATAAAATAAAATGCACTTTCTGAAACTTGCAAGCAACGAGACAATAAAAAAACCACTATTCCAGGCAAAAATATGAATTAGACTTTCCCATCCTCTCTGTTTGAACTATTGCCCCAAAGTGAAGAAGAATTCAAGATGGAGCTCTTTCGGAAATACCTGAGAGCATCTGGACGACAGGTGGACCACGGACCAGGCCGTAAATGCAAATCCAGTCGACAGGAAGGGTCCAAGCTGCTCTGACTCCTTTGGGGATTAAGGCTTGCATGGTTTGATTGTTGTAGGCAACTTTAGAGAGTCTTGTTGGGGTCTAGAAACAGCAGATGTGTTTGATGGATGAACCGCATAAACCATCCCCAAGAGATGATAAACCTATAGCTACATGTTGCACATAAAGTAGGGAATGTCTGAAACTTAACATCTCACAACATGAAAAACACTCAAAATAAAAGTTCACAATGTAACTTTTCTAGTGGAGTGTATGCCACTTACTGGTCAGTAAAAAAACAAAAAAGTTACAATCACACGCTGGCAGGATTGATGTGAGGTTGTTTCCTTAAGACATCTCTGTCCCAAGTGGAGACGCTCGTAAAATGTCCTCCTTTTAATGCACCTTAGACACTAAACATGACACAGGGGAAAATAATAATAATAATAATTTAAAAAAGGTGCAGAAATGATGAGGGGAGAGGTTATCAGACATGTATATGTACTGTATGTATGTATTTGTGTGTAGGTGTATGTGTATGTGTATGCATATGTATGTATATATACATATATATGCAATGACAATAGGTAGTGGTATATAATGATTGCTATTTAAAAAAATATGACTATATTTACATGTACGGCAATATATGGTAGCCTTGTGATGATGGTAGTAATATAACACATTTTTACTCTGTTTGAATGCATACACACGTACACACCTGTACACATATGCACAAACAAACATACACACACACACACACAAACATCCGTACATCCACACACACGTAAATGCACACTCGTACATGCAAACACACACAGATGTACAGACACACGCACACAGACGCACACAGACGCACACACTGTTGACCCTCTATTTGTCTAAATGTCTGCATTGTTGTCTGTCTTTTGCTGTTTTTGTTCTTGTTGTCCTCACTATTTTTACCGTTTTGTATTTGTGAATAAAAAAATAAAAGTGCAAGGCTAATTTATTTTTGTATTCTTTTTAAATTAAACATTACATTTTTTTATTAAAACATAAAACACAGAAAATAGTTTATACTGACAAATATATAACAAATACTTCCATACATTTATGTATGTATTTACATGTGCTGCTCGCCTCCTTATAACTAGGATGATCATTTTGAACGTTACAATCTCATGGTTACAATTGGATGAAGTCACAATCTCAGATGGAGCGTAAGGGCCCGTGTTATATAGTTATCTATGGGAGATATAGTTGAATAATGGCAACACAAATTACTTTTATTTATGTTGACAGAGAAGGCTGTCTTTGTTTCGTGTAGATAGGCCTATAATAATAGAGATATGAACCATAAACCAGGTCAGTAAATCTGCAATGTGACAATTAAAAAGTAAATTCTGCCATGAAATCTGCCCTGACCTCCAGCTCCATGTTAAACTATAGGGAGTCTATAATGTTGTGATGTTACATGAATGCAACCTATTTAGTGTATTTTTTTACTAAATTAGCAATTTGTTGTTGTCTAACTAAAGTAACACCATACAGCAGTAACATTTTATGAACTTCAAAGTCCTGGTCAGCTGCAGTTGCAACACGTGCGTTTGTGTTTGTACAAACTTGACCCTTGACCCCTCCCCACTGGCTATCGACCCTTCTCAGTGACCCGTCCCGGAACTAATTTGTCAAAAGTGGGCTCGTCGGATGTGCATCAGTGGTCTGGACTTTTTTGGCTCAAGTTTCCTGAGTCCAGCAACCTTTAACTCACGATCAATAGCAGAACAGAAACAAGAGGTAGAGTTTGGTTCTGTGCCATGAATATTAATGTTGTCCACTTATCATTTTGGTCCCAAAGTTAATGTGGTGTTTAAGATGAAGTTGGGGCCATCCTACGCCCCTCGCACACTCAAAGGCATTTAGTTTAGTTTGAAAGTGAACACAGGATGAATGCACCAAAAAGAAATGCATCAGCAAAATATGATGAGTAATTACGCTTTGCTTACTGTAAGGTTAATAGGATTTTTTTTAGTTTTTTTAATGTTTAAGCTTCTATAACATGCACTATACAAACTTGAAAGTTGGCTTAACTTTTTGTGCCATTATTCAAATTTATTTCTACTGTTCAACTGTTACGTTTTAGCTGTGTTGTTTGCACATTTGCACATATTGGAGGTTGGGTGCTTGCCAGTGCAGTGGATAAGGGCGTTGAACATGTGTGGCTGCCACAACTGCGGCGTTGTGGGTTTGATTCCATCCTTGGACCGTTTGTGAAATGTCTACACCCTCTCTGTCCATGTCACGCTACAACTGTCCTGTCCAATAAAGCCTTTGGGCCAGAAAAATCTTTAAACATAATCAAATAGATTGAGAGTTGGATTCCAACAAGAGCGAACTGTTAGAGATGGACAATGTATCGAGGCGAACATTAGTTAATATTGGTATCAGTGATATTTTCTGATTAATTCTTTCTACTACTTAATTAGAAAAACAATGACGCCAAATAGGTGTTTACATAAAAAAAAGATATAAAATATATATAAAAGTATTTTTTGGCCTGCAGGCTTTACAGGTCAGCTTAGCATGAAATGGGGATGAGAGAGAAGGGAGGACATGAGGTAAACTGTCAGAGGCGGGATTCAAACTCACAACACTGCGTCTGCACATCAAGCCTTAACAACGGCACATACATTTTTTTCTCTATTACAACTTCACTTCAATTTATAGGGCTTGCCTTAGATTTGACCCATTCGACCCACCTTTTAATGACTGGGGCAACCTGTCCTTCTTGCTTGTTCAGGACCTCCAGCACCTCACTCATAGTGTATGCTTTGAGTTGATCAGAGGAAACTCACCCAAATACAGGGAGAAGCACGCAAACTCCGCACAGAAATGCACCTTCTGGCTCATGAGTCAAAGCTGTGACCTTCTTGCTGTGAGGCGACAGTGCTAGCAACTCTGCCACCACTGGCCCAAAGTACAACAAGTAGTACTTTTTTAGAGCATATTTATGAATTCCTCCACCATCATAACAAAAACCAGATGTGAAAGAGCCCGACTATAGTGTGTGCAGGCCTGATCCAGCCTCAGTTATGTGCACCAATGTGAAGGATTCAATGTGCTGACCTCCAGCTTGTGGCCGTCCGCATTGTGTACGTTTCAATATGCACTCAATGAAAGAAGTTTGGACTCCCTAGTTTATAGGTTGACATAAATGGGTGAAAGGCAGAAAAATACACCTACCGGCAATAGCGATGAATAAAGATAGAAAGTGCGTTCAAGGCACAAAACCCTGATGGTCCATAGTAGATTTATTTAGTTTTATAAAAGCAGTTGAGCCGCAGGGTTTCACCAAAATTGTTGATTTGATCAAACTGATCCAAACAATAGAACAGAGATTGAACGACAAAACTGAAAAGTTCCTAAAACATAGCGAGTGAAGCCAGTATCTTGTGTTACTTTGCAGAATATTTGACCCATGACTCATCAGTCCTGTAATTTTCCCAACAAAAAATTTGAATTCAGTGTTCAGTTAACATTTTTCATGCCTCCCCAAAGCTTTTGCGCGCACTAAACCGGCCAAAAACACAACCAATACATAACTCTGACTGCTCCACAGAACCCGGTGCCCGCAGTTAGCCTGGCACCACCTCAAAGCCTTCTGCAGCAGATGGAGGTTGCTGCATTAACGCTGATGGTACTCTGATCCTCCAAGGTCTCGTCCCTCTCCACACTTTCAAGCCTCGGAAAACAAAAGCGGCATTTTAACAAACTGTCAACAGCAACGGAGCGCACTGTGTGAAAATGTGATAAGACCAAACAAGCACGGGGGCCACAAAGAGGAGCGGAGGTATGGAGACAAAGTGCTTTAGAGCGCTGTGATCATGAGGTGTGGCAGAGCGGAGGGTGAACTGGGGATGCGGATAACATTATTAAGCTGTTGTTTGGGTTTAAACAATGTCTCACATGGAGGTGGGGGCAATGGTGCAGACTGAAATAAAGCTTAGTGAAGGGTTTGACCTTTACCTGGAAATAGATGGAGGGGAGGAGGATAAAGGGTGATGTTACATGCTATAACAAGTGGGACAACTGTAGTAGACATATTATGCATTCTTCTGGATTTAATTCACGTGCTTTTGGTCACCTGGGGATAAATATATTTCACGTTTTCTAACTTAAAATAGTGTCTGCATTTTGAAAACACACTTTACCAACTGCACTTCTGTTCGACAATAAATTAATGAAGCCCTTAGGCAACGTGACTGCTATATGCTAATAAAGCCATGCCAATTTGACCGCAGAACGAGCGCGGTGACGGTTTCACGGACTGCACACGAGAAGTCAGGTTTTGTATCTGTGACGCATCAAGCCGCAGAAAATTCAATCGGAGTTATTTGTGAACGCTCAGAAAAGAAGAGTCCGTAAACAGTGTTAATGTAAACAAGTGTGAATGAAACAAAAATACAACCCCGGGTATGTTTATGATGAGGCTCAATATTATCACATGGTTAAACGCTTCAAACGAAGTCATTTAAGAGGGAACTCAACCTTTACTAGACCAGGACTAAACCGGGACAAGAGTAAACACTTCTTTGAAAAATGTTCTAGTTCGTTTTGAACATTTTGAATCTGCAATTATCACTGGTATGAATGTGCGTTTTTAAACTAGACTCGGCCACGTTGTATTTTTCGGCAAATATCAGGTATATTTAGATCATCTTGGAAACACGGATGCATAACTTTGCCAATAAACCATCATCTATTGCAGAGATTTGATGAGTTCAACACGTCATCAAATTCCTCATATTTAACTAAGAGCCTGATTAGTTGTTGTCAATATCTGTCCGTATCATATACATATAAATACACAATTACAATGATGCATTAGATTTTACAGGAAAGTAGAATTTAAAAAGACATTTCACAATATGGTGAGTATTTTAACAAGTACCTAAGTACCACCAAAGATTTAAATCAGGTCTATAAAAGGACTATTTTAGGGCTAAACCAGGTCTTAATTAGGAGTACGATTTTTTACCTATGTGTAAAATGTGGATTTGTTTTAGTTTTTTTACTAAAAGGACAAAAGCAAAAGAACTGCAGAAGCGTCCACGTACGCGCACCACAGTTTGAGAAACGCCGGTGGAGACTGATCATGCAACAGAACGACCAGGCTGAGAGGAGTGCTCTGGCACCGTCCTGCAATCCATTTGTCCATGGCACGAGCGCTAATGGTGCGTTAGCTCCCAGCCAAAGAACATAAGGGAGGGATTTAATCAAAACTTGCATGCATTACCTTCATCAAATTTAAGCTAATGTTTGGGAAGGGTGTGGACAGTTTACAGCGGTGCAGAGAGACATTTATGTCCCTCGTGATGTGCCAATGTGAAGGCAATCTGGTTTATACTTAGTCCCTGAGTCCAAACCAGATCTGAACCGTGTTTGAGGTTTTCTTCTAGAACTGGGCCAGTCACAATTATCACTAAGTCAATTTATTGTTCTGTAACAATATATTTGGAACTCAATATTTATTGAATGTATGTATGTTAAAGATTTGAGCTGTAGAGGGTCGAATAAGTAATTTATTTACAGCCCCCTATAGATACTAACCAAGTACTGCGTTTCGTTCATCTTTGTATCTTATGCAGCTCATGTTTTTAACAATAAAACACATTTACAAAATGGATCTCTTGCTTTAGGCTTATTGCGTCTGTTGCAATATTATAACAAATATCAGCATTTTATTAATATTAATTTTAGCTGCCTCCCATCTGTGTAAAATATTCATGGTTTATAGATTATTCTGAGGTCATTGGAAACCCAACTATACCTTACCTTTCATTTTTTTAGGGGGCGAGTTTTAGGCAATTTTTCAGGGCTGTGTATGTATCTATATGGGGTCCAATGGAAATGCCGTTTGGAGGCCCCAAATCATGTTCAATAATAATAAAATGATTATTTTAAAAAAAGAAACAAGTTAAAAATTGGATTGTAAAATGCATGCAGTTCAATACAATGATTTATCATAGAGTCAAAAAATGTGAACAGTGGTTTTTGATTTGTAGCTGCTGACTTCTCTGACATTTTAAAGGACTGTGCTGATCCAAGAGTCTTGAGGGTGGGCCTTGCTTTCCTTTGGGGGAAACGACTTACGGCTGTGGGGTATCGGTATCCTCACATGCTATGGAGGTCTGAACACGGAGCCAGGATTAGCGGTGTCAATGGCCCACAGTGTCTGATCCTGGCCAGGGTTAAACGCCAGGAAACCAGCCTCTTAGAGCACCACTACTTAATACTGCCTTGGTCTTGGCTGTTTGAAATCCTCCCCTAGTTCCTGATGAGGCGACTTAGCCCATTATAGCAGTGCATAACTTTGGAGGTCGCTTCAAGTATTTTAATTAGGCCGCAAACTTAATCACAGCAAGACAATTGAGTTCTGCCCTGGAGGTAGCTTCAATTAGGCTACGCTCAGGGCTTGGCGATGTGATTATTTTGTTTATTTCAAGAGTACTCTGAAGATTGAAGTACAAAGATTATTTATTCAAGGTATAGTTAGGTATAGTGAAAAGTTAGCCTGGCTGTGATAGTTGCCTTTTGCAAAAGGGGAACACGCTCAGATTAAACTGTAGAAGTGATTACCGAAAGTTTCATCCCAGTTTAAAGGATATAACAAACAAGAGGAGTTTTTATGGTTTCTTAATTAATTGGCCATCGAATCGAACCACTTCCACATCTGTGACAGCTTATCTCATTGGCTGATTCATGGTTAGCTTCCTGGATTCAAAGCTCTGTCCAAATAAACAGAGGATTGTGGGTGATTAAGAGACAGGGGTGATTAAAAGTGAGTAGACAGTAAAGCCCGAGGCGAAGTGGAGGAAACGGCAAATTCAAATCCCAGGAGTAAAAAAGTTCTGGTATCCATGGAGAGGTTCTTTTGCCTGGCATGTTCCACTGTAAGGCATCAAAATGATTTAACTTGCATTTATTCAATTATATATATGTTTTTTTTAATTGGTTTGTTCAAAAATAACTTGAAAAACAAACATTCTTATTGTGGATTAGCTCCATCTAAAGTTAATCTCTATATGTTTGACAATACGCTTCTTTCTTCTTTTAGAATAAGCTCTGGTTATAGCCCTAACAACATATTTTCCTTGTTGCTTGGTGTCAAATTGACTAACAAAGTATAGCATTGAATTTAAGTTGAGTATGAGATGTTAACATTTGAAAGGCTAACGGAAAATAACTTCATGGTATTGGACTTTCACAGTCTGAAATTGAGTGTTAAATATTGCGGCACATTGTCACATAATTTAATAAGAACCTGGGCAGAGCATAATTATGTGTGTCCAGGGAAATGAGACGAACAGTGGGTCCGAAATCGACAGTGATGTTATTGGATAGTAGCTAAAGTAAAGTTTTGCTTGGTTACAGCTCAACATAATGTTTCTCATTTGTAAAGGAAATTTTGCTCTTCTTTTGAGACAAGTAAGTTAGGCTCACACATAATCAAGACGCGTCATAGTTAAACCTTTGAAGTCCAGACGATTCGATCACAAAACATATTAAAAAGGGGCAGAAACATTGTATTACTTTATTAGTTTTGCCATTATGTTAGCTAAATTAATTTGGATGTTATGGATCAGTGCTCTTAACCATTACAACTTTGTCTATCTTGGAATCTATCCTCACAAAAAGGTCAGTAGATTTAAAAAAGTTCAGGTTTCTTTGGAATTTTGAATTAAATATTTAAGGACAAGACATAAATCATAAAATAAAGCATTAACCCCTGAATTAGATTGATGGACCATGCATTTGATGTCCAGATCTGGGTTTCAAAACTTAGAGAAAGAATATTTTGGCACATACAGACATTTATCTTCATCAAATGTTTACTAGGATTGAATAAAATCTTAAATAACACATTGGAATAAAACCATTTCTAATATGATTTAATCTTTCTACTCTCCCTGTGTCCACATGCTTAACTTTCACCATGTTATGCGCTCCACAACCTGTGTCCCATGTCTAATCTCTCTTCATCCTTTCTTCCTCCCTTTTCCTGATCTTCCATATCTCAGAATTCCTTTTAAGTATCTTGCAAATGTATTCCGTTGAATAGCAGTGGTAGAAAAACTAACATTATTTACATGTTTTGGAGATTTAGGAGGAGACTAGGGGGAAGAGGCGGCGGACGACACAGCATTAGCATCTTTTTATAATATGTTTCAGTGGCTTTCCTTGGGAAACAGAAAGGAAGTTTTGGTAGTGCAATGAAATTGTGGCACTGATAAATGAAAGAAAAATAGCATCGTCATCTTGTGTTTAAAGGGGTCGCATTATGCAAATTTGACTTAATTGTTTTTTGTTCTCATGTACCCACTAAATGGTGTATTTAAAGTTATTTATGCATGTTTGAGTAATCTTCACCTGCATTTTAGGACACAATTGCTTATTTTCCTTGTATCTTTTTCTTTTTTTCAATGATACAAAAATGAAAACAAATGTGCTACTTGCTACTGTTAATTGTTGCTCGCAATAGTCCGGGCCATATCAACGACCTTTTATTAGGTCATTTTAGATCAATATTGTGATTTAAAACTAACCAAAATATAAAATAATGTTGCTCTGGTGTGATACATATGACTATACGTCAGGAAAAAACATTGTGTGCAAAAGTGCTAAGTCCCAATGAACACTGTTGAATCTGTTTTTCACCGTCGCCCCTCGAGGCAACCGCTGTTGTGATTTTGGGCGTTACAAAAATACATTGAATTGAATTGAAGTGTAATATCAGTAATGCACAGAATGAGCAAATACATAATTGTTAAAAATGCTAATTCCTTTCATATTTTCTCCCTGATATGCCCTCTCAAATAAAGCAATATGTTTCATTGGCATAGCCTGACATCCAGTAATTCAACAAAATGTGTATGTACTACAGCCATTGAAATATACAGGCTGATTTCTGTTGAATGCACATTAACATATTTCCCCTCAATGGCATTGTTCTATTTAACTACTACTGTCTTCAGACTTTTACATAGTAGATTCCTTGTTAACACTTGGTTAATGGCGTAAACATGTTGTGGCTTCATTCACCGACCTCATGATGTAAAGTCTTTGAGGTTAAATGTCGCTCCACATGGAAACAACAGATTTAGTGACAAACATTCTTGCTACATTTCCTTGTAAATCTGCTCCTCCGCTCCCCACAGCGAGAGGTTAACGGCAGCACGCCCGTGCTACACTTGTTTTTCATCCGACTTCAGGAATTCCAATAAAACCCAGGCCATTTTCTGTGTGTGTGTAGAAAGTATATATCCTACGTTTGGAGAGAAGAGGACACACTGAGATATCTCTTTCATAAACAGATGGGAACTTGCGGGTCCATTAGGCCTGGGAGCACGCTTCAGCAACTCCAGTCAGGAATGCTGCAAAATCGATTGATTCTCTGCGGGAAAAGAAAATTACAAACCAGACATCTAATTTTACAATTCTTAGGAGCTTAGCAGAATTTCTGTGAGTTTCTCTGCGTTTTCTCGATACATTGTGCCAAATGATGATAGATGTGTAATGCGTCAGCCACCTGTTTTTCCATAAACAAAATAAATGCTGATTGCAGTCACATTTTGAGACCATCTTGAAGCAGTTCGGTGGAACCTGATTCTTCTGTCTTATGTTGTCAAAGATATGTTTCTATTGCCCTTGGATGTGGCTAGTCCCGCCCACGACTTCGAGGACTATCTGCGCTACTCTGGTGTAATGTCTGAAGGGGCCATTAGAGGGCGCACGACCATTTGTTGACGGCTAGCTCGTGGAGATATTAACATACAATGTTTTACTCCTGCCAGAGTTTAACAGCAAGAAATAAATAGAAGATGGATTCATTTGAAGCTTTCATTTGGACTAATAATGATGATTTTCAAAGGAGCAGTTTGTGTTTGCCATTTAAGTTGTCCTGAAACATGCAAAGTGCATCTAAAATCTACCATGCTAAGGATTTATGACCCTCTGAGCTCACGGAGAACAGGATGAATGAACTCTGGATTAAACGACACTGACGACAACAACAAGGAAAAAAACCTCTCATCTGGTGAAGACAACAGCGAGTGTAATAATAATGTGATGTGTGTTATGATACAGGGTCTGTGCAGTGGTAAACTGAGATCAGCCTAATGAGGAATACAAAACAACACACTGATGTGTTCCCAACTGTTGTACTCTAGTTTTTAACGATGCTAGTTCTGTCAAGTGTGCTTTGTGTGGTTGTATCGACCGCCTGATGTTGTGATGAAGAGGTAGAGACGAGCGGATCTGTGGCACAAACATGTTTCATGCATTTAAGATTGTCAGTGTAGTTAAACTTCTGGCTGAACATGTGGTGTCACAGTGTGTCTCATGTGTCTGCAGCGCCTCAGCACCCCCGCAGGTGAGCGCAGGGACTGAGAGGCTCTTTAGGGTCGCGTTGGCATTTGTACTGATATCTGTATTTGGAAATACGAGAGTCTGGAGGCATGGGTCCATAGCCCACCGAGTTGTAAATATGCTAAAAACACTAATTTCCGTCCATTGCCCCAAGGTCGGTAACAAAAGTACAAAACACACCCACATTAAAAATACAAAAACAACATTATTGGGATCCCTGATAAAACATCCCTCCAAGCATGATTTGGTAGAAAACTTAAAATTCATCTTGTCGTCTTAAGTAGAATAGTTTAGTTGTTTCTTAAATATCAAAAGAGATTATGTAATTATTGTGACATGTTTCCACAGTAACATGTCAAGGTATAATTACATAATACCTTTTGTCTGATATACACAAGAAGAAACAACAAAACTGGTGCAGACCTTTCCATGTATACCTCTGAAAACAGTACACTGACTATCCTTGGATTTCAAAGTATGGCAACATTCCTCTGCCCGCTGCTCGTGATAGTGCCCCAGCTGCATTGAAGGGTGGGTCAAATGCAAAAAAAAATCCTTCAAATCAGGAAGGAATCATTTGCCTGAAAAACATGAATAATTCTGGAGTAATATCTATTTGCTTGGTCTAGCTCCGTTACCACAATCTGTTTGGAATGAAACCCCTCGCACTTTCAAACCAACCTTGTGGCCCGAGTTCCCCTGTGTCGTTGGCTACAGACCGGTGTAATGGAAGCTAATGGACCATAAACTTCAAGTCTGTCAGCTGTGGAGGAGCAGCAAGAGGCCCCTACACTTGTAAACACGACACGGCAATGGCGCCAAAGAGATACAGGCAAAGAACCAGGTTTATGCTACAAAAGTCTCCCCCAATGCCAATATTACAGGGAAAAACAGATAAATAGAAGAAAGATCAAACTTGAGCTAAAACATGCTCGTATGAGTTTGGTACAAAAGGTTCTGCAGGTGGAAGTTTCCCAAAATGACGCCTTCTGTCAGAGAGCGACAAGAGCGTAGTGAGAATCCCATGAAGAACTTTGAGATGTCCCTCCAAAATGATTCTCACAACAAAGTTAATTTTGAAGTTGGAAATCCCATGGTTAATTTGTTTTCTGGTTCGAGTCCATGCAAACTTTAATTACAGTTTCCATCATGTAAAAACGACAGAAGTGTGAACCAGGGAGTGAGTTGGCTGCAGCTGGAGAGCGGACAGCGGCTTGTTTTGCAGTGAATCCTATCTGCGGCTGTGGCTTCTGCACTGTGACAGATAATGGTTTTGTCCCTGGTCCAGGACGGGCCCTTTAGAGAGGGGGGGGGGAGGGAAGAGTGGATGAGAAGATTGAAGAGCGGGTGCAGAGATTTTGGCTTTGGGCGTTCAGCAATGTCATAGTGTTGTGATTCATGTTCAGCCGGGTGCGGGGCAGTTTTTCATGCCTTATTTTGTGGCAGCGAGGATCCAAGTGGCTTTACCAGTGCAGACAGTTATAGCAGACAATCTGGAGCTCAAGGTCAAAAGGGGTATAAAAAAAGTACCCCAATAGATTTTACTATAAACCGACTTGCATTGACCCCATGTGAAATAAGAATCGTTAAACTCCTCAAATAGTTTCTTTCCTCAAAATTTGAACATTAGGCACACTTTATTGTCCAACTGGTCACATATGAATATTTATTTATAATATCTTAATCCAAGGATAAGAAAGGCAAAAATGGAAGAAATACAAAGAATCCATTTTATTTATATCGAACTTTTCAGTGCTACAGAGACATCAGAACTTTAAAAACAGCATGCAGTTCAACAAGAAAATGAAATGCATAAAAACATGAAAGGAAAGTAGTACATTTAAATGGTTTCCTAAACAGAAAAGTCTTAAGATTCTTTTTAAACTATTCCGCAGTTCAAGGGGTAAGGGCGTTCCTGAGGTGAGGGGCCACTGCTGAAAAGGCCCTGTCCCCCATAGAGCGGAGTCTGGTCTTGGGTGGACAGAGACAGTAGGAATTGGTGGACCAGAGGGATCTTTTTGTGGACTGTAATTGAGGTTTTTTAAGTATTGGCGCGAGTTTCTATGGAAGCACTTGTTTGTATTCAATACGATGGGTCATTGGAAGCCAGTGGAGTGTCTGAAGGATGGGAGTGGTATGTACTTTTATATGATCAAACTTGCGTGTCCTCGTCAGGACCATGGCAGCACTGACGCTTCTGAAGGCTTCTGCCAGGGATCCCGACGAGTAGAGCATTACAGTAGTCCAACCAGGAGGAGAGAAAGGCGTGGACCAACAAGAAGTAGTCAGTGCTGTTAATAATTAAGTATTCTAGATAATTAGTTGAATGTTTTGATTCATGAAATGAGTTTACACATTGCTTTATTAGGTGTAAAGTTCTACTAAAGTCAAAGTTAAATCAAAGTGAAAAATGTAGTAGTGCTTTGTTACCAGAAGAGCTTGAAGCAGGTTTAACTCTATAATGAACTGTAAAAATCTATTACATTTGTCACTATTGACTCCTGTGGCTGTCAAAGTGGGAAATATTTCTTTGAATTTGAGCTTAACGCTTCTGCTATACAACTGCCTTGAATCACATATTCTTTTTCTTTTTTGAACTCACCTGCTTCATCACATATACGCTAGTTTTGGGAGAACCTATCCATGAAATGTTGCCAATCAACGCTTGAATAATATTCCCTGCCTCAACATCCCATTTCAACCCTTGACTGTGTTTATTTTGCAGTATTGACTTTCATTTAGAAGGGAGTGGTGTATTGCCACCTATTGCCATTCCTGGGCATCATCAACGCTATTGCCATTTAATAACCTGCAATTAATTTGTCATCGCAGCCACTTTGTGAATACACCTAGTACTTACTGTAATGGCTTATGTTAGTCATGTTCTACCTCTTTAATGTAAGTTTATGATTCAACAGAGTATGTGAGGTGGAAAAAGTATTTATAGTCTGTATTTAAAGTGAATATGACATGTTATTCTTCTTATGACTTTAGTTGTATTTTGAGGTCTTGTCCTGTGCAGGGGGCTTGTGGACGAGGAAGCTTGGATATAAATGTCAGAAAAAGTTTGCTGTGGCAAGTTGTTGCTGCTTGTAAGTGTTGTCAGCGATTCGCTGCTGTAGATAAGGATCAAAACCCATAACTTCTTAGACGTATCAACTTTTTTCATTTTCAATTCTATGCACTGTTTTTCATGACTCTCTAACAGGATATTTTGTGTGACCCAAAATGATGTTACAGTGGTAGTAGTAGCACCTCCAGCTCAGAGGCCTTGGTCCTCAGAAAGATCTGGCCCTTGGGAAATTAAGTTGAATAGCCCTCTTATAAACCCATGATGATACAGTATAGTGGCATTTGGACTTTACTCTTTCTATGCTGCAGTTCTATTGCGCATCAAATTGAACAGAGTTATATACAGGGTTTGTGCAGGTGCTTCAAATCCTTGAAAGTGCTTAAAATGTTACTGCGTCGCTTTCACGGTTGAGAAAGTGCTTGAATTTTTGAAAAAAGTACTTCAAATTTAAACTTGCCAATCTGTATCCTAGGCATTTTACAGTTAAGAGCACTACTAGTTTTCAATTTTTGGTTTAGAAGAAACCTGCAGATATGGCTGGCTTGTGCTGGTGTTATGACGCAATGCTCGCGCCCTTCAGTATTTTCTGCCTGTGTTCTGATGCATTGATTAGTCACCTATTGTACTGTAGTGTTATAAGCACTGTCAAGTTATTAAAAAAATAATATTCCGTAAAAAAAAGTTACTGTACTATAGCAGACAAACCAAGACTAAGAGCAGAACTACAGACTACAGCAGAGCTATTCAACTTAAGGCCTGGGGGCCAGACCCATCTTCCAAATATTATTATTATAGATTTTTTTTCTTGTTTTCTTGTTTAATTCTGGGTTCGCACAAGTTTAAAACTGGTTTGCTGGTTAGTTCTTATTTAATTCTCCTTTAGACCTGGTCTGGACCTGGTTTAGACCTGGTTTGATTCTGGGTTAGTCTTCGTTCTGACCTGGTTAGTAGCCTATCCGGCCCAGAGGCCACAGCCCCCTGAGAAATCTGGCCCTCAGGAAAATTAAGTTGAATAGCCCTGGACTACAGAGTCTACCCATGTTCCCACAGCCCTGTTTTCTCACATTTTAGACAGTAAATGCATAACGCCAACAAGCCCTTACTTCAAGCACAATCTCAAAATCAAGTCCAGACCTTAACCCTAATGCTATAATCCAACTAATGTAAGAGCATAGAAATAAAAAAGGGTTGTAACAAACATGGGAACATAGACATTTAAAAACTAGCTTTTAACATGGTAACATAGGGCTGAACCGCTTCACTCGAAGGATCAGGTCTAAACCATGCCTACAGGTCATAGATATACTTGACTTTATACTACATATAGTGCTACTAGCTTATAAATATTTGAGAATTACTACTTTGTATTACATTACAAAGGATTGCAAATAAACATAAGATAATGATATATGAAATAACTATAGTAACTAGTACCCACTAATTCAACAAATACCACATAGTGTACTAATGGCCTCATTACTACCAAAATCATTGATACTACTATTACTACTCTACCTTTACTTCCAATACTACTACAATCATTATGAATAATAGCAATACAATTATCAGGTTACTTCTACAGTGGTGATGTGGCCAACTTACAACATACTGATGGCGTTTCCTCCAACTCTTAAGTGCGGGTGGAGCTGCTACTCCCAAATTTGGAGGTTAGACTTGGATCAGTGTCCAAAAAAGTCACTCACTCGCTGGCACTGAACTGTGGATTTCTAGTACTACCATGTGGAAGTGTTTTGGCTTGAAAATGGGAACATAAAATGGTGGCAAATGGCATCTTTACAAAGGACATTATTCTTCATTCTGTCTCATTGAACAAAACAACAAGACGCTGGATTATGATGAATGCAGTCAGGAGCGCTATCCAGACGATGTGCGTTTAGTTTTGTTTGAGAGATTCACAGCAGCCACATATTAAATTACAATCTCTGCCAAATGAATTGCATTTCCTGCTGGCACGGCACAATCCATGTGTTATCGTTGGAAAAAGTATCAGATGTGAAAGGTGTGTCAAGCTTGGTTTGGAGGTTCAGACAGATGTTTTGCAAACTCCTACTGAAATAGCTGACCAGGATAACAATGTTCTTCTCTTACTAGTTTAGGTCATTTCAAAACAAGGACGATATGTTATTTCTTGTGCTGTTGGTTGTGTTCTCAGCTGCTAAACTGTAATAACCACCGTTTAACTTGTTTTTGTTGCCATTTTTCTATACCGTATTTCGGACCATAAAGCCGCTACTTTTGTCAGATGTTTTGAGCCATGCAGCTTATTTAGAGCTTCGGCTTTTCTGTGTTTTTTTTCTTTCACCGCTAGGGCGAACTACCGGAATTAAATCAAAACTACAGAAAAGTTAAGCAAAGAAGCAGATGTTGCTTTTTATTCAGCTAGCAAATAGAACACGGACGACAAATTTACCAACTATAAATTATTTTCAAATTCTTGCCCCATTCATTATGGAACCAAAACGAAGAAGTTCGTATTGAAGCAAGTTTTAAGCTAGTAAGGCCACGATTTACTAGAAACCGCAGCGCTTGCACGCAAGCTTTAACATCAATGAATGTACGGTGAGACGCTGGAGGGGACGGAGCGGACAGCGGGGAGAGCTCATCGATGCCAAAAGTCAAGGAAAGAGCTTCTGCGGCCTATACAAAAGGTGCGGCCTATGTATTGTTTTATTATCGTTTTTTTAAAAATAGAGCAAATGCGGCTTATATAGGGGAGCGGCTAAAAGTCCGGAAAATACGGTAATTAATTATTCTCCTTGTAAGCTGCTAGGGCTGTCAAAACCACCAAAATTGATACCAAAACTATTATTGAAACTAGATACTCATTCTGAAGTAGGGATGCACGATTTGGGGGAAAAAAAAACTGCGATTGCGATTTGATTTGTGATGCATCTTTTTGTCGTAGGATTCCGTTCAAAGTTCCCATTTAAACACAAATTGACAAAAAGTCTGAAATAGACCCATGAGCTGACAAACTATAAAAAGACTTACATGTATTTCAGAGCATGTTTGTACAGATCTAAACAATAGTTAATCAGTTTATATTCGGAGTTAGACAGGATATTTTGTTGTTTGTGGAGGAAATTATGGCCCTTACAAAATTGCACCCTTTGCAAATTTGCTAATTGCATCCATTCAAATTACGATTTGATTGTGATGAATCTAAAATAATCAATCTAAAAGCAATGTGCCCATCCCGGAGACATCTGTTACGCTGGCAATGTCAAATAAATTTTCATGGCAGCAAAATTGTTAAATTGAATGAATATAAATGAAGGTTTTGTGATTTCTGTCATGTCTTTGTGATTTTAATGCATTTTTTTCCCTGTTGTGTGAAGCACTTTAAATTGCCTCGTGTACGAATTGTGCTCTACAAATAAACTTGCCTTGCTTTGCCTAATCTTTGCAGCCCTAATTTGAAGTATTGATACTGAAAAAAATCTCTTGAATCCTTTGGTTTCAGAAAACTAAAAAATTAGAACCTGTTAAAACAAAATATCCTCTCTTCTAAATTGTGAAAAATCATCAAAATGTTGTCTAAAACAAGAAGCTGAAACCAATGATTTGAATTGTAAATTAAGTTATTTGTCAATGTAAATATGTAAATAATTACACTCTATTGTCTAAAAGAGTGTTTTTTCTTATCACCGTGCTATCAGAATTGGCATCGAACCTTTTCCTAAGTATTAACATCAAGTTTTTTAATTTTAGTATCATAGCAATTTTTTTTTAACAAACTCACCATGCTTTTCCACAAACACCACACATATTGGCAATACAACTTGTCAGCTTTCTCTGTTTGGAGAAAACGCAGACTTGTCCCTGAATGGCACTCACAGCCCGGGAATAGAATCAGGAACCTTATTGCTGGAAGGCAGGAATGCTATAACCAACTGCCTTTTGTCGATCGGTCTGATCGATATATATGTTGTTGTATATTGAGAAGAACATTACACATTCAGCGTGCTAAAATAAGGCAGGTGGTCATAATGTTCCTCAAAGTTTCGCCCTACACTTCCAAACAGACTTTCTTGATTACATGGTCCAATATCCTTTCTGTATGATTTCCTGCAGGCAGCTCACAATCCGCTGTTAAAATACCCACCCATTCCTCAGAGTTATCATCAAATCCATCCAGGCAGTGTCAGGCGCAATAATCTGTCTCCCAAGGGTGCAAAGATAACCATCATTTGCCCCTCAGCTGTCCCTGCCAGACATGCTTTTACCTCACCTTCGGCTCTTCTGGTCACAACATTTTCATTACATCACAGCTTAAGCCTCAAATGGCCTCCCTCCAAGACCAAACACGAGTTCAACCTGGGTGTCTCCAGGACCCAGAGTCACTATAGAGACTGGGATGGACTCACTTACTCCTCGGGCCATCTATGACAGATGTCCAAAGTTGGGTGGAGTAGCTCAAATGGTACAGTAACAGTACAAATACTTCACAATAATATTACTCAAGTAAAAGTCATTATAAGAGTAACTGTCTGAGCTTAACATCTTAACATCTGACATTTGAATTTAATGTTAGTGAATAAGAAAAATATATAATAAACATTTAATAATGATCAAAATCAGGGAGTTTTCCAAGCATAGACCATGCAAATTTGTGGGGAAAAAAAAGAAAAAAAATCCGAATTAGATCTTAATGAGCGATTCAAGAAACACAAAAGTTTCAAATAATTTTAAAATTGTATTTAGATTTTTTTTAATACCCTTTTATTGTTCATGTTGTTTTAGACTATTCAAACAAAATAATCCATAAATGTTTTTTGTTTTTTTACTGTAAGAAATTCATGTCCACAAACGTATCATATTAATCTTTTGTTCATAAAGTCTTTTCAACTAAAAAAGACGCTCTAAATATTATTATTATTATTATTATTATTATTATTATTATTATTATTATTATTATTATTATTATTGTATTGTTATTGTTATTGTTATTATTTATTATTATTATTATTATTATTATATTATCGATTGATTAAAGAATTCCATTTGCATTGACAAGTACTTTCACTTTACTATGCTGGCAGTGACAGATTTAGATCAGTCAGTTTTTTAGTTTCATGACCAGTAATAAATACACTAAGACAAAATATTTGCATTCATCTCAGAATAAAGGCTTGGTAGACCTCCACATTTTGGAGTTTAGATGCAATGATGATCAGGGGATCGAACTGTCTTGAATCGGGTACCCTATAGAGACTTTAGAGAATGTATTATTCCCTGTTAAAGTTACCACCCTAAATGATGTCTTTTACCTGCACAGTGTCCAGAGTAGTTCATTTTTACTGCTGTGTAATATAATGGATGAAAGAAGGCCCTGAAAGAGTAACAGCTTTAGTTTGATGACTTTGGTGCCGTTCCAGGTTACTCTACCGCACACAACTCTAATATAAAACAAATATGGGAATATCCACCACCCACCACATTTTAGAGATTTTGCCTTAAGTGATTAGCAAACTATAACCTTTAGTCAATCCTTGAGGTTAGTATTTAAACAACTACCTCAGCCAATATTATCACGACCTTCAAGTGCTTTCTATTCAATTCGTTTTTCAACATTTGAAAATGAATTTGCAGCTACTACTCATCCTTTTTGCTGTCCAAATGTGACTATTTAGATTTGTCCCACACCATTATGTACAGAGTTTCAATAGTTTAATCTATGTAAAACAAAAACTGGGCAGGCACTAATTGCCCTGTTGTAGTAGTATCTAATATCAACCAGGCCACAGTTGAGAAGTTTCCAGTGAACCGTGAAACCACCGCGAACTACCAGCCAGTATAATCTCACGTTCGTCCAGGAATGTTCCATGGAATGTTTCAAATAGTCATCTGGACACTGTTTTAGGAATTGAGACATTTCAAAAGCCATTCAGAAGTCATTTTTACTGGGTCATCCCAAGGACCTGCTGCTCACACATAAACAGAACATGGTGGATTCAATCTATTGGCGTGAAGAAGGATGCATAGAGCATTAGATTGGAGAAACTAAACAACCGTTGCACAAAAGATTGTATCAAAATAGAGGACAATTGATTGTCCACCTTCATCTTAACAAGCCACAAAGTCCTCATTTGAAGTCAAAGCACATATTTTAGGAAGAGAAAAGGGGTGGTTCGAAAGAGGAAAGAGACCAATTTTGTTAACACATATTTAAACACTTTAAACATTTTTGCCTGTTTTTCCTCCAATTTGACAATTTTTGTGATGTTTATAAGGTTACTTCCTGGTTGGATAGCCAGCAAATATGATGTAGTTAGAGGTAAATTCAAGGGCCAAAATCCATTTAAATCATACAATAGTTACAATTCGACAAATAATTACACCCCACAACACCTTTATTTTGTAAAATTATTGTATAAACCGTCATTAAAAGCTGCGTGCAAATGTTCTTTGCATCTTTGATGGGATGGCACCTTTTGATGACATAGGTAGAAGTATTTTGTTGTACAACTTAGCACAACTTCCTGTAATTTTCTACTTTTTATTGTCCTTTTTTTTCCCCACAAATTGCAACTTGACTGATGAAAAACTATGATTCATTATTTACCACAGAACTATCTCACCAAACAACGTCATAATTAGAAAAACATGAGAACCTGTCATATGGAAAGCCTAACCCAGCCAACATTACATAGTGGGCCTCATGTGGGCCCTACATGGGCTTACGTGGGCTTCCAATATGGGCCCTCAGTGGGTTTGTCCATCGGTTCCATACAGAGCCAACATGGGCTCATAAAATCTAAATGGGGTTTATGTGCAACAGTGTGCAAAGTAACCACGCGTAGAACGCTAAATGCAGTCTGAAAAGGGTAGACAAGACCAATGCCAGTAGAACGAAGCCCACATTCAGACCCTTTCTGTCCATGACTATGGCGTGGGGTGTGCCATTTCACCACATTTTGATCTAACATAAGTGTTCAAATATAACCTGTTGTATTATGTATTTGTCAGATCAGCTCATTCAGCATATCTCAGGAAACTCTCTGGATATCTGACAGATCCATGGATAAATCTTGTTACATCTTCCTGGATTCAGACCCTATTTAGACTTTCAGTGTACTGTACACTTGAAGTATATTTCTGAAGTATGTAAAAAATGTACTTACAGTATACGCTTTTAATTTGAGTTTAAAATAAGTTTACCTTAGACGCGCTTGAGGATACGACCTTTTGGTAGGGGAAGCTAGCAAATTTTTTACAATTTTTTTTTACACTGTTTTGTGTGTTTACTGGTCAGTAAAAAGTTAAAATAATGAAAAATAAAGTAGTTGGCCAACAGAGTTAGTTCTATTATTTTGAGTTTTTAAAGTAGAAAATGTCCCTGTAAAATTGATTTTACGGCAGTGTGTGCGCCTCACATCCATTTTACCCACTTATAACCCATGCCCACATACCACGCTTCCCACATGGGGCCCATACTGCACTACCCAAATGGGGCCCACTCCCAACCCATGCCCATGTGAAACCCACACTGCCCAGACAAAACCCATGTGGGGCACACATACAATGCTGGCTCGGAATGTAGCTCAGATCAGTATAAATGCTTATAAACTCATTGTGGAGAGTTATTAGGATTATATTTTACAAAATTGTTTCCGTCTTCTTTTTAAATATCAACTTGTGTTTTTCTTCTAACACAGAGATGGATAACGCTGTATACACTTATCTTACACGCCAGGGAACAAGGAAAGTGAGGAATAAGCTTGGTATAACAGTTTAAAATGAAATAGATCCGTTTTTCAAAATGTTGAGACAGTAAAATTCAGGTATTGTGCCTTTAATTACGTGTAATGCACAAATCTCCACAACCGATGACATTGCATGCTTAATTTTACTCCCTAATCTGCAAAAAGGAGTTGTCAGGGCTAATTCTGTATTTTTGGCTCTGACTTTCCTTTCCAAAATGAGCTGTGGTTTGGGGTTGGAGATGAGATAACCCAAACCTCTGTCATGGCCCTCAACAGCGGACGATCAGCACTTTTCCAGTAAATGGGGCACTCTCATCGAATTATGTAATGGGCTTATGGTTTCAAAGATGCTAACTGTGGGAAACTATGAATCCAAATATCTATTCCTTGCTATGTAATTTGCGCAATGAGATTTGTATTTTTGCTTTGTTTGTAGAAGGCATTTTGATCCCGACACCTAACTACAAGCTGTGATGTGTTACTCATGTGATCGAGTGGTTGTCGGTCGCCAAAATAGTCCTGTTTTTTCGTTGTTTGCAATCACTAACTCTCCCACTGAAAATACATCAAAGCCAACGTATTGGAACGGTACCAGCTTTTTGAATGGAAAAATCTATAACAAGTTAAAATATTGTTGATTTATCCCACTCCTATAAACATCTCAGTGGCTTTGAAATTTCACTTTTGCAGATAAGAACTTGACAAAAGATTTTGGATACTGCACCTGTTCATAGAATGGAAAATAAATAAATAGCCTCTAGTGTTTAGGTTTGAATAGTATCTGTGAACATTAGCAGCACGGTTAGCTCACCTTTCAATGGAGGAGTCCTGTTGGGGCTGTGGCTGAGGTAGCAGATGTTGCATTGGCCTGTTCACGCAGACATGCTTGATCCTGGATGATTGGCCATAATTATAGTCTGTAAGCTGATAGTGGGGGAATAGGCGGCCCATTGAGATGTCAGTCCTCCCTGTGTTTATGAGCGCATTCATACGCTGTCACGGCCACAGCCTAAACAGACCTGGGTTGATGGAGCAAAGGAGGAGGAGAGGAGGTTTTAGTGGGAACACCTGGAGAAATGAAACTGTACAAGCGCTGGGGGATGTGTTCAGGACAATGGTAAAGCTGGGCTGTCAACTTCATTGTGCACTTATAATGCGTAGAGTGAGTGTGTCCACAGGCGACAAAGTACACACTCCTTGAAGCCAATATGAAGTTTGCATTTGTATTTGTTTTCATCAGAGTTTGATGAATATGTTGGGTTCTTTTACCTATTCAGTTCATAATACATATTTTATTGCATTACCATTACATTTACCGTTACCTACTGAATATGTGCAAAAAGATAATGCTGTTATAATTATTTAATGATGTTTTATCAGGCTTGGGACTGGCACAAATGATAAATGAAAAGAATGAAAGGCTGGATTATGGTTGGCAGTGGATCAGCAGAGCATTCGTACCGCAACATTAAGGTCACTGGTTCAATCCCAACTGTCACCATTTTGTTGTGTCCTTGAGCAAGACATTTCACCTTACTTAACCATGAATATATGTGGTGAGTGAGTGAGCAGATGGTTTGGCCGACTCCAAGGTAGATGTGGCCCCAGAATAAGTTTGCTGTGTGGACAGTGGTGACGGTGAGCATTATTATCATCATCATTCCAGTCCATTGACTACAAATTGACCAATATGCCAACATGTGACTGGTCATTGAAATTATTGATGTAAAAGCCAGTTTATTTGTATAGCACTCTTGTAACCCATGGCTCAGTGGGTCATAGCATCCTGTAGACAGACATTAATAGAACGTGTGCCAAAGAAATTCGAAAATAGGCAACATTTTTAGTAAAATCAGAGAAATGTTTCAGATTTTACTAAAAATGTTGTCTATTTTGGTGACGTTTATAATTGTTCTTCCTGGTTGGACATGAGCAGCAGATGTGACATACAGTAGGTTGAGGTAATTCCACAACTGTTACCTAGCAACCATACTGTAAAAAAAGGGCCAACATATAAATTACACAATAGTTATGATTTGTTGGTCCTGTCATTTTCGACTTTTATTTTTCATTTTTTTCTTCATAAAAATGTACTTGACTCATGTTTTTCTAATCATGACTTAGATAGTCCCTGTGTTAAATATTTATCATTGTTTTACATCATCATATGCACTTTAAAACCTCACAGTGTATGATTTTAGCCAAAAACACAAACACACATTTATTTCAGTAGGTGTTTTTTATCGCACTAAAGCATTTTTGAAAAACGTGCATACTTGCTATGAGGGGGCTTGCCTCTCCACAGACCTGACCCATCAGCTTCTGTGGTGAAGGGTCTGTCGCCTGCTCGTCTCCATGTATAAGTTCGTGCTTTGCCTAGAACGTTCCACTGAAAGGCATAAATTGTATCTGAAGTTTGGCTTTCACTTTCTATTTCCACGGAGTCAAGCAGATGGTGCCCCTAGAAATATTACGCTGTGCTTCTTTAAATAAAACCACTTTCACCCGACACCTCTCTAGATGCAGATGGATACAGGGAGTTGACTGTGGAGGAGTCCAGCTGGAGCATGGTCACATGTTGGGAGGTGGAGGAGGCTCCTAATTGTCTAGTGCAGCATGTAATGACAAGCTTAGTTCACATCAATCTTTCATTATTAAGAGCTATTTCAGTGGTGATGCAGCAGCAGGCAAGCAGGCGCATCCCGGGACGATTAGATCGGAGCCACTGGTCTGTCTGTTAACGGGACCGGAGGAAATGTACAAGGTTAAACCAGGATTCATGTCCACTTCAGTGAGGTCAAAATGGCACTGTTTCGGGACTCTTCATTTCAATCTAAGGAAAATTCTGCCTAATATATAGTCTAATATGATGACTTACATGTGCAAACTTTCTGTTGGTTCACCCATTCCTCAAATGACTTGACAGTGAATCTCTTTCTTGCACAGTGAAGTGTGTTTCAGCTGTGACCATTTGTGCTACTTCAGCTTGTCAATACTGCCCCCTATCTGTGACAACAAATCTGCCGCTTGACGTGACTACACAATGTCACTTGCTGGATCTAACCAAGTGTGATTGCGAAAAGACACTTAAAAAATAAATTGTGCATCTGCCACTCTTTTAAATATTAAATGTATATACCGAAACATCTGCAGATTTTTATTTGTGCTAAATCCAGGCTGATTTTTGTCTTACAGGTATCCATTTATTTATTTATGTTTATGTATATTGACTTTATCACTGAGGTGGAAATACATAAATCAGCAAGTTACGCTTCAAACTAAACGGTCGGTGAGAAATTTGGTAGAAGAGCAAAAATTGCATTGTACAAAAAAAATCTAAATTGTGTGTGTGGTTTTATGTTTTAGAATCAAAACAAATAAATATATGTCTTCAATAAATGCTTAAATGAAGTTCCACAAGGACCTCCCTCTTCTCCATCTCCCTAAAAACTGACTTGCCAAAATATACTGAGTGTGATGATTAACTCTATCGACATTTAACTAAAATCTCCTCAGCTTCTCGCAGTCCTTCACTCGCGCTGATCCTCTTTGGGAGCTAAGAGAAATAAGCCTCGGTCTCGGCAGCGCTCCTCTGAAGTCCTGAGGAGATTAACCACTTTGAACTCAAAACAACTTTATTCAAACTTTTCAAGGCGCAAATGACACACAACTTTGGCTACAAGACGCGAGGGGCTTAGGAAAGTCATTACGCAACATCGGACGGTTAGGACTCGACTAAAGGGGGGTGTTACGAGATTGGGAGATAAGTTAGTGTCTTCAGTTATGAATTAAATACACATAAAAAACAGGCAATGTTAAACCCAAAGAAGTTTTGATACAATTAATGTGAGAGATGACCTCTATTTTATATCTTAGTTAATTTTTAGAAAGGAATAAATTCCCTATGGAAGAAATTAACTTGTATGTACAAGTAAAAACATAATGGAAGCATTTTGATCAAACACAATACAGAGCTGATGCATAGAATTAAAAAGAGTTACAATGAGAGATACTAACAAAAGAACTAAAAATACATTTGAGTTGAATCTGATAAAACAAAAAACAAAAAAAACATAACTGTAAGTAAGTTAAAATTATATATATATATATATATATATAATTAAATAAAATAAACCAGACGCACATTAAATAACTGTATTTTCTGAATTAGAATAGAACATAACTTTGTGTGTTGAAGATAAAACAGCATCCAAACTCGTAAAGTGTAACTTTCATGGAGGACGGTCCACCAATCAGGTGACGACTTCATAAGTTACAAGTCACAGTAAGAATGAATGTTTTCAAGGTATTTTTATAGCTACAAAAACACATCTAAATGAAAAATGGAGGATAGATATGTTTCTGCTGTACTGGTGCAAAGCAAAAACAACTCCATGGACAAAAACGTTACATAGTTCACCTTTAAGTTCTAGTCCTTGCTCTTCTCTCCTCATACAGCGTACATAAAGCATACATTATCCAAGGTCTTATAGTGCAGTTTGATGGAATTCAATGTTGCCCTTAAGACTTCACTTGACTGTGCTCGAGTAGAGACTGTTGTTGCAGCTGTCTGTGGCACGCTCGGCATGAGGAGCGATGGAGAAGTGACGAGGCACATCCCAGTGGATTATAGACTGCCGAAGAAGACATCCTGGTGAGGCACTGTGCGGTGGTTTAGGAGCCATTTACTGATAAACTGTGATGTCTAAGTGGGACAGGGAAGAACTCACAGTAGAGATACCGTAACTAACCTATAAGCCATCACCCGCTTTGACCACAACCAAACACATTCACACAGGTTTAATGTCCGAACATACCGGTTATGGTTTTAGCAAAGCATGGTGCCAGGTATGGTTCACTTCAAAGTACTAGCTTCTTTGGCAAAGGAGGGGGCAAAGAGTCCAGACTTGGGTGAAAACAAGATGGCAAGAAGCAGATACTATAAACATAAGATAATGTGATAATTTCTCACCAAAAGTGGACTTAATCTTTTGATTGACAGACATGCTTAGCAAAACAAACCTAGTGGATCTAACCCAAACCCAAACCAAATTACAGAAAGATGTTAAAATGCGTCGAATGAGAGTAGAGAAGTGGAATAAATGCTGAAAAATGTATTTAATCATTTATTTTAAAACTTAGTTTCTGTCTAGCTTTAGCCATTTGTCTTATTCAACTTGGATGTGAGATCACCCTTAGCCATGTCCTTAGCCGCCATTCACCTAATTAAGAGTCTTTCTTGCTCCACAGCCTGCCTCAGAAGTCCAGGGACAGCAGCCTTGTGCAGGTGTGTGTGCCATGAGTGTGATGCATAAAACAAAAAATAAACTCAAAACGTGCATGGAGGCAGCGGCCGAGGCAACCAGCAGCAGGGCGGGTACTGGCAGGCCCAGCGGGAGTCCACAACCAGGCATGGCGCAGGTGAGGGGCACACAGCACAGGCAGGGCACAACCTGGACAAAAAGGACAGAGGGCGGCAGAGCAGGCAACAGGACCACCAGCCCTCCCCCCCTTGACCTATACAGGCCTGGGCCGTAACAGGTGTGAAATGGGGCCTTTGTGCTCCTCTGGTCCCATCTGCCTGACTTTCTCTGGCTCCCACCGCTCCTCCTCCTCTACCCCACTCCTCTGCCCCATCAGCACTGGGTCTTCACACCAACAACACCATTCAAACACAACAGGCTGTCCCAGCGTAATGAACTCTAGTGGGCGACACACTGATTTAAAGCACCATTATTGTCAAAGTGCAAAGAAAGTGCAGGAATGATGGCGAGGTCCTTGTAAGGCGCCAAAAGGACAGATGATGTTTTGTCAGGAAAGTAACGGTCTATTGGCAAATTCGTTACACAGGCTCTTAGTATGGACTAGTAGTGTTAGGTGGGTAAATAAACACAGTTAAGTATATATCCACAAAGATCCAATAGAGAATAAAAAATATGCAAACATTTACGCAATGAAGAAACATTTAAGAACAAATAAAAACAGAGTTTACATTTAAAAACATGAATTGCTCAAAAAACCCTAAGCAAGACCATTTCTCCCAACCTCAGTCACAAGCTCTACATATTGCGTGAGCACAGTGCATAATAACCCTCTCCTCTCACATTTACATATTACTTTATACAGTAAAAATGTCCAATGTGTGAACCTCCGGGCACCAAGGCGTAGAGGTGGATGAGTCTGCTACAACCTGTTGGGACTCTCAAAGCAGTTATACAATCGCTAATCATTTTGCTGTCACATTTATAAAGAGGACTGCTATAATCCAATAGAGGCATAAAAGTGGCCGATACCAGATAGTTAAGAGCTTCAATGGTAAAACGGGCTTTTTTTTTACTATAAAAGAACCCAAGCTTACCTTAAACGACAGCTCAATACTTGGGTGTTGTATTGAAAAGCCAAAGAGAAAACATGAAGTGACTGCAGGGGCAGTTTGCAGAAATTGGAAAACCACAGTCCACTCTTAAGAAATATAAATATAATTTTCTTTTTGCTAACTTGAACTGACAGTATAAATAGAGGTTTGGGGGAAACAAAAAATATGGTGGGCCAAACATGTGCAAGTTATTTTGTAAAGTTATATGTAAACATGAGCAATTACCTGTTTTTAAACCATGAAATGAGGAAGGATGTATTTAGGTCTTTCTAACCCAAGGGTGCCCAAAGTGGAACACAAATGTGGTCCGTGTGGTTTTGCTGATCTGAGGATCATCCATTTTGATTTTATTTTGCTATGAAAAGATTTAAGATCAAGCCAGTCTACCCCTAGAAAGCACATTGAAGACATTTTTAAATCACAAATTTCATTGCGGATAAATATTTTATGAATAGTAGGTTTTGCCCTTGGCATGGTATCAATTTTATAGCTTCTCACACCGTTATTTTTTCCTGGGTTGACGATCGATACAATCTTAATCTGTCATTAAGTGCTGTTGAAATATATTCAAAGGGGGAAAACCCAGAATGGACTCATTTTCAAGTGAAAAGTGGAGTAAAGCAGTTTTAACTTTCAGACCGTACGTTTCTACAGCACACAGTAAACATGTGTCGGACTGGGGTGTTTGTGAAGCGGCTGGTCTGTTTTTGCTCATCTGCTTCACACCAGAAGGAATCAAGCACATAAGAGATAAAACAAGTTAAAACGTTGACATTAGCTATGCGGTGATATTTGTACGCATGCACCTTTAAGTGAAAAACAATTTCCCCAAATCTGCTTTTTGAGTCACCTGCAAAACCAAACACACTGCAATAATGTGCATCACTGAAGTAGAAAATGAAACACATGTTTGTTGTATTAATACAATATGTTGCGTCGTTTAAAATGCCTTTCACAAAAGGACAGAAGTTTAGTAACAAAAGTAGTACAAGTTGTTCAAGTTGCTCTTTCTGTGAGTTTGAAAAGCAAATGCCCAGCATGACTTCTTGGACAGTTTTTCCACTCATGTCATGTTGAGCTTTTCATCTCTCCAGGCAGCCATTTTGGGCAGGTCAGAGGTGAAGGGCACCACAGTGGCAAAGCATGCTGGGAAACATGGACCCTGGGGTTGTGGGATGTGTTGCTACGGCACGCTGGCAGCTGCTCACGGTAACAAACTCCTGGAACATTAGCCACAGTTGGACACTTGTTGGAATCTAAACTGCACCTGCGTCTGAATGCTGCATCTGAATTCAAATGGAGAATTGATGTTGTTAATGAATGACTGTTTATCAGATCATATTGATGTGATTTCAACTCAGTTAAGAAAGAAAGAGAAAAGTTCAACTGAACTATGAATGTCCATCTTTGTATTGTAACCAACAGATTGAAAAAAGAATGGAGGCAAGTGGTGAAAATCAATGCGTCACGATCCGACTGGCTACGAATCAACTAAAGAGGATGAATTCTGGGACAAAGAACCAATTTACAATGATTGAGTGAATTCAAGCTGCCCTGACCTGTGGATCCAGAGGCTCCTCACCTGCCTGGAGAAACTATCTCTACTCCATATGAAACGTTCTTCATCGGCCTCGAAGAACTGGCTCTCCTCCTGAGTGGGTCCAGCTCCACCGTCTATCTGCAAATTGAGGCGCGTCTGCCTGTCCGTCTGAGGGAGTCGGATCTCTCCTTCACTGTGGAACTCCTACAGGTTTCTACTTTTTCCCAAAGATGTTGGTAGTTGTTTCCTGGCCGAGAAGGAGGGTCTAAGGACACAGGATGCTGGGAAATTACCAAGTCCCTATAAACATTGTTTATTCGGTTCTTATTCTGCTTTTCACTGTGGCCCCAAAAGCAACCATTGTTGTGATTTTGAGCGTTACAAAAATAAAACTGAATTGAAGCTCCTCACCATCTTCTGCGGACATGAGGCTCAGGCAAAGGTTCAACTCAAGAGGTGAAGGAAATGGCAAGCTTGACTCCTCACCATCATCAGAAGACAAGCTTCAATCAGCTTCAACTTCAGAACTCCTTAACCTATCAAAAAGATTCATTCAAAAGGATGTGTAGGTGCCAATGATCAAGTGGTTTGTAAACGACACCAACCTGAAAAGAATGAGACCAAGCTCTGTCACACATGCATGGCTGAACCAAATCTGGAATGTGACGAGATCTTTGAATGGGGTCCTGAGTGTGTGTGTATTCTTGCAACACCATCAGAGGATATTACATACTGTAAACACCAATGTCCTCCCAAGTGCAGCTACATACTGTGACAGTGCGGGGGAGTGCTTTGCCCAGGGACACATCAACAATATGCTTTTAAGTGGCTACTTTAATATTCTGCTACTTTTTCTACCTCGCTGGTGCTTTATACAATTCTTACATCTTGTCCAAGAAAGCAACAATATTCTAAACTGAGAACAAAACGTTTCTCTTGGTTCTGGGTTCGACTCCTCTGCCTTTCTGTGTGGAGTTTGCATGTTCTTCCCGTGTCTGTGTAGATTTCCTTTGGGTGCGCCAGGAGATTCTAAATCCCAGTGGGACTTTCCTGGTTAAATAAATACCAATAAATACAATTCAATAACCTAAAATCACAACAGCTATTGCCTTGCAAAGCAGCAATATATTCACCCCTTACATTTTAAATTTCACATGGAGTTCAAATACATGGCTTTATCCTCCTGTGTGTTCTTGAAGAAATTGAAAATGGTATTCCAAAGAAAATCCCATGTGTCCAACTCCACTTTGTCCTTTCAGTTTGATGGACAAGCGACGTGTGGATTTCCAAACAAAAACAGTGAGGGATTACAGTGGTTGAGCCCTTCACTTTTCTCTCAACCCTCAATGACAAAAAAAATCTGGACCAAACGTGTCTAACTTGGGCCTGGTTTTCCCAAAAATGACTAAAATAACTGCTCTGAATGAAGGGAAAGGTGTAACATTACAAACATGTGGTCTGCAGTAGGCAACGTGTCAAAGCTGATTGGTCCATAAATGTGAAAGTTTGTGTTTAAATCTTGATTAGCCCCTCTAATTATAATGTTTTGCTTGCACTGTGCTTAATTACATCGTTTGGGTTTTTCTGATTAAATTTGCCGTTCTACTCAGAAAGCTGCTAACCTGCCAACGTTTCACGGTTCGCTCCGTCACCGCTGTCTCGTTGCACAGAAGCCCGTTGTAATCCTATGGCAGCAGAATGAAACGTTATACAGATCGATTGGACAAGTGCGTGGAGCTTGAGAAATAGTAGCCCACGCACATTCCAATGACAATATTTAGGTAGAGGGGTGTATATGGTGAAAAATCTTGTGGAAATGTAGTCAAGTGGTAGAAGCAGATGCACAGTAGAGCTGGTCAAGTACAGTGCCATTAAGTAATATTACAACAGTCTTATTATGGAGTCTGTCACCTTCTCTTGTGCTTGTTAAGTTCATTTGTGTTTTTAACTTAAATCCTTTCAGAAGTTGGTCCAAAAGTTCAATTAGTACGCTTTTAGATTCTTTCTTTATGATGCCAGCAGATGCAGGCCCTGTGCCGGTTTCTTGGATAGTCTACATTTCATGAATCCCAAGACGTTCGGCCTCTACACGAAAGCACATTTGAACTATTGCACAGTATGCGACTTTACTCAAACACAAAGAATGAAATGTTGACACTTTTATATTTATTATGTCACATATTTTAATGTTTTATCTAAATTATTGTACATGTATCTTTTGAATATATGGATGAAATGAACCTGTGTAACTTTATTTGTGAGTGAGGTTTCACCTGCTTGTCTCCGTGGAGATGTAATTTTCTGGCCAGGAATGTTAAACAGTATGGCATTAAAATGATCTATCTTGCATTTATTGTTCTGACTTGTAACTTAGCCTGGCGCCACCTGCTGGTCTCCATGGTGATGGATAATTCTAATACTGTACTGTGGAACATTCCTGTCAAATTCCTCTGAAGATAAGCGCGTGAGGGTGAAAGTAATGTTTGCTCCCGTTTCAGTTTGCTCCTTCAAATTAAAAGCTTTTACTTGAAAACAACAACAATGTTCAATTTATGCCTAAAAATGTTTTATTATTTAATCTTCAAAAGGCCATTTTCTCCAAATGTATTTTTCTCCCAATCAGACATCACACACACTGTACTTAAATACAGATCTAATTCTAAGCCTGATATTTGCTCCGAAAAAATTTTTTCACTCCAATTTCCAGTTAAATCTAGCTCACTCAAAAAGATATTCACATTCTCCTCTGCAATTGTTTTTATATTTAATATGTCAACAAAATGAAGCAACTTTTTCAAATGTACATGTCACAATAAAGGTGCAATTTTGGCCATTTTACAGATAAAATACACTTTGAATAACTATGTATGAATTGTGCGCTACAAAATAACTTTATATAAGAAAACTACAGAAGATTCAATGATGCATCTTTAAATGTTTCTAATTCACCTGCAGTGCCTCGCCTTAAAAAAATATATATAAATGTAATATTTAAACAATAACACGGGAAAAGGTGACTTATGTAAAAGGGTCAACATTTAATTTTTTCCTGTGAATCTACAACTTGAGTCAAAGCAACACAATAACAAGTGCTGCAGTTTGACCACAACAGGATGTAGGACATATGCAATAGGACCACTATTGGGACGAAGGGGCTGTGATGATAGTTTGGGGGTGCACGCTTAAGTCTCCAGCTCAACCACAAGTGGCATTATTGTCATCACCTTGTTCTGATTTCATTTCATCTCTCGGCGCCACCCCTGCAGCCGATCTCACGTTACAGGAGGCCCAGCCATTATCATTTGCCTGGGAACTCGAGTACAGGCGGTGTAGTGCAGAGACGCAGGATATTTATATGAATGTGCCTAATGTTGTGGTCCCAGGACTGCGGGACATTTAGCACCCATCTACGAATAGCATCACAGGCTTTCAGCTCCACACTGTCGTTAATATCAGAGGCTTTATGTGTTTCTTATTGCCCTGTGCCAGCTGGGACCGCCCTGCTGATTGGGGGTAAACTGCAGCGCTACATTTCATTGCCCAGTTCGAAACACCGCCCCAAAGATGATCGGACGGACTCTAGAACGGGCTTAAGAGCAGGAAAAACGCATTTCTGCAGTTTACATTACCAGTCAGCTTGACATATTTGAGATATTGCTGATTGGCAATAACTGTTCAACATCCAGGGCAAGAATTTGTTGCCTCATGAAGTATTTGATTACACCGCCATCTGGGGTTGTTTATATTATACTTCTGTAGCTACAGTACTTTGACTGATTGACGGAAACATGGTTGCAAATGTACTGTATACGGCCACATTCATACATCGACAAGGCGGGGAAAGTGTCTTGCCTAAGGACACGAAAAGAGTATGCCCTGGTTGGGATGGAACAGTAAACTTCTGATTTAATTGCCACTGTCACTCCAAAACCAAACAGATCGTTTATATCATTTGTTGGGAAACATTGATTTTTTTTTATAAGTTATTCTTTCTATTTAGTGACAGGAAGGTTATAATGTGTAATGCATTGTTTGATATTAGCTGCATTTCATTCCCAACATGCTTTTCTTTTCCCCAAAGAGGAAATCAGAACACTTCTTTCTTTTTCTTTTTTTCTTACTTCATTTTAAGCGATCTAAAACAATATTGCTTTTAAAATATTGATCTTAATAGCAGGAAAAGGTCCACCGACTTCCTCCATCCATCTTCTTTCACTTATCCGGGGCCGGGTCTTAGGGGGCAGCATTCCCAGCCTCCCCTCTCCCAGACACTTCCTCCAGCTTCTCTGGGGGGGATCCCGAGGCCACAGAGAGAAATAGTCCCTCCAGTTTCCTGCAAAACTGTTAAGTCCTGACTCTTCATAGTGGCATTTCACTGTAGCATCAAGCAGATTTTCATTTTTATGGTTTTATTGTCGAAAAAGGGGACAATGTGGCGGTGTAATCCCTCATTCGTCCAAGAGTGATCCATTGTAGAAGTTTTAAAGAGCCTGACATTTGTTTTGAATAATTGCAATTAAGTACAGAGCTAATATGTCCCCTTTAAAGTCCACCTCCTCAAGACGAGCCAAGACACTGTCATCTTTAAAAGGGTCCTAAATGTCCTCTAAAAGGTCCATCCTGCACCTGCTTCTGTCTTTTATGGGATGGCAAAGGAACCACTTCAATGAGCAGTGTCGAGTTGCCCTTCAGAGGAGTGGTATACATACACTAGGGGTAATCAAAGGGCACACTACAGAAGAGTGACCTACATTTAACCCTATCCCGCATCTCTCCAGAGTCCTTCATGAATGAAAGACCAGCAGAGGACCAGGATCTTGTTCCAGAGCTGGTCTAGCCTCTGAACCGTGTGGACGGATGGATGGTTATCTCAGGCTTGTATCAAGAGAGCTCCAGGGACAGTTCAAACTCAAGCGAGACACTGTGGACTATTCCAACATTTATGTCTCTTTGTTGTTCAAGTCTGGGCAGTTGTAATACTGTAACTTATTAATAAGAGCAGCCAAACCAAACAAATCGTTTGGCGTTAACGATACACAGAAGAGAAATAATTGTAAATGTTTTCAATCTCTTCATCCTTGGCGTGCTAATCAAACCACACCTGAGCCCTGTGTTTTTTGTGCTGCTCTCATCACCAAAACTAAGCAAATATTTACTTCCTCACGTTCCTCTAATTTGGCACCAGATTGCGTCTTGGCAGCGCATGGTCGGAGTAGAGTTAGCTCAAAACTGCTTGCAAACGTCCATTTCAATTATGCTTATGACACAATTACTTTAATAAATTAGCCAAACTGCTGTGTTTTAATGGCGTGATTTGCTAAATGCATATATCGTCCTTCCTTGTGCTGACTATAAGCGCCTCTATGCTTGTCCAGGAAGGCGAGATGTAATTCATATCTCATTTACAACCTGTCTCATAAGATCGAGATGACTCACGATTTATGCCTGAACATTATTCTTATTAGGCTTGTAAAAGAAGGCATTAGTCCACACCAAGCCTAAGTAAAATTCACTTTACCTAACAAGGGCCAGGCGGATGTTAGCGAAGAATTGCTCTTCATCAGAACTCCACAAGGTGATGGCTCGGTGCCCACTGCAGTGATGATAAATGTGAGTAATGGGCGAAGACGAGTGGAGGTTTGGAGTCAGCAAAGGGTAACTTTCACACGAGGAAAGATGTTGTTTGGTTCTTGTTGTCATCTGTGGTAAACCAATCAAAGAGAAAACACCCGTTTGTATGTATCTAGGACATAAAACACCAACAATGGAAATGATAAGGGAATACTTGTGGAATGTACTTTAGGCTGCAGCAAAAAAAATAAAAATGGATGGAACCAACCGTCTACTGGGCTGAAATAACTTTGGATGTTTGCAAAATGGAAAATGTGACTTTGTACTTGAAAATGGACAACTCTGGGGCAGATGGGACGATGCATAGGGGGACATATGCCTGACTGACTTATCTTCTGGTTTCCTCTATGCGTTTGGTTCTCTCTTTTTGCTCTCTGGTCTTATTCCTGTTTGTCGTGTTTGGTTTTTATAACATACACTGAATGTGAGGGATTACCAATCAAAGATATATTGGGTTTTTGATCTCTTTTAGCTGTACCATTGAAGATGTTCTATATACAGTATATATATGCTAGACTAGCTTTAAATAACTAGAAATTATATTTGGAAACTTTTGAAAAACACCAATTGTGCCACAAAGTTTCTTATACTGCCCCTTTAATGTTTCACCGTCTTTAATCTTGCGCACGTCCTCTTAGAGTCTTTAAACCATATATAAGGTTCCAAGGTATGTCCATTAGTCAAAAGTAAATCCTTATGTTAGATGCAATGGGAAAAAATAGTCTTTAAATCCCGCAAAACCCAAAAAGTAAGAACGCGGAGCATGCAGTGGAGCGTGCAGTGGAGCGTGCAGCGGCGCGCGTTCTGTGCCGTCACCACCGCGCGGAGAAAACAAATTAGACCGCGCTCACCTCTTGCAGAGCTGGGTCCTGTCGGTCCATGTAACTAGGAGCTCGGTACCTGCTCCAAACCCAGGTAGTAATCCGAAGAGTAGGCCTCGTGTCCGCACTGGTCCAGCGATGAAGCTCCAGCCGCTTTGCCGTGTGTCCTAAAAGAGCGCGCGCACACCTGTCCCAAAACAAATTAACCTCTGACCCCCGCATGAGCAGGTAAATAATGAAAACATAATCACACGCCATCAACAAAACACATGACACAAACAATTTACATACGTTTATAATATATGTTGTGTACACTCTATTTTCTTGAGCGTGTTAGCTTCAAAGTTGTGAGAAAATGCAAGATTAACAAGTTAAAAGCAATACAGTGGAACATTCTAGGCAAAACAATCAAGATAAACAGGTGGGGGACCCTCAAAACAAGAAAAGTTACAAAGTGCATAGTGTTCTTCTGAGGGTATACCTGCTTTTTTGGCTTTAAAAATGGCTTTAACTGAATAATGCAGGGTAGATATGTTTTATGTCATACAGTGGAAAACAACAACATCTTATTAGGCTTCGGACCCTTCACCTAAACACTTACAGTAGATTGTTTGGGCCCGATAGCAAAGCACAAAGGACAGATGTTGTCTTTTATGTCACCAGAACCAGAGCTGTAACTCTCTCCCGTGTTTCATCCCTGAGACAGTGACGCAAGAAGCAAAATAAAGTCAACACAAGATGGAGGACTCCAGCGCCTCCAGTGAGCGCCACACGAGGATCCTGATTTTGCACGGCGGCTTTCGGAAATCTGTCTGTCCCGGGGCGTGTCAAATCGCACACAGAGGAGCAGCCGGGAGCGCCACAGAGCTGCGTCTTGGCCCCCTTTGATTTGTGCTTCATGCAGCAGTGGTTCTCACACGAGCAGATAACGGCACCGGCCCCAAAGCAGCTGGGATGAGACGGGGCAGGGAACAGGTGGAGGAGCCTAGAAGAAGTCTGTGTGAGAGGTGTGAAACAGGCGGGACAGCGGGTGAAGAGGTGATCGTGTTGACAGGATGAGGAAAACATGGAAGGTCAAAACCTCTGAGATCATGGAGAAGATGTTTGGTTCACACTCGCGCAAGCAAGAGCGATGTGGGCAAAGAATGGCCACACAAATAGCAAGGTTTTGTGAGTTGTCCCAGTTGACTCGAGCTCACGCAATTATAACATTAAAAACTTCAATTCGACATAAAAAGCTTTGCAATTTTCCTATTCCATTGGCAAATTGTATCAAGTTTGGTGTTTACTTTTTAATTTAATTTGAATTGATGTATTTAGAATGTTCCAGGCTTTATTGACGTCAATGCGCTCTTCGTCAACGCCATGGCCAGAGTCTGGATGAAGGCGGGCCGTAATCCACTTCTGAGGAGGAAAAAGATCCATGGAGAGAGAGAGATCTGCATTTTTAAAGGGGGTAGAGGTACAGGACACGTCAAGTCTCTAAACATGTCTTCTTCCTCTCTTTCCTTCTTCCTCTCTTTCTTTACTTCCTTGCTTCTCGCTCTCCTTCTTTCTCTTTATTCTTTGTTCTCTCTTTCCTTCTATCTCTCCATCCTTCTTTGCCTCTTTCCTTCTTTCCTTCGTCCTCCCCTTCCTTCTTCCTCACTTCTTTTCCTCTTTCTTTCCTTCTCTCTTTTCTTTCTTGCTGTCTTTCTCAAACTCATTAAATTTGAATATATAGATATATACTGTATATATGTGTGTGTGTGTGTGTGTGTGTGTGTATGTATGTATGTATGTGTGTGTATATATATATATATATATATATATATATATATATATATATATATATATATATATATATATAATATTATATTATATTATATATATATATATATATATATATATATATATATATATATATATATATATATATATATATATATAACTGGAAAAATACCAAGGGATCAGAGAAAAGCTGGAGAAGGCGTGGAAGGTGAAGGCGAAAGTGATGCCCGTGGTCATCGGCGCACTCGGGGCAGTGACCCCAAACTGGAGGAGTGATTACAACAGATCTCTGGAAAAACATCAGACATCTCGGTCCAGAAAAGTGCAGTACTAGGAACAGCAAAGATACTGCGCAGAACCCTCAAGCTCCCAGGCTTCTGTTAGAGGACCCGAGCTTAGAAAAAAGGGGTGAGACCACCCGCGGAGGGTGTGTGTGTGTATGTGTGTGTGTATATATATATATATATATATATACATATTATCTGAAGCAACGACTGTGGTTTGGTTTTGGTCAACAACAAAAATGGAACAAGTTCATCTGCTTTCTGGATTTCATGATGGAGTCTAAAGTATAATGAAAAAATTGTAAATAGGCAATAACCATTCAATTCATGAGAGACAATGAACCAGGATGAGGGGGCATACATCCTGTCTCACACCTGGGATGCAGTATTAAAGGAAAACAGCAGGGGGCTTAAACTATTCCTGCTGTCTGACAAAACTATACCACCTAATTAAAATGTGGTTTCTTTATGACTTGACTCATGAACTGTTGTAGATACAATAAAGAGTAAGTTGGCCCCTGGTGACCCCACACTCCAGACAACCACAAACTCAAACTGCTAATGTGGCAAAAAGTGTGGTCATAACCACCCCTTGATTTGGTCTGATGTCTTCCTGGTTTACTGGAAAACAGTAGCAGGTTGGAGAGAAGTCAGTGGGTCTCCGTTTATTAAACCTAAACCACACTAGACAGAAAGAGCAAGGGGAAGCTCGGGGCTGCAGTGCATGTGTCAGCCATACTGTGTGATTAAAACGGGCCTCCCACTCCTCATATGTAATTAACAGCTGAATGAGGTGTGCATAAGACCCCCGCATGATCAGCTTGTCCCTGGGAGAGGACTGATGCTGGGTGGGCTGCTACTTACACCGCAATGTATTCGTCTGACTTGTGACTGCTCAACGTCAGCATATTCAGAACAGTGGATGAACATGCCTTTATAGCAATATATATTTATGTTTGGACTGCAAACATATGAGGATTTTTTTTTAAAAGCTTTTCATCATTCAATTTGCATGTTCTCCTGCACAAATCGTAAACTTGTCAGGCATTATTACCAAAACAACAACGTTTTATATCTTGAAAAGGGTTTGTTCACATTTAAACTCTGCAGAGTGAACGCACAAAGACGAATGTTGAACGTTTTAATAACGTATTACATTTCGTGCGCATTTGTGGGATTGTGGCCGTTGCTGTTTTGTTTTGTTTTTTTAAAGGATGTTTTGGCCCGCCGGCTTTATTCAACAGCGTGAAATGGGAACGAGACTGGGGAATTACATGCAGCAAATTGTCGAGAGCCAGATTTGAACTGCATTAGTAGCAGGTTTATGACTCCCTTAATATCAAGTACTTCCAGCCTGTTCGATTGGAGCGGTTGCTTCTATTTATTTCTATGTGATGAGTGCGAACAACTGTTTTCAATCATGGCCCCTTTAGGCAGGTCCAGACATGGGACTTGAACACATACTCCGCGTGGTTTAACGTGGTGCAGAAGATTTGATATCGCCCAATGCTCTTTGCACTTGTGCCACTGACTCGGTAGGGTATGTAGAATTTTAATTTAAAATGTTCAAATCAAAGCCTACCCCGAGAGTTTAAAATCACAATGACAAAAAATGTAATACACACACGCTTTCCTTCTCACTTCCGCGATTCAAGTATTGTTGTTGTTGTTCAGAAACCATCACCCTCTTCAAACTCTATTCTCACGCTGCGATTATATTTTCACACAGTTTGTAAAGGTCGTTGGCATTTTGAGGAATGAAAAAAGGCGAGGAGTGACGAGAGGCGAGACAGATGAGGCGTCGCTCGAGCACATTTATGTCAGTGTCCGGCGCGCACTGGAAATCTATGGGAGCACTTAGACCTGGGACATGAGGGAGCATCCATCACCTGCCCTCGCCGTCTGTGGTACGAACGGCGCGGGACAGAGGAATCTCAATGCGACTCCTGCACTATACATCACCCCGGACGTCCCGCTGTGAGGCAAAGAGCTGACAGCTTTCACATTTTGGAGATACGCCCGTGCTGTGCCATCTATTCCGACATGTCAATGAAGACTGGAGTGAAAGTGAGAGGCCGAAAGAACGTTAAACACACGTCATGAAACGTTGCAGCATTTTCGGGATTAAACGTGTCTATTCAATTAGGTTCTTTGCAGATCTGACCTGTAACTTGGCCTAGTGGGGTCACCTGCCTGTCTCTATGGAGATAGATCATTTCTATGCCATTCTGTGGAACATAATAAGAATTTAACATTTTCGGCTACGTTCACACTGCAGGGTATGAGGCCCAATTTGGAATTTTTTGTTTAAATCAGATTTTTTTATGTGGTTGTTCACATTGCCAAAAAAAATGCGACTGCCCTTTGTGTCAGGTGTGAACGGAATGCAGCTATGCCCACAAAAGAACATAATGTCACACTTAGCGCACTGTGTGTACGGAAGTAAAAAAGGCACGTTACCCGGCCGCATCATGCCGCGTCCGCTCCTTATATGGAGGTCCTTAGTTTCTGTAAGTTTTGCACAAAGGCTTTTATTTCCGTTGTCATTGCAGCCAGGCTAACTCCTTCGCAATCTCCTCAAATACCGCCCGATTATGGTACAAACCCTCTATTTTCCCATGAATTTATTTGTCACCCCGTACAGTATATTGATTAGTTCACAAACTTCTTCCTTCTTCCATTGATAGTTTTCAGGTCCTTCATCAGCCATTTCTCTCCACTTTCTCTGTTGTTTACTGGAAGTTTGACTCAGAATTGTTTATCCCGGAAATGTTGCCTATTGATGGCGTTCAGATCGGATCTGGGGACGTGAGCATTCTAAAAGTGCTGATACATATTGGATGTATTTCTCAATTGACCTGCAGTGTGAACGTAGCCTCAGATTAAGTCAAAAATAATAAAGCATATAGAACAGAAATAAAATCATAATAACTGTAGAAATCATGAACGTGGCAGCAGGGAACCAATATATAGATTTTGCATGGAAATATAATATAAATAAATATACACAAAGTCTATTGTAAAAGCATAACTTTGCATCTAATGAGACAATATTTCATCCATTGCAAACTTTTAAGAAAGAGCGATGTGCACACTTTAAAATACTTTGGGATGAGAGCTGATTGGTTGTACGGTCCATCCTGCTTCACTCTTCTGGCTGAAAAAGATGTTCTTAAGCTGTGCTAGCAGTAAAAAGAAATGTATGCATGTGAATAGTGATGTGGGTTTGTGAGAGATGATTAGATTTAACTCTCCACTTCCTCATTTCACGGTTTGAATATCAGTTACCACAGCTTTGATGTTTTATGTGGATTACATCTTTATATGAGCTGACAATAACGTCACAGGCAAGTTTGAACCCAAATGCAGCACAACAGACAACAAGTAGGCAATAGGTAACTTCTCTAAACTTCTGCAAACTACCGTAATTGAAACATTGTGGAAGAGGCCATAAGGAAGTTAGAAAATTCGGAAGACAAAGCCCTTAAAATGATAAACTAATCTGATATTGCACATTTCTAAACACGCGTTATCACAGCCAAATCCATAGAAGCTTTTCTCAAAATATAGATGTTTATTGTCCCATACAACAGTCTCCCCATGCAGTGTCCAGACTGACACAGCGTGGCACTAGACCCGACTAGACTTTACCTCCTGCTGAGCTGTGGTTAGAGCCATGTAACCACCTTGTTCATGTTCAAAACACGCTGCACCACAAAAGAGGAAGCAGGAAGCCCTCACTACGCCAGGGCGTCTTTGTCCGGGACAGAGGATCAGCGGGAAGCAGCCCAGAGCCATGTTCCACTAACACCCCTCCTCAGCCGGGACAGGAAGCTCCCACATCCCTCTGTTCTGGTGTTTTAATCTGGTCTGGTGCGGGTGCAAAGTGCTGACTGAGGGTGAACGCGGTGTCCTGTAACTGACAGAGCTAGAGTCACAACAACTTAAATGTCGTTTGTATTGTGTTGTATTTGTACAACTATTTACTTTTCTTCCGTTTTTGAACACATTGGCACGTTTTTGCATGGCCTGTAATAATATCAATATTGTGACACACAACAATATGATTTAATGATTATTCACAATGACTGAGAACATGAACAAACAACAGTGAAATTAATATGTATTTTTTATTAATTCCATTGATAACACCTTTTTTTATTTTTTATTTGTGACCTTTACAGAAGAACAAAATGTGACAGAAAAAAACAGTCAGAGAAAAAATGTATTATATTTAGGTGTATTTTTTTGGTCAAGACATGTTTGCTTCTAAAATTGTCATGATTGTTATGTTTTGTTGTGATATGTGCTGCCCTAAATAACCTAATAATCTTATAATAAATGTAATAATCTTGACATCCTTAATATCTTTCTTGTATTTGCATTTGGAAGTAGATAAGTTTAACACGTTTTAGCAAATCAGTTACATCTCCTCCACCAGTAAAAGTGACATAATGACCATTAAATAACTAATACATTTATGGCTTTAATGCATCCCAAAAAAGTAAACAACAGCTGTTGTTAGTCTGTTGCTGATGTGTAAGGGTAAAACAAGTTTTCTTCTATGCTCACAGACAGGAGACCGGTTGGTCCGTAATGTACCAATAAAAGAAGTCTAGACTCATATCAGATTTGAGTCTCAGACAAAACAAAGTCATAAACGTTGGATTACACTTTGACCTGGCAATTCCACTTCAGTGTATTGTTCTACAGATGAATCTCCAGACGTAATATGGACCAACCACTAGGTTCCTCCCATAGAAATAAAGTTTTTGTGATTTGGAAAAGTTCAAAAGTCAATTTAAACAAAAAACAATCCAAACAGGTCTAAGCCTCCCCTTACTTTATAGTACTGCATAAACAGGAACCTTTTATAATCTCAACAAAATCCAATTGCCCTGTTAAACATTGCCCTCACACTTATATTTAGCCTTTGTTTCCCTTGCCAAAAAGGTAAATAAGATTGTGCCAAGATAAATTGTTGGACCGTCAGTGCTTCAGTCACTTCTCGATGCCTTATTTACTCACGGCTCAAAAACAAATGATCGGTTTCACACAGAGCCGGGCACTGACGGTTTTATGTTGAGTAATGTTGAGCAAGAACTCAACTCAAAGATGGCAAAAAGGATTTTAACTTGATTATAAATACTGTCTTAGAGTCTCAATTAAAACATGCGTGTAAAAATGTAAACATTTAATTTATGTTTTTTCTTTTCTAAGATACAAACTATCTCTGTGGTTGTCACAAAGATTGATTCAAAGTTATTTATTGTTTAGTCGTCATTGTCACATAAGAATATAATACAAAATATACAGTCAGCTTCTTTCTGTTCAAGATTTACACTACAAATTATACATTTAGAGGTGAAATGACTTGAATTCAGGACATTTGTCGACATTTCTGAAGTTATGACTAAAGATTAATGAACCTAGATCATTTTTACTTGTTTCGAAAGTACTTTTTGCAAATTATTTTATTTACTTATTTTATGCTAACTTATCTTGAAACCAGTTGAAACTAGTAAACTAATCTGCGTCACATAAACAATGAAATCTTACCCAGTCTTTGTGTAAGCCCCGCCCTCTGCATGTGCCTGGAGGAGTGGCTCAAACACTCACAGACACAAACCTCACAAACCTCATAAAAGACTTCCTTTGAAAATGCTTTTTAGTGAGTTTCCAAACTTTCTATTGGTTCAGCTGGTCTGCCACCACACACACACACACACACACACACACACACTCGGCCCAACCTTTTAAATACATTTCAATGAAAGGCTTAAACAAAAAAATGTTTTCTTTATTTGTCACCTATCGAGACTGTTGCTGGCGCCGGCTTACAGCTCCCTGCGTCTGTTTGTGGAAAGAGACGGAGAGAACAAGTGAGAGAAAGAGAGAATGAAAAGCAAGAGGGAGAAAAGTGAGCGAGTGAAAAACCACCTGCATATCTTTCTCAGAAGAGCTGCCAAGTGGGAGCGGACAGATGTGCGAGTGGATGTGCAGCAGACAACTCCATCACTCCCCCATCCCCCCCTCGCTCGTCCCCCTGAATAAATCTGTGTCTATCTCGACGTTCTGCTGCTGCCTCTGTCCTTGGTGACGCCATTAGTTTGAGTCTGTCGCGGAGGGCAGCGAGAAGGACGTTTAGACACGACAAACAGTGTAGGCAAAACATATCACTGCTGTTTGTGCTGTCAATTTCACCTACACCTCATTTAGGCTTATGAAATCATGAACACAG